>CACSLK010034598.1:16353091-16366321 GCA_902706635.1 Striga hermonthica
GCGAATACCGAGAGGGGAGGTTCGGAGGAAAAGGGAGAAGGTGCTGGAGATGATGGGTCGGGTGATGTATAGGAAGCACGGGAGCTCGTTTGGGTTGAGGAGTAAGAAGGACGCGTTTGATATTGCGGTCGAGGGGGTTCTGCAGAGGATCAAGTCGAGAACTCGAGAGCTTGGGCTGCCTTAAGCTAGAATGAGGTTTTTTTTTTTGTCTATTTGTGTGTGTGTGGTTTTTTGTGTTTCTCATTTGTGTAGTTATAACAGTGATGAGCCAATTCTTTTGTACAATTTATTGTCCGAAAAGAGAACAAGGTTTGAATAGAACTTTCGAGTCTGATTATATCGTCTGTCTAACAAACGGGAAAGAACATTCGATTTGACCTGCTTGAATGAGCTGATCTGTTTTTGTAGTTATGGACATCAACAAAGAATAATATCCACACAATGTCATTCGAGACAACCGACTGATGCAGTTTATCCTTATATCTGTTTGACGATCTATACACTGTACTAGCGACTCTGTGTTTCGCTATTGCACGGGTATTTCAAGATGGACATCATGTGATTGATCTACATGAATTCATTTCCGGTTGCTAAATGTCAGATCGTTCTCCAATATTCTTTGTTTTTGAAATGCAAAACACGTTTTTCTGTATCGATTTTTCCGACTCTTATATTGCTTTCCTCCCAGCTAGGTAGACAGACATGATCGTGCTATCATCATATACATGATGTTTGTATAGGGAATTTACAACATGATTCAAACTCAGAAAGAAATATAATGTGGACTACCATTTAACATTTGGCATTTTAGCAAAAACATTGCTGTTTCCCTTTCCACAGAACAGAAGTCGCAGTGCACTAGGAATGCCAAACTTTATATAAAATTATGTTGTCATTTTATATTCAACAAGCACCAGTGGTCTAGTGGTAGAATAGTACCCTGCCACGGTACAGACCCGGGTTCGATTCCCGGCTGGTGCATATAATTTTTACCTTCCATCACCCTTTTGTTTTTTCTTTAACACGTGCATATGTTTTTTTTCCTTTCTGTCACCTTTTTGTTTTTTCTATAAACGCATGAGGTATTTGTACGGTTTTGTATGAAGTCAACACTTGGCTCCACAGTGGATCCAACAAATAAACATACCATATTTTCTAATTACTTAAATAACATTAATATAAAGTTCCTTTAAATTTGATTCATCTATTTAACAAAAGCAATATATTTTCTTTTCATTTCAAAACCTAATTCCAATTTTATTCAGTCGAGACTCCAGTTTTCACTCCCAAAATACACTTCAAGGGGTATTTTTATTCACATTGTGTGATGAATTGACCAACCTAATGGTTTAAACTCTCTTACACAATAATTTGCGTAACATTATTATACATTATATCAGAATAACATCCTTATAAGAATTCAGACAGTGTTTCTATACAGAGACCTCTGGAGTGTGTTGTTTGAAGTCTTGACGAGCAAGTTGGATCAAATGTTGGTCTTCCCATTGGTCACGATAAGTCTCGGGTGTGTCCCTCTTTCTCCTCCCGGTCACGAAATACATTTCCTTTCTCCATTCTTCTGTTGGATGTGAGCCGCTCTTGGCAGCCAACCAATCGTCATACTCAAACTGCACGTGAGAAATTCAATGCCTTCGAATGTAAACATTGAAAAATGGAAATGGTGGCCTAAAATGTTATAATAAAGTCTGTAGAAATATAGCCAAAACATGATATGATGCACGATTCACATGGTTAAGTTGAAAGGCCACATCAAAAAAATGATATCCATCAAGAAACAGAGATATACGACAAAAATTGTTCTCGAAGTGAATTAATCCTGAGATTTGGGCTAAATAATAATAATAATGATAAAAGTCAGATCAGACCTGATAATTACAGCAAGTCCGAGACCTGAATTCCGATACCAAAAACAGCAAAATAGTTTCTGATTCTTTATTTTATGAACACGGCACTTTTAAATTATAGTTGAGAGTAACAAATTTACCTGAGATTCGCCCATTTGATGAGTGTACCGCACGGGGATGCCTGATGCTTCCAGTGACGAGTAAAAAGCTTCAATATCAGCCATCATTTCCTTTGTGGATTCAAGGGGAACTCGTCCGGATAAAACTGCAGCAATCTATTTGCTCTGGAATTCAAACAAGGGAAAAGGTACAACCTGGAAAATTAAAATGAAAAAAAAAAAAAAATTCATACATTGTTCTGAATATCAATACATTATATGCAAAAAAAAAAAAAAAGACCTTCCATGGCAAGCCAACAAATGAAAGCCATGGCGCAAAGGTGGGAGGGATAATGTGTTTATAAAGTGGGCCCACACGATTGTCTTCCACAGTCACGATGCCATTTGTTTCAAGAAAAGGAAAATGATACTTGTACCTACAAAGGGAACACATTTGTTCATAACGGATGCTTTCTCCATTTTAATTCAGTTTTCGAGATAAATATAAGCATTTTAGTTTTCACTAACTCACCCGGTGCAGTGAAGGATCACTTCTGCATAGATTGCATTTCCATCTTGGAAAGTGACTGTACCATCTTTATGAACTCTTTCGATCTGTGTGTGTTCATGTACGAACATTATACTGAAATTTCCCTAGTGATGGAAACTATCTATATTTCAATGAACTTTACCATGGGATGTAGCCAAATTTTATCGTGCCCAGACAATTTTCCAGTATCTAGAGTCTGGAATGATCGAGATGCAATATGTACTTCTTTGGCAACTTTAGCAATATCACGGGAGATATCATCAGCACTTGCTGAACTCCCAATTAGCACGACAACCTGCAAAATAACAGAAAATGATCTGAATAATTTGACACTGATGATCTATATACAAACTCCCATACCATCGAACTCATTAACACTCGGAATGTACCATGACTCGAGTGTTCATAATGCCAGTAAAGCACTATACCATGACTTGAGTATGCATAGTGGCAATAAAGCACTATCTCTGTTTGCAACTACTGTTGATTCATTTACAGTATTTTTAATGCATTTTCAAAGTTAATTTCAAAATTCTGTTGCTCCTCAAACTTGCCAATGCAAATATTTCAAAGTGGCATGCCCAGTATGACACCTTTTTCTTTCTTATATTTCCATATTCTAGTGACATATAACAATCGATTCAGATGCAAGCTTTTAGGAAGGAAAAATAAAAATGCACCTGGCATGGCACATACTTGATTATGAAAGGGATCAGGAACGCGATAGTTGTGGCTATGAATCTGTTTCCCTGGCCACTCATCAATTCCTAAATGTCATAGGACAATACTTTAGAACTATCCACATGTCAAGCAATGTTTTAGATAGTTTACTTTCAAAATGACATCAAAAGAGAGCATTTCAGCAGCAAGAAAGTAACTGGACATTAACAGTGCCAAACTTAAAAGCTTGGAGAACACGGTTTACAAATTATAGAGTATGGTGGACAATACAAATTAAACAATTTTTTTCTCAGTCAATGAGGCATTTCAGATGCAAGAAAATACCCCAGAACATATGTTAAAAGCAGTCATTCCTGCAGTGTATTACCCATACAACTGAATGCAATATTGCACAATGCATTTCAGATGAAATAAACTACTGCAGAATATATGTTATAGAGGCAAATGGGGCAGTGTAGTACTTTAACAACCGAATGCATAGATCGTATACACAACAAAGTCTCTCGATTCTAATTTACCTACAGAATATTTATACACAGTTAGCAATTTTCTTAGTTAAGAAGAGGAAGGAGCCCAACCATGCTTCCATAACCATATGCTGATCCTAACTATTCAACTTTTTTCAGCTGATGAACATAAGCACCTTCATTTGTGCATTCATTATAGACTTGAAATAAATCTATAGTCACCAGATCTTCATATCAAAAAGTAAAAAAATCTACTTTCTATAGGAAGACTATACAGACACAAATTTTTTAGCAGTAATTACTCAACAAAGACAAGCTCAACAGCAAAATTACACATAAAGCTCCGATTTTTTTGGCCGCCAACAGACAAGAAAATATGAACTGGGCTAGAAGACGTTACCAGGTATATCTGCAACACGGGGCTCCGTATAATGCCCGTTGCAGACTACCACGGCGTCGTACACCTCATCGTATCCGTCTTCCCCATTCCCAATTATCGATCTCACCGACCATTTCCGACCCTCGGCCAACCCCACATGCGACACCTCACTCCCGAACCTAACCAACTCACCGAGCCTAAACTCGTCGGCAAAATCTCTCAAATACTCCAACGCCTCACCGTGACCCGGAAACCTCCTCGGATCTCTCCCGGGCTTGGCGCTCGCCACGAACGGGTAGGCCCGGAAGCCCATGACCTCCCGGGGCAGGTTCGTCCGCAGCGAGGCGTAGAGGCTGGAGTGGATGACTTTCCGGGTCGGATCGACTCCCATTAGGTCGGCCTCTGTTTCGGGTGTCGGCCTCTGTTTCGGGTGTGTAGGCCCAGGTCCCCCCAATCTGGGTTGCCCGCTCGTAGACGACGACGGTATGGCCTTCTTTGCGAAGTTCCAAGGCGGTAGAGAGGCCGGCGGCGCCGGCACCGATGACAGCGACGGTTCTTGAAACAAGATGAGGCTTGGCCGGGGGAGGGATGGGGACCGACGGGGTCGGTTTGTGAATTGTCATATCGCCAAATAAAGCCTTCTGCATTATTTGATAGGATTTTCGTTTTCTTTTTCTATAAAGGTCACAAAAAGTAAATAATATATATAAGTTTGGAAAAGATAATAAAAGATGGCAAATAATCATAGAAAATTATAAATGCGTAAGTGGATAATTAAATACGCAAATAATCTCGAGCTGCGGCTTCTAGCTGTTGCTTGAGAGGGAGAAGGTTTGCTATGTTTTGCGCCTCACCGCCCTGGCTCCCACCGTTTCTGGCTGTCAATTAGTCATGTTGTCTCCAGACTCTATTCGCCGATTGTTGTCTCCTGACTGATGCTTATTTATGTTTAGATTGGGCAACCCGACTGGCCTTTAGCTGCTATCCCAGTTGATTTGGGTGGCCCTGTAGCCGCTGATCGGGTTGGCCCGTTGCCGTTGGGTCGTCCTCCGAGTGAAGCGGGTGATGGTCTCCTCTGGTGCAGCACTTTGAGCCGAACCCTTGGTGCCTCTTCTTTCCTCGTTCGGTGACTTCGAGTGCTCAGTGGTGGATCAAGGCTTGCCTTTTTACCGGTTCTAGCTAGTCCTTCGCTGGAGTTTTTAGTTATGAAGTCCTTTTCTGTAGCTCTTTAGGTCTTGTGCGTGGGTCGTTTCTCTCGTAGTTTGGTTCGTGTGCTTGGCCGTGGTTCGGTTGCGGGTTGTTGGTATTGAGTAGGGGAGGTCTTAGTTTATATGTATTTTAGGTGTAAGTTTAGTTGTTTTTGTTAGCCCTCCACTTGTTGGAGTAGATTGTCCACTAGTTGGACTAGTATTAACCCGTGTGGGTCTTTTAGTATTCACCCCATGTGGTCTTTTGTTGCTTCTGTGTGGGATTAGTCCAACTTACGGTTTTCAGGCCTTGAAGCACTGTCGGCAACTTGGTACCCTCTTTCTTGTGTGTAGTTGTAATTTAGGATACTTGTATTAGTGCTCTTCCTTGACTCTACCGTATGGTGGGTTAATTGGGCTAGTTATCATGCGTTCTTATCTTGTAAATTTCTCTTTTTGAGGGCTTTGAGTAATACAATCTATCGTTTCGAAAAAAAAAAAAAGATAATTAAAAGTATTTATATATCTATTTATATACTAAATATTATATTGAGGAGTTCGTAAAGAAAATTTGAGATGAGTAATTACTAATTAATGTATTTTTTAGTTGGTGAGTGGAAAATGTATTTATTGTATTATATTATTCGTTTATTAACAAAACTAATAAAACCACAAAACTTAATATAAAGAAATCAACTCAATTCAAGAGTCTAGATATAGAGATAAAAACACACAAAAACAGCTGCACTGAGACGTACAACACAACGGAGGCAAGCTTGCGAGGTGAAAAAAAATTAGAATAATTTTGCAGCTACAAAAAGGATCGTCGGTCTGATTCCTTGGTTTTTTTGAATAATTTGATCATTCTTTTATATTTATGAGTTCTTTAATTTATGCTCATCTTCATAATTTTTTATAAAAATGCTATAAATACATAATATTGTATATAAGAGTGTACATAAAACTCACATTGAGTGAGACCTACAAAAAAAATCAAAAATCAAATGGACTCCACTCAATGTGAGTATTATGTACACCTCTATGTACATTTATTATATGCTTTTAGTATTTTCCTTTTAATTATTCATCCTTTTTTATGGAATTGGGGTTTAAAACATATATGTATTTATTCATCATTCTTATATGTAGTGATTACTAATCTATTAGCACATAGTGTGCATTTTCAGCTATGGTTATCATTGTATGTTTGGTTCAAAGGAGGGGAGGAGAAGAAATTTAATGGAAGGGAGGGGAGGGAGGGGAAGGGAGGGAAAATAATTTATCTTGTTTGGATAGATTTTGTAGGAGGGGAGGTGAAGGAAATGATTAACCTTGTTTGGTTAGAAGATGGAAGGGGAGGGAAAATAATGTTAGAATGACAAATATATCCTTAATGATGTAAGGAACAAAAAAAATAAATAATTCACAATAAAGTCAAAAGAGTAATTTGTTGTTAAAATATTTCCTACCCTCCAAATTCCCTCACTTTTAGAGGGGAGCACATTTTCCCTTGGAGGAGGGAATTGAAGGGAAAATTTAAACCCCTCCCCCTTACAAAAAGTTGAACCAAATAAGGGGAAATAAATTTTTTCCTTCCCTCCCTTCCCCTCCCCTCCGTTTCCCCCGAACTAAACATAGGTGACCTGCTCTGATACCACTTGTTAGAATTTCAGGTACGTAATATCCAGATTTCACGTGAAGTCGAAAATTAAAAGTACGCAGCGGAAAATAAATAACACGAAAGGTTAAAAATTTAGCCTGCAAGTAAAATACTTGTAGACTAAGGCCTCATGACAAAATTCCACTAGAACAAATTAATCACAAAGCTTTTCAAACAATTCCAACACGTCTAGTGAACTACGAAAAATACAAAACGCGAGTTGGACACAAGATATAAAAGAAAGCAAGCCCGATAAATTTTGTTCGATCCGTTGATCCACACGGTGCTTCCTTGAAAATTAAATCAAGCTTGCACTAAGATCTCAAAAGCCTTGCGACAAAATCAATTGTGTGGTGTTAGATTTGTTCTCAATTTCCCACGCCTGCTTCTTTTATTTTTCAAGGAGTAGAAATTGCTTGCCAAGGAAAAAACAATATATATTGCTCCTCTCTTCTAAACGCACGTCTACTGCCCCCCATTACGCCAAGGAAAATTCTCCTATTTGTTCCCGAGATATAAATTCCATCCTTATCCAATTAAGAATCCTATTAAGAAAAGGAAACCATATAATAATAATCTTCTACCAAAAATAAAATAACTAATAAACATATATATATAAACAAAAATTAATCAGAAAAGCAAAATAAAAAATTAATCAAAAATATGATTTAACATCTCCTTCCATAGATAAACTCCTCAATGGTGGGAATTGCTACTGCTGCACGAAGAAGGATATGTGAGGGCAGGCTGTTGGTATGTGTCAGTGGTTGTTGTAGCGAGGTGATCGGAATTGATGCACATGGTCGGAGATGGTGGCTTTGTTGGTTGCCGAAAATGGTTGTTTCTGCTCTCAGACGTGAACTGAGGCCTGAGGCAGGGGCAGACGCAGACATTACGGACAATAGGGGCATAGATCCCCGACAACAACGCCAGTTTGTTGTAAATATTTTCCGGAGTTAAATCAAAAGATTCGACACCGGGTCGTGTCTCTCGAGGAAGGTCAGCCGGATTATTGTGTACGATTATTCAAACACGAAAAGAAATAAAAGAAATAAAATTCCTAAACATTCTAATTCAAATAATTGGATTGGTTTTCAATTATCAACTACTGTAAATAATTAAATTAAACAGTAAAAGTAGCAAGCAAAGACGAAGAACAAATAGGATTTAATGAGCTAAGGAGTCGGGGATATCCGTTTTGACTCGAGAATGCAATTGATGGGCAAGCGATTGTTCGGTTAAGTGATTTGATTAACTTATCGTTCAAGTTTTCATTCTCAATAACTTTTCGTAACAAGAGAACAAGCTTAAACAACAAATTAACAATTCAATTAACGCCTAGGCAATACAGTTACGAACAAGCCTAGTTCATACGAGTCTATTTCGACCGACTCCTCCCCTTTCGGTTCAAAAAGTCGATTAAAGAAGACTAGAAGGTGATTAATCAACTAGTCATTTAGAATTTCATAAAAATCATGCATGAATTAAACGAACTCAATTAAAATAATTGGACGTTGAAGTGTCACCCTTCAACAATTTGCAAAACTCGAGCCTGATAATCGAAAAACCCTAGAAAAAGAGCAACTTGTACAAATTGAAAAATCTCAAGCCCGAAAAGCACAATCGAAATCAAAACATCATCCCCTATTCCCTAGCATATGAATTTAGCTACGCATAATCGAATCAATAATCATAATCATCACAATCGAAAAATCCATACTCATCAATTAAATAAAAAGAAAATCTTACGATTGATGAAAGTCGAGAGTAGAAACCGATAGACAAGCTTGAATCCAAAATAAATAGCAAAATCCGAAATCGAAACGTGTTCTCCGTCCAAATTAGATGATAGGAAAGTGAAAAGACCCAATTCTTATTTAATCTAAGGAACTAAAATAAAACCTAGGCTGCTGGGAATCAATTCACGAGTTCACAAACTCAGATTTTGAAAATCTGCCAACGCGCACTTCGCGGCCGCGGATAAGCCCGCGGGCCGCGGCAAAGATCGGCTCCGCGGCTGCGAATCGTCCGAGGCCGCGGGTTTTAAGCTCTGAAGTTCCGGGGCTTCCTGGGAGGTTCGGTCGTCGCGGCCGCGGTGGAGGGGGAAGCTCGCGGCCGCGGAAGGAGAAAAGTCTAGGCACCGTAAAAATTTGCAACAGCGGAGTCGCGCTGTGAGGGAGCTTCGCGGCGTGAAAGGAGTTGGTCCCGCGGCGTGGAGCGCTGGCACGGCGTGATGGGGAGAGATCTGGGCGAGTTCTGGTCGAGAGCTTCACGGCGCGGCGGGAGTACACGGTGCGACGGGTCTCTTCTTCACGGCGTGGCTGGAGCGATTTTGGGCAGCCGCTTCACGGCGAGGCGATGATTGAGCGGCACGGGAGGAAGTGGTGTAACGGCCCAATTGGCTCTCGGAGATCGAACACAAAGTTACAGGGGCTGCCAGACACGGGTTCCTGTTCAAGGTCTCCTTCACGGTGAGCCGTGTTTAACAGGGAAAGCTCGTGGTGGCGCGCGACTGCCAACGGGAGGAGGATGATGGGTGCTTCTGGTCGCATTTGTCGTCCGCTGGTCGCGAAGGGGAGGCTCGGCGGGACTGCTGTTTACGTCGGAGATGGCAAAAGGAAGGATCACCGGGATGCAGGGACTTCAAAGGTGATGATGAACGCGATGAAGGTTGTCCTCGGGGCGACGTGCAGCAGCAACGGGTTGCTTGCTGTGATGCGGGGTGGCCGGGAGTAGTGATGATGAGATGGTGATGATGAATGTATGTGGTAGTTCCTCATTAAATGTGCAACAGATTTGTATCTCATCTCTCTCGCTCTGAATTGGCTATTCCGGTAAACCATCTTTCGCTTCTTCAGACATAACAAGCTTCAGGCAAGCTCGAGCAATCCGTTTTCCGTGTGTCCTGCGGAGGTATGGGAGTTCGGGCGTGTTGCGCTACTTGCATCTTGTGTTTGTATGAGCATGTTTGGAAACAAAATTTGATTCCATTCTTCTTGTGTATTGCCAACGAGACATTGCATTTAATGATGTTCACCCGGACCATTTACCGTGAGAAATAAATCCTCTCGAGACCTATAGCCTGCGCCAAAAACGACAAACCACCGGAGAATGACCGAAAAACACAAGAAATACCCAAATAAAACAAAACACTAAATAAACCAATAAATAAACTAAAACTCGACTAAACGATCCGAAATAGGGGAAAAAGAAAGGAAAAACAAACAAATGCAACAAAAATGGGACAAACAATGGTGGCTTTGTTGGTTGCCGAAAATGGTTATTGCTCTCAAACGTGAACTGAGGCCTGAGGCAGGGGCAGACGCAGACATTACGGACAACAGGGGCATAAATTCCGGTCAACAATCAACGTTGTAGGTCAACGGTCTCAATATTTAACCAATAAAAAAAAATAAAAAGATTAAATTTTGAAAAACACCTTGTTTCTTATTTAATAGATAGTGTTGAGTCTCACATACTCATTTTATGAATATAGGCACATTTTATCCGATCCCTATATAGTATTTACATTTATGTTTAATATTTGTTTTTTTATGTATTTTGGGAAGAAAAAGGAAATAAAAAAGAAGTTGAGTATAACATACACATAAATTCTACAAGTTAAAAAATAACATACTATTGAAGGTTAAATAAGTTTAAACATTTTCTTTTTATTTTTTATATTTAAATAACTTTGCATAATAGCAGATATGTATTATTTTACGTTAATTAATACATGTATATATATATATATATAGTACAAAAGAATAAAAAAAAAATTACAGGGGCCCGTGCCCCTATGGGCCCCTGTGTAGATCCGCCCATAGCCTGAGGGCCAGGCGCATGTCCTGCTAGCCAAACATGGTGAGAGCTTGAAGGAAGCTTGACGTACTTTATTTTTTATTTTTTTCTACTAGTTAATACCGGGAATTTTCCAGCGTAGACTAAGTAAGGAGTTATGTCCGACGATCCCTTGGGTGTTTACAAATTTTTTCGTGAAGAAAACTTTAGACGTGCGTAGCCGATAAATTTTTCCAGGATTTATAGAAAAGAACATGTGACGCGAGGTTGTGGCCAAATTCTCATCGAGTGCGAAGGTGACGGTTGAGGCCAGACGCACTGGCTGGCGGTGACAATGGTGGCTGAGCTGACTCAAACGGGCTGGTTGCACGGGCTGCTGGCGGCTAGTCTGAGCGGTCTAGATTGTGGCAGGTGGGATGAGAATTTCCATGTGGGAGGGTGACGCTTGAGAATGGCCAGATTGCAGGTCGCCGGTGGAAAGGCTGTTTGCAGGACACACCCGACATGGACGTCTGGTCGTGGCTGCGCAAGCTGGAGAAAGATTGCTAGAGGAATGTGGCTGCTGACTGAAATTCTGGACGGACCAAGGTTGATTGGATGGCTCTTTTGAAGGAGAGTTGAATTGATTGCTGTGCAGGGGCTAAAAGATTTTCGACCAAATTTCAGGTGGACGGACGGTTAGACAGTTTCTCCGACTGCACAATCTTCGACCAAACTGTTTTTCTAGGAGAGATTAATCATTGTTTCGTGATTTAGCCAGGAGAATCTACGCACATATGACTTGTGAGAAATCTCAAATGATAGGAAAGTCAGTTCCAATATGGATTGGATTGTTAGTTTCCTTATATGTCTTTGATTGTTTTTTTATGGCCATCATAGTTGGATTATTTATTTTTTCCCATTTTTATTAGTAATAATTATTTAATGTGCATCACATTTATTTATGGAATGTGCATATTATTTATTTGATATCCATAATATTAATTATTAGATGCGCACATTAATCTATCTATTACTATATAAAAGAGCTAAGGAAAAATGTTTGAAAAACTCGAAAATAATTGTTTTATTTTCCCGCTTCAAATTCCCGCTTGTGTTTCGTTTCCTTAAAGATTTTTGTTTTTTCCCGCCCATGCAATTTGTTTGAATTATTTCTCCCATGTAATTTTTGAATGGAATTTGTTTGTTCAGATTTTGTGGGATTCTTTCCTTATCTTAAATATGTGAATAGATCATTTAGATACTATTATATATTCTATAATCTAATTGATTTAATAATATTTTCTTATACTATTATTTGCATGTGTTTTGTATATGACCATCCATGTTGCTACATTTTATATTCTTATATACGTAATTTAATTATATATAATTAAAAAATTAACATTTTAATTGTAAACATAAAATAAACTTATACTCTTTTAGTATAAGATATTTAAGCATATATAAATATTTGTATATTATATACTCATATCCTTAAGAATATAAAATTAAATTTATTATTATATGTATTTTTCATATCAATTACTATATAATAGGAATAAGAAAAAACCTAAAAAAAAATGAAGATTCCTGCTCATATTTTCGATTTTTACTACTAACAGAATTGTTTTTTGAATTTTTTATGTTTCTCCCCCCCCATGATTTTTTTGAATTATTTAGAATTTTTTAAACGAATATCAATTATTTTTCAAATAGATATACATTCCATCTTATCTTGATGTCCATATTTATCTTAATTCTATCCATTTTTTTTAATAAAAAACATTTTTTTTTGTGGGTATTGTTTTGATTTGATTTTAATATCCTTCATTTGATATTTAGAACTATAAACAATGAAAAAAGTAAAATAAAATGTCTGAGTATTATATTATAAAATCTTCCTATGAAGCATGATAATTTTTTTCTTTCATATATTCTTTTTTCTTTTTTCTAATATTACATCTTTTTCTTTTTCTTTTTCTTTTTTTTTTGACTTTTAAATTTCATTTTCTTAAGATGTTGGAAAATTTTTTACTATTTCCATTTTAACATTTATTATATACAAAGTAAAATATTCATCAATCTTTCCAAAAATTTGGAATCACTTTAATAAATAAAAGAGAAAGAATCTGAAGTTAAAGTATAATTATAAACGATAAACGTAGCAAATAAATTATATGATTATAATATCTATATTACTTTGAAATCAAATATTTCGTCAGTTAGTTAAGTTTTCAAACATTCCTAAAAAAAATTTAATCTATGGATAAGTAATTATAATAAAATAATATGTCAATCCTTCACATTTTTATTTTGTGCACAATAGATTTAACAATAAAATATATACTTTTTTATCTAAAACATTTATGATTACATATCATGCTTTACAAAAATATATCTATAGATAAGTTAATAATAATAATCAAATAAATATTATTATGAAATAAAACAAATTTTAAAAATGAATAGAATGCATATACGTACACAATATTTATTTTGAATTTGTTTAAATATTTTTAAATTATTTGAATAACTAAATAATATTAATGAATATTAAGAA
>CACSLK010034598.1:16378212-16388241 GCA_902706635.1 Striga hermonthica
CGTTTTTCGTCCCGATTCCATCTTTAACGCTTTTTCGGGCATATTTCCTGCAAAATCAACGACAACTATACCTCTATCATAGATTAATAAATCAAACGAAATGGTGCGCAATCCCACAATAAACACGGTCAAACATCACACTATATCACTCATAATGCATGAAAATATGATGAACATCACCAGGCCCCGCCTAGGCGCTCTAGGCGCTAGGCGTTGGTCGAGCGCCTAGCGAGCGCCTAACGACTTTTAGAACACTGGTTATTAGTACAAAGTTTGAATGGTATGTATTTTCTTAAACTATTTTTTTTTTTAATTCTATTGGAAAAAATAAAAACTGATAAAATTATACTAGTATATATATAAAAGATTTTATACCGTGTGCACAGTGCACGTTAAAAAACGTAATCTTTCTCTTTATTCGTAAAAGCAAAAAACCAAACATCCCATTCCTCCAAATTCCAAAATCTTATAATAGTATATTCAAAGATCCGGTTGGCTTATCAAGTAGATTTTTTCACTGTATTCTCAGCACAGCAGTCCTCTGCAGCAAGCAGATAAACCAAACCCCACACAACCCTTCTCTTTCCTCTGTGCACTCATACCACTCCCCACTTTGATTCTCCATTTCCTCTCTCATTAATAAAAACACTCACAAGTGAACAATCAATCACTCCCAACCAAGAACACCTTCATTACACTACAAACGAACACAGCATCCCGTATTCCGGCCATCCAATGTCAAACCTTAAAGCCGACGATCCTCGTATTCCGGCCATCCAATCAAGAATCCGCGTTGTGCCCAACTTCCCAAAACCAGGTTTTTGTTCTTATTTCACACTTTTTTTTTTTGGCTAATACATGGGTTGTTGCTTTTGTGATGTTTATCATGGGCTTATATGGTTCAAGATTCAATTTTTATCTTGGTTTTCTTGAGCTACATTTACAGAGATTATGTTATTTTTTTTCTGAAACAGGGATAATGTTTCAAGACATAACCACTCTGTTACTGGACCCAAAGGCTTTCAAGGACACCATTGATTTGTTCGTCGAGCGCTATAAGAACAGCAACGTTTCAGTCGTTGCCGGTATACACATATTCTTTCAGTTCTTATCTTCTCGCATTTGATTGTAGTTTGTTTTATTACTCCATAGTTTGATCTTTCCAGCTCACTTTTATTACTCTACATGTGTTGATTTTTGTTTCCACTTTTCCCATTTTTCTGTTATTTCGAGTGATTTCTTTATTCGGAATCATGCATTTCTTTAATCGGATTCATGGTTCAAATTGTTCCTTTCTTTTTTATAGACATAGTGGTGTGGCTATTATTCTCATTTTAATGTGGTGGTGTTTTGAAGTTTTGCCAATAGGACAAATGAGGTTTAGCTATAGAATGGTGGCATATGTGCTTATCGTCAAATCCCATTTGTATGTCGAGCGATAAATTTGTTCGGTGGTTGGTGATGGGTTCTCACCATACACACTGTTTAAGTAAGAATAATAGTCACCATCAGTATAATGGTGTCTGTGTTCATTTTCCTTTGAATTTGCAATATTATGAAGTGTTCCCCATTTCTAATGCATTGGTTCTGAGCCTCTGGGATGGAGGAAAGGAGAACCTTTTGTGCGTATAATAATCTCGAGATGCGATTTTTAACTTAGTGGCATTGGGTTTTCTTGATCCAGCAATGATGAAAATTTTTTGTTGGAAAGATTTTTCTTTTTTGTGAGGTCCATCGTCCACTCAAATCGGTCGCATCTTAATTTTCTTTTTGTCTTCTTCCACTCGTGGTTGGTTTCACTGTTATGTTATGGTTGACTGAAGTTTTATGGTACTATTAACCTTTTTTATACAGTCTTAATAAGTAGCATCTTTCCTTTTACATCTTTTCAGTTTGTCTAGGATGTGTTGTAAGCACAAATTTAATATTTTTGCAGTTCTTAGCAACGTTAAGAAAACAAAAAATGGTTCAAAAGGAATAAATTGATATCTTCGGCAACTTTTATTCACTCATCTAGTTCATTAGCTGCACGATTGGTGCTGTAATTGTGAAAATGGTGCAAAAAAAAATTGAACTTATCTTGCTTTGGATGTAGCATATAATATGGGGCTTTCCTCCTTCATAGTTGTGCCTGTTATTCTGTATTTGTTCTCTTGCATGTGTTTGCATGCTTTAGAACCTTCAGCAAGTTCTATTCCAATTAGAAACTACTTTGTTGATTAACACAAAAATCGAAGAGCCAGTTTTCAATATAAATATTGTTGGATATACTCTAGAGTAACACACGATGATATTATTGTACATTATTAGGGGTCGAGGCTCGTGGTTTCATTTTTGGTCCTCCCATTGCATTAGCAATTGGAGCAAAGTTCGTTCCATTGAGGAAACCAAAGAAACTTCCGGGTAAGTTCTATTATTGACGTTAATCAAAGTACTTGTTGGTGTCCTAGATAGTCTTTTTTATCGAGCATTTCTTGTTATCTTTAGCTTTTTTCAGCTACATTACAATGCAAATGAACAATTGTATTATTGCAGGTGAAGTTATCAGACAAGAGTACGACTTGGAATATGGAAGTGATTGTCTGGAGATGCACGTTGGTGCAGTGGTCCCTGGTGACCGTGCGTTGGTAGTCGATGATCTGATTGCAACTGGAGGCACTCTCTCTGCAGCCATTAACTTATTAGGTATCCAATTCTTGGATAAAACGAATCAAATCAATCGTTTTAAGTGAACTTTGATATGTAATTGTTTGTTTATTTTTTGCATATCTCCCAACTGGGCGGTGTTGCTGAATTTCGTATGGTTTGACTTGAAAATTTTTGTTTACTCAGAACGTGCTGGAGCTGAAGTCCTCGAGTGTGCTTGTGTCATTGAAATACCAGCTTTGAAGGTGTGTTTCTTCAGAGATGTTTTTTTCTTCACCTATTGCAATTAAAGCCATCGACATTACATTAGCTTTATATCCCTTAGTTACTCTTTTTTCTTCTTTCTTTGTTTGTTATAGGGACGCGAACGACTAAATGGCAAGCCAGTTTATGTACTTGTGGACTCCCAATAGTATATTCTTAGATGAGATTATCACTCATTTTCATTTCTGTATTCTCTGAGTGAAAATCTCATTGCTTTCGCTCGGTCTTATTTTACAACTCTTCGGTTTTTATAAACTTCAGACCTGTGTCGACTTGCTTCGTACGATAATGAAGACATTAGCTTTTCATGTTCGTTGTCTCATAGTGGAAGAGGATGAACAGTAGGTAATATAGCACAATCTTGCGTGCTTAAAATGATTAAAAAAAAAACCTACCAAATCAATTACAATTATATAACCTTATTATATATAATAATTAATGAACCTGAATAACATGTTTGTGTGAGATGCAATGTAAGCGTCGACCACCAAACCTAGGCTTTTTTCGAGCAATTTTGTAACTTGACTCTTAAGTTCTATACCCTTAACTACAACAATGTTTAGTGTCTTGTTTTAATGACAATGAATTAATGATCTCTCTAATTATAGGCAAATTTATTCAACAATTTTAAGGTTCATTTTCGGTAACAAAATGCTGATTATTATTCATAATGACATAATTCTTTTAAGCTTTTATTATTATTATTATTATTATTATTAATTTTTTAGTTTGAATCATATTACATTCATGGCCTCATTTTTTTTTATGCAAGATATCAAATTAGTTATCCCTTCATGATCTATAAAATAGACATCCATGTTGAATATAAATAAAAAAAAAAAATAAAAATGATTTTATTCCCTAATAAAAAATGAATTTTTTTGACCTAAAATTATAGTAAGGATTTGCCAAGATATTGGTGTCCACAAAATGATATCCATATTGATTGATTTATTTATTATGTATATAAATGCCTTAATTTTGAAACAATACCAATCCTTTATAAATATGTGGATGATAATCAAGATCTTTTATTTAATTTTGACCATTTTAAAAAAATAAATAAATTAATTAAAATGATCTATACAAATAAGTCATTTTCTCAAGTCATGCTGGTGAAGTCTCTATTTGCAACAAAGGGACTTAATTCGACTACTCAATTTTAACCACTCGATTAGTCATCTTTACCTAACAAACCGGAATAAAATCTCTGACTTGACGCTTTCATAAGTCACTTTCATTTAGCTACTTATTATTGTTCTAAATAAATAATTAATTAATTAAAAACAGTTATATTAATTAAAAATTTTGTCATTTTTAGCAGTTTAATTGGACTAATTTCACTTAAGGATCGGATGTGGTTAGAATTTTCGGAGTGATGTATTTGTTGCTCTCTCGTTTAGTATTACAATAATTTGAATTTACCGAGTGTGATTTCGCTTAGGGCATGGTTGTATGTAAATATATCCGCTTGAAAATTAGTTTTTTTTTTTTTATTAATCAAAGTTAATTTTGAAAAAAATGATATGGTTATTAGGTATTAGTGAGATTTTGAATTTATATTAAAGTAATATTTAAAATAAAATAACTAAATTGATTTTATGTAAAAGTAGAAGAGTGATGGTATGAAGTGATAATCAGTTAAAATTATACGAGTAAAATGAATAGTGAATTAAAATTGTTGTGATATAAATAAGGGTCAATTTGATTGTGGAGCCATATGCAATGCGCAAAAGACGATGAACAGATAATCAGAGAATTTCAGTAGTAAAGATCATAATCTGGTGGAAGTTGGGAAGAATGTTACAAATCTGCGAAGATGTAGCACTAGTCTCAGGGGCATGCCCTGAAGAGGTTCTTAACGGGGATCAACGGTACCTGATGTGTTCATTTAAACAACACCTGTTGTGTGTGTGCTCGCTCCCCACCCTTGGATGATGTTAAGTTAACATTATTAATATTAACTTAACATCATCTAAGGGTGGGGAGTACACACACAACAGGTGATGTGTTCATTTACACAGCACGTACCCTCAACTCTCTTAACGGAGGAGAACTTCGGGAAGAGTTTCTCGGGTCTACATTAATACCCTTTGAAGCATTTTAAAATAGTATCGAGAATAACCGGAAAAAAGGTATTGTAGAGCCAAATGAAAGGAATAAGGAAAACTCCTTACCTGCTTACCAAATTCGAGAGCACCAGTTTGTTAAACTAATTGGTTGATATTATTTAATTATGATAAAATTATTTTTTCAATAAACAAAGCTACCCTTAGTAGCAATTAAATGGCAAGTTAATGATTAAATTAAATGAATCGACAAAAGAATTTACTCTTTTCCTTGAAGATCGAGAAGACAATTAATAGAAAGAACATTTATCAACCCAATTTTCCACAAATTACAACAACTCCACAAGGCAAAAACTATACCCAATAAAGTCCAAAAAAACATCAAACTATCAAAGATAAATTACATAACCTAAAAAAAAAAACACGAAAATATTTGTAGAAAATTGGAGTCGATAAATCAGTAAATCAGATTCACACCCCCAACAAAATTTATTAAACCTGGTAAATTATAATAAAGCAAGGCAGTAACCCGCGCGTGTCGAACACAAGCAGCTCCCCCTTCTCCCCACCCACCGAGTCGTACCCGGCCCGGCCCTGGATCAACGAGTCAATCCCGAGTTGCTTGCATACCCGGCCCGCTATCACCCGGCACACCAGCATCGCCCTCCGCCCCCTACCGCCGCCGGCTTTCTCGTGCGCCGCGCCGCTCCCAGAAAACATGCACACGCCTGCCATCTTCCCACCAGGAAACGCCCACGCGCCGCCCCCGCACTCGTACGCGCCGCCTCCGGCTGTGTCCCCCAGGCAGTAGAACCTCATGACCTCGTTCCCGTCCGCCACGCAACGGGAGTGGTCCTCGGCGGATTCCCCGCCGTCGCCGCTGGCCCGCTGCCGGACCGCCTCCCGGTACTCCTCGAACCGGGCCGTCGTCCGGGCCGAATTCTGCACCTTGAGCACCATCTCGACCCGGCCCGGAAAACCCTTCTCCCCCCAGCTTGTGTGGAAGATTATCTCCACCACATTGCGCGACGGGTGGCCCTTGGGTAGCTCCGCCAGTGACGAGAAGCATGAGCCGGGCTTCGAGCCCGGCTGGAGATTCGGGCCGGGATCAGTGGGTTTTCCGATGGAGGGCCGCCTGAAAGGCGGCGGCGGCTGCGGAGACTTCTTGGGCTTCTCCCTCTTGGCGGCGTCCACGACGTCTTTCAGGCTCTGAACGCCGCTTCTGCAGCTGTGGGAGCGGAGGCCGTGGCGGAGGCTGTGGCTCGGGGGGTCAGAGCGGCGGCGGCGGAGGTGGTGGTGGACGACGTCGTCCGGCGCCTTTGACTTGCACTGTAATGACTTCATCCACCCACTCATATCTTCAATTTTTAAGCCCTTTCAAAACTTCTCTCTCTTTTTCTATGTTGTGTATGTATATTAATGTATGTATGTGAAAGGCGCACGAAAAAATTAATAATACTTGTACTATATTATTATTAATTAATTAATAGTATATGTGTATATATTAATTAAGTATTTAATTTTCAGTAGTAATAATATGCTTGAGCTGGAACAATGAGAAAGGAAGGAGTAGACAAATGATGGCGGGCCGGTATTAAATGAGAGGAAACAAGTATACGTAGTAGGCCTGGTCGTCTTTGTATTGTAATGTGTATGCATGTGCGAGTGAAGTTTACCAAAGTACCCCTATAGATGATGATAATTACCCATGTTGGATTAGAGGTGAAGATGGGAAATTAATGCGGTCCGATTACGGGGGATTTCATCAATGATTGTTATGAGTGGGAGATATATGTAGATAAAGACAGAATTATTAGGGTCAAAAAATAAGTGACAAGGTCTTTTGGGACCAACACAAATTTACGGTAGAGGAGCTTCAAGCCTTCAAGCAAGACAGACTCGTCGAACTCGAGCTCAAGTATGTGTCAAAAAAACCGAGCATTGTTTGATAAAGGCAATGCTCGATTCGATCTGACTCATTAGTTTGCAGCCCTGAACGACATTATTTCCATCGAGATTAGCAAAATACACTAATATTTGTGTATGTTAAAGCGTGCAATTCGACGGTAAAAAATTCTAACGAAGATACTACCTTCATTGGTAGGATCGAATTTTCCACTTTATGTCTAAAGATTAGACATGTACACTTTATTAATATATATACATAAAGTACGTACTGCATCTAAGATGGGCATTTAATTTATACTTCAATTAATATATGTATATATGTATAAAATGAAATTACGATGCATGACATTATAACATTGAATAGTTTGATATGTCTTGTCAGCCTATCTTTTGTACACATAGATATTGGTATTTAATCACCATTAATATTCTTGATGTATTGGTAGGTACGGGGTTTTTTTTTTTTTTTNNNNTTTTTTTTTTTTTTTTTTTCTCATTTATTAAGTAATTTAATTAATACATTATTTAGACTTATATTCAAATGATATGTACTATAATCTATAGTTTAAATTTGGTAATTAATTTTCTGAAAACGCATATGGTTGCTTATTTGAAAAGCAAGAATAAATATTGCTTAATGCATAAATCTCAAACTGACAAAGAGAGTTTTTCAGAGGCCAAATTAATTAAAAGATTGATATAATTTCGTGCTGCCTACTTCTCTGGAAGAGAGGAACATTACTCCTAACCATTTTTATTTATTTATTTTTTGGATATGGAATATATTATTGAATGCTAAATTGTTTACCAACCCGCTTTATCTAACAATTTGTTGACAAAATTTGTCGATCTTTGTAACATTATAATAAAATGTTGATAGATGTTTACTACGTATATTTTCGACAATCTAATTTGTAAATCGTTATATAGTACGACTCTTTTATAAAGATGAGAAATGCTACAGTCCCGTTACGGAATTATACCGTCAAAATTTTAGATTATCATGTAATCATCGTGGATAGTTGATCTAATGGTTATAAACCATGACGGAATGATTCCGTAACGGGATCGTTGAATCTCTCAAATTCATTTATTTTTTCTGTCAAGACAATTTGATTTATTTATTTATTTTATTTTTTTGTCATATATCAATGACTTCACACCAGTTGTGCGTTGAGAAAAATCCCACCAAATATAGAGAAATGTTATGGTCTCGTTACGGTACTGTCTAGTCAGGTGTTTTAACCGTCGGATCATCTATCTTATACTAACTACATGTGTATCTAACGGTTAAAACACCTGACGGGATGGTACCGTAACAATACCATAGTATTTCCCCCAAATATATATATATACAACTTCCATTTGCCATTCAATACACTCCTGAAAATTTCATCCCGCCCACATGCATCATATATGTAGCCTCTTTAACAATAATTTCAACTCTCGTTTTTCAGTTTCTTTTTTTTTTTGTTTTTTTTTTAAATTAATGTTTGAATTCGTTTTGGTAAGTACCATATATATCCCAATATATTATAATTTATAATATTATATATATATATATTGCAATACCAAGGGTGAGCCCCATGTGGGAGGAATTATGAATTTAGGAATCTTTTATAGGAGTTTGCAATCAATTCAAACAGGTGGGATTGTTAAGAAGAATAGAAACCGAATGGAAACTGGCAAAAAAATTTTAAAAAAAAAAATATTGATAATATATTAATATTGCTTTTAAAAATTGCTGAAATTTTTAATTAATCACAAATTTTGACTGGTCATTATGTGCACTAATCACAATACTTTGTGTTTAACTAAAATAGTACTCCCTCCTATTTTTAATAAGTGTCGTTTTGAGAAGTTGCACAATTATGAAGAATATTTTTACCAATAATAACTCTCATTAATAAGAATAGAAATGAATGTTCTGAGACCAGATGAAAAGTGAATATGAAAAGACGTAGCGTATTTATTAGCTAGATGAATGTGATAATGAAAAAATTTGTATAAAATATCCAAAATCGACATTTTTTTTGTTGATAATGACAAAATCACATTTAAAAAGAATATGAGTTATATATATATGGTGTTGATTTAGACAATTTAGGTGGTGACTTTAGTTGTGTGGGGTTGGGTGCGAATGGTGGTGGGTCTTTAATTAGCAGCCTTTGCTCTCACGCTCCTAAAATCTATTGGAGTTCAGTAAAATCCCTATTTTTCTATCCTTTTTAAGTAATTTCTCATTTGTACATTTTCAGACAATATTGTTAATTTTCGCGCCATCTAATGCACATTTTTTGGGAAAACCCATAATGATGCATGCTATATGTGATTGTACCTATTTTTTTTTTTTAATCGGTAAATATAAATTTATAGATTAAAACTGGAGTACAAACAATCGACAAACGATATACAAAAGCAGAGTGGGCAACCACAAGTTCGGCTCCTTACTCGCGGATATTAACTCTAAGAGGACAACCACATGTCGGTTGCTCGCTCAAGTCCCAAAATATGACAGAAAGTCAACCACTAAATTTTCTAAAGAAGGGACAAGCTTATATTCCAATGGCTTTCCTCTCATATTCAACAAGCACGTTCGGATACAACGCAAAAATTGTACGATACACATGAGTTTGGATTTTACGGAATCGACCTGTCACGTTCGGTGATTGTACCCTATTATGGTTTGCACGGGATATGGGGCAATTAGAGCTTCTGTTAACTTTGGGGATAATACTTATTACCTCTAATTACGGGAAGCCCCACAACTTTGTATTAAATTGCTATATGCTCTCTTTACCTAGAGTTCTTTAATGTAAAGAGACTTTCAAGTTTGGCTGGTTGAGATTTATGTACCTCGAACTTCTTAGGCTCATTTAGTTAACGAATTAAGCTGGATCGAGCTTGTTAAGGCTTCATATAAAAGGAGTTTCTACGAAACTCTTAAACTTTTATCATGTATCGTCTCGTTAAAACTTAGACTCGTTAACAAGCTAAGCTTGTTTATCGACTTGTCAATTTAATAATATGAGGTCGGCTAAATTAATTAGGTTTCGAGTTCGAGCTCGAGCATTGAAAACTCAAGCTCATCTCACTTGTTTACGAGTAGCTTATTCTGACTAGTTCAATATGATATGCAACT
>CACSLK010034598.1:16400301-16412494 GCA_902706635.1 Striga hermonthica
ATATAATATGTTGCCCATAATTAGATTATACATAGGAAATAAAATAATTCCTAACATCCAATCCTAAAGTGAGATTTACGACAAACAATCGGATGATTTTCTTATGGAGTCATCAATCACTTAATGTATTAATACCTGTCTAAAGTGTATTTATGGTAGGATACATGTCAATACACTATTTGTGCATAACTGTGGATAACATCATAAACCGAGCCATCCGATGGCTCCATAATAAAACTACTGATTCATAGTCAGAACCCAAACCACCAAGTATGTACATGGCTAATTAATCGTAACTTCTCAATATTATTAAATGCATATGTACATATTTTTCCGAATATCCTCCCTATATATAATTCCAGAATGCGCTGAGCTTACGTGGCTGCTTCTGGTGCTTCGTAATCCTACTTGGCAAAGAATCATGTTTCGTAATTAGGTTTGGAAAAATAATATTGTATATTAATAATTAATAATCTAGGTTCGGATATTCCATAATTATTATTTAGCTAACTTAGGTATTTTAGTATCACTTGTACTAATATAACCCTTTAATTATTTGTAATTTTACATAGTGAGACACTAAGTGACTAATATATCCTTGACTTTGATTTGTTTCCTTCAATTAACAATGTATTTTAAAAGTTGATAACTTTTGTACTTATTTTCGGTTTTACATATATTATATATCAAATTAATCATCTTTTGATGATGTTCGATTTGACATCCATATTGTGTATATATGAAATAAATAAATTATATTTATCTTTATAATAATAAAAAATAATAATATTTATTAAAATTTATTAGTAAAATAAAATTATTTTTCAATTGATATATTTATTTTTTATGTAGTTATATGTTGTAAGTTAAAAATTATTATAATATAACACAGGTAAGTCGCACAAATAAAAAGTTTTTATGATAATATATAATAATATATATATTTTTGTAAAAAGTATTTAAATTTTCAACTACTTTTTCTCATTAATTTTAGACTTTAAGAAAAAAATTAGCAAGCACCCGTGTAATACACGGGTGTATAAATACATAATAATATTATTTATACTGGTATATAAATACATAATAATATTATTTATACTAGTATATAAATACATAATAATATTATTTATACACGGGTGTATTTATACTAGTATATAAATACATAATAATATTATTTTCAAATTATTTTAAGAAACCCAATGTTTTTTAGACGAATTAATGCGGAAGCGTAATAACTATGTATTTGGGCCATTACTATTAGCTTTGTATTTAGGCTTAGTATTCTTGTATGTGTATTGGGCCTTCATTGAATGTTTATTATATCAGCCCAATAAGTTATCTATCCCTAAGTTATCTATCCCTTATATAAAAAGGAACATTTAGGCCTCATTGTCAGGGTGGATGAGATTATTTAATTTAATCCTGTGAGCCAAGATTGTACTTTTAGATCATACAATTATTTTATAGAATCAGATAGTTGGTTTTCTTATGGAACTAACCATCAATGGGACAACCCCACATGAAAATAAACATAAATGAAGATATATAAAATTATAAAGACCGTCGTTAACCAGATATACAAAAGATTGAATGTTACTATGATATTAAAAATAAAATACTAAATAAATATCATATTTGAGATATTAAAATTATTAATTATAATTCACAAAAGTGTGTCATTATAAATAGTAAATACTCTATAGTTATCTGTTCTACAATTATCTTTATAATTTAACCATAAGAACATTTGTAAGAAATTGGGGGGAAACGGATGGGGGCCCCCTAACATGAATCGCACCATAAGCAGGGAAAGCCTATATGAAGGTCAAGTGGAAGGAGAAGTAGCCCATTAGACTCATAAGGTGAGTCTATTTTCTATGTATGAACGATGTGGACAACTCACAAGTGATATTCTAAGAGCATCCTCAATGCACTGGGTTCAATTTTACATATGTGGCATATAAATGGACTTAAGTCTTTAATGACATGGACAAACCCAAGTAAAAAAAAATCAAAAGTCATCCAGTGCAAAAACAAAATATTAGGTCTAGAATATTTGTCAACCAATAAAAATGCTCTAAAATATTTTCTATATTAAAAGAAAAATTAAATTAGGTTTGTATTTGAGTCCAAAATAGACCTAAGTGTAGACTAAGTCTCATTTTTTGATTTCCACATAAGTTAGACATAGTCTACTTTTAATTGCATTGGAAAATATTTTTTTAATAGACTAAGACTCTTTCATACATGACATATAATATTTTTGTAAGAGACTCAAAACATTGTGGGTGCTCGCTCTAACACGCTCCCTTCACTTGTGAGTCATTCGGAAGCTCAAACCCAACTCACAAGTGATAGTCTAACACGCTCCCTCACTTGCGAGTCATTTGGAAGCCTAAGCCCAACTGGGCTGGGTGACGGTACGTTATCGCACGGTCACCAATAGAACCGACTCTGATACCATGAAAAAAATTGGAGGAAAATGGGTGCGAGCCCACAAACATGAAGCGCACCATAAGTGGGGAAAGTCCATATGAAGCCCAAGTAGGGTTCCATCTCAAAATCTATTGGTGGAAGGAGGAGTAACTCATTAGACTTATAAGGTGAGTCTATTTTCCATATATGAATGTGTAGTTCCGCTCACCTGCCCACGGTGGGCAGTGTCCACCACTTTGTTTTATATGAAAAACGTATTCTGAGAATACGTTTTTCAATTAATTTTAATTGAAAAACGTATTCTCAAAATACGTTTTTCATATAAAACAAAGTGGTGGGCACTGCCCACCGTGGGCAAGGGATCAAAATTTTATGAATGTGAGACAACTCACAAGTGATATTCTAACAATATTGATAATGTTAAGTACTAATTTTTTGTTATAAAAATATTTTTTCAAGCAACCGTGTAATATATGTGTATCATACTAATATATATATATATATATTATAAAATATTGTAGAAAGAGTACTTACAAATAATCAAATTTATGTATTGAAATTAATTAGTTAACAAAGAATATAATACCTTGTAATAATTTTGGGGATGGATATAATTTATAAGTTGAATAAACATTTTATTAACAAGAAAATTAAAAGTTTGGAGGGGGCCCCTATCTACAATGTAGATCCGTCCCTGTGCGGAAGCGTAATAAATTAACAATTTGACAAGATAAAACATTTCAACTATTTAAAATAAAACACACAGATAAGGATAATCTTAATGGTTTTCATCAAAACAAATCCAATCAATATTGAATAGAAAATGTTTCATATAATAATTATTTATGATACCACTGCACTACAATTCATGCTTATGGTTGGAGATGTTCTGAGTCTATGACTTCCAATGTGTTTATATATATTATCCAAATCGTCTCTTTATTTGTTGGAGAAGGGTTGACGCCTCTTTTTCTTATTTTTGGCTATCTTCATAATTGAACATACTTAATAAACCACGGGATCTTCTACATTAAATGAATCACCTAGAATAATGACGTGTTCTGAAATAATGCAGTGTTCTGAAATTGAAGAGATCATCTTCACGGATTGATATTTACAGGTCACGGACTCGTATTGAAGTTAGCAAGGGACCAACAAAGAAACAAAATTCCCAGTTGTCGTCCAACATATATATTTCATCACCCACCCCTCCCCTTGTGAAATTCTCATTTATGCCCTTCCCCGCCATATATTAACATCACTATATTTCTCCTTATTAAAGCAGTATCGATTTCATCGTCGAAACAGTAGTTGCATATCCTCTCAATTCATGAATTTCGTCATGATTTGTATATTAGGACGTAAGCATTAAATGCTTTGATATCTAAATGTAGGGGTATAAATTAGGCTAATTGAGCTTGAGATCATCATGGTAAGTACTAGAGTTCGAACCTTGACAATTCGAGACGATTTCAATTCATTTCATATATATTAGTCTTAACAAGTCGAGCACTTGTTTTATCGAGTTGAACAATAAAAAATGATATAAACTTCTTTTTTTTCGAGTCTTAACGAGTTTTCTCGAGCTCACTAGCACAGCTCGTAGCTCGTTTCGTTTAACGGATCTACCCAAATAGTGTCAAACTTTATAAATAAAATATGACATATAATATCATCACAATACTTTTTTTAATAAATAAAATATGACCGTCTAATCATTAAACGATAAGTAGAATTTTTGTGCAGTTATACATATTGAAATTAATTCTAAGTTAAAATTAGGATCAACATAGAAAAATATTACGCGAGATAAATAGCCAATATTGCAATTAACTCGCATGCCCTCAAATGTGCTATAAAATCAACTATCACAATCCTCGTCCAAACACCCAAAAAAAAAAAGAAAACTTTCGCTTTACCCGAAGGCCAAACCCTTAGCCATGGCCACGGGTAACAAAATCACAGCAGCTTTCCTGGTCTGCATGCTGTCCATGCTCACGGCCCTGCCGCCAGCCTACGCAGCCAACTGCCCGCCGCCTTACCCGCCCTACGGCCGCCCCATGCCACCCACTCCCCGCCACCGCCCACCATCCAGCCCCAGTCCTCACCCACCACCCCACCACGGTGGCGGCGGTGGTGGCGGCGGCGGTCGCCCGCCACCAAGAGTCCTGCCACCCATAGTAAAACCTCCACCGAGAGTCCTACCACCCATAGTCAACCCTCCACCCAGAGTCCTGCCCCCAATAGTCAAACCTCCACCGAGAGTTCTACCGCCCATAGTCAAACCTCCACCCAGAATCCTCCCACCAAGAATCCTCCCGCCCATTGTGAACCCTCCGCCGAGAATCCTTCCACCAATAGTCAACCCTCCGGTCATCCTGCCGCCAATAATCCCTTCCCCGCCCGTAACAAACCCTCCCGGAATCATCCCGCCCATCATCAACCCGCCGGGCATACTTCCGCCAATCACCAGACCGCCACCGTCCTGTTCCTACCCACCCTACACTCCTCCCGGCGGCGGAGGTGGCGGTAGGCCGGGGATCAGCCCTCCTCCGGCGGCCGCCACATGTCCAATAGACGCGCTGAAGCTGGGGCTGTGCCTGGACGTGCTCGGAGGTCTAGTCCACATCGGGATCGGGAATCCGGTCGAGAACATATGCTGTCCGGTGCTGCAAGGGCTGCTCGAGCTGGAGGCCGCCATTTGCCTGTGCACGACAATAAGGCTTAAGCTTTTGAATCTGAACATTTTCCTGCCGCTGGCGCTTTCGGTGCTGGCGACGTGCGGGCTGACTCCGCCGCCCGGTTTCGTTTGTCCGCCGCTTTAGAATATGTGCAATAGTTGCATGCATGTGTGTTTGTTTTTGTGTGTGTGTGTGTGTGTGCATGTGTTTTGGTTTCTGTGTTGTTAATTTCATGTAATGATTGCACGGTGGTCGTTTTTTTGGTTTCTTTCCTTGGTAACTGCTAATAATAATCTGGTAATCATGAATACCAAATTGTGCAATAAGTGGGAATAAAGTTTTTTTTTTTTTATTATTTATTTTTTCTAATATTAACTTTCGAGTTTCAATCTAGCTAGTCTTGGAATATTCGGGATTGAATTTGTGAATAATGGGATTCTACGGTCTCGTTACTGAACTATTTCGTCGGGTCTGTAACCGTTAAATCAATTATTCACAACGGTTATGAATTTATTCCGTAACGGGACTGTAACATTTTTCTGTGAAGATTAATTAGTATTTTTCACCTCACTATAGAAATGTATTAAGTTTTTCATATCTCATAAAGTTAACTTTTTCACCGCAAAAAGTGGCAAGACAACATGCAAAAATATGCCACATTGTTTGATGTGTTGCGCAAGTTCAAAATGGTAAGACATTTGTAGAACCCTTCGCACTTTTTGAATGAAAAAAAAGTCAAAATGGAAAGACATAGTGCGATGAAATCCGATAGTTATGCAATTAATATACGATGGTTATTCGAACCATTAGCACTTTATTTCTTAGGTATGGGTGAAAAATATATGGATCCATTGAATTTTTGGGTCTATTTTCCTTCCTTAAACCAATCCAACCTTCATAATAATATTAGAAGGGCTGATTATATGGTTAGTGAGCCAGACTCTTCTAATAAATATAACAAGAAAACACTTCAATTTCAACGAACAATTCCAACGGCAAAAATTTCTGTTGAAAATTCCAATGAATATTCCAACAAACATAATTCTATGTTGGAATAAGTGTTGGATGGGTTGAGGAATTCCAACGGATTTTTTCCGTTGGAATAGTTGTTGGAATTTATTTTCATAGGATTTTCCGTTGGATTTTAGCTATTCTAACGGCCGTTTTTCCCACGAATTTTTATACGTAGGAATATCCGTTGGAATAGTTATTCCAATGGAAAATTTCCGTTTGAATGTAAGAGTTTTTTTTTTATAGTGTAATATAACTCCATATTCCAGTATCATATTTTAAAATAGAATATATATTATAATATTTTATAATATAAGTCTATATATATATTCAGAAATTATTATGTCTAATAATAGGCAATTTAACACCAAACAACAATATTTTGTGGTACGCAATCTAACATGAAATATCAATATTTGTTGGTATCATCATATGTGTTTCTGGAGTTAAAATTTTTGGCCTTGTTCAATTGAAGAAAGCTATTACCACTCATGATTCCTTAATAAATTGGACTAGTTAAAGGCATAAGTTTGTAGTAGGATGTATACGAAAAAGAAAGAACAATCTCAAGAGAGAACAGATAATTTTATTTCAATCGATAAACTGTCTTTTCTCTTCTGTTCGCAGTACATAAATAAGGAGTTTCCACTAACTCCACTAAAGCACGATAAATCCTAATAATTAAAGAAACACCCCCATACTAATAAAATAACACAATTGCAACCACTAAAGATAAATAGACCCAAAAGGAAAATAAAGCAATAAAATAAATGTGCTAGACACGCAAACGGTTATATTTCTGCAAGAACATTAACGCGGCCTCGTCTCCATCAATAGTATACTAAGATAAATTTTATATTTTTAACAAGATAGTTCAATTAATTAATAAATGAACAATAAGTTAAAAAAATAGTGAATATATACATACTCACAAATTAAAGAAAATTCGGGAAGCACGGACTATGGCCCTTGGCATTCGAACAGTCACCTCGACTGAGCAAAATATGAGAAGCCTAGGCGTGGCACGTGGTATGCGCTACATTCGTTGGGAAGCTCCTATTGATGGCACTGTCAAAGTTAATACGGATGGGTCCTTTATCTCTTCTAGTGGGATGGCTACAGCCGGCGGCTTAGTTCGCGATGGTGGTGGCCGTTGGCTTGGCGGCTTTGCGATGAACATCGGGTACTGTTCGATTACAGGGGCAGAGCTTTGGGGTCTCTTCCAAGGGCTGCTTCTCGCTTGGGATTTGGGGCACCGCAAAGTCATTGTTGAAGTAGATAATAAAAGTGTGGTGGGTTTGGCAAATGGGGACTCGTTGGAACCGGGAGGACATAGTTCATTGGTTCGGGCTATTCGGGAGTTAATCTCCCGTGAGTGGGAAGTTACAGTGACTCATTGCTTTCGCGAAGCTAACTTCGCGGCTGACTGCTTGGCGGCTCTCGGCCATCATGGTCCCAGTGGTTGTCATCGGCTTTCTGTTCCACCGTTAGAAGTCAAACCGTGGCTACAGCATGACCTCATTGGCGTTGCATATCCACGGCACATATCTATCTAATGGTTCTAGGCTTTTGCCTCCTTTCATTGTACAAAAAAAAGTGTACATAATACATGATGTAATCACTACTGTACAATTCTTTTCCATAAAGATCCCATTGAAAAGGTATCAAATAAAATTCGACTCTGCCGATATTTTATCGTCCGTCCATTTAATATATTGTACATAATTATCGTTAAAACTAAAATTGATTAGGAATTTTAGATAAGAATTTGATAAAAAATTGAAAAAATAAAATAAAAATAAAATAAAATTGTGTCGGACCTAATTATCTTCAAGTATAACAGAAAACAAAATAATTTTACTTCTAAATTAATGTGTTAATTAAGCCTGATCAATTTAATTGCCTCACTAAACGTTAATGTAATTATGATAGAGAGACATATATTTTCCGATTTAAATATATAAATAATAAGTGAACAAAAATAAAACTCCAAAATCCCAATTTGAAATTACTCACACACCTTAAAAAGACAGCCATCAACAAGTCACTACGAATATATAGAAGAAACAACATACAACTCAATAAAACCAAATAAAAATCAAGACAAACAAAACAACCCATGAATTGAAATAGCAACAAATTAAAACAACTTAATTTGGTAGACACATATTTTTTATTTTTATTTTTTTTGTTATCCAATACTCTTAGGCGCACTGGAATCCCTTGGGGACCTCCTTGGAGCAAACGTTAAGGAGCAAGCTAAGTGAAAGTGGAACATTAAGGTTGATGCCCAAAACATTAGCCTTGATGGCCGTGCACAAGCACACGGCCGCCTCAAGGTCGGCCAGCCCTTGGATAAGGCTGCAGCACGGGTTACCGGTGGTGTCCCGATCGTGATGTCTATCAACCCACCGAGCAAATCCGCGCACACGCCTAATTTTAGCGTGTCCCTCGGGCAAGTGGCCTTGTCGTGGCTCGGCCCGGGTGGAGGAGGGCAGTCGGATTTCGGCTTGGGCGGTGGCTTCGGCTTGGGAGTCGGGCAAGTCCCGCACGCGCTCGATAGAGTGAAGAAAACGAGGTTTAACGCTAGGAAAATGGCTATCGATGAAGAGTTTTTCGTGGGAGCCATTTTTTTTTTTTAATTTGTTTTTAGTTACCCCTAGTAAGAGTTGAGGATGCTTTTGGCCCTTTGGTTTGGGGGTGTGAAAGATGTGAATGTGAAGTAGGGGTTTTTATAGATGGATGTAGAGAAAAAAGAAATGAGCTAGTTAAATTCTTTTACAGCTCGACGTGAACGTGAATATACATTAAGTTTTCCATCTCGTTCGCTAACAATCTAGTTTTTTCGCCCTGAAAAAATAAGCAAATTGTGCAAATAGTTCGACACAATTGTCGTACATCAGTCGTATAATTGTCGCATACCGCAGAAAGTGCGAAGAGTACGCGAATGTCCTTGCATTTTTAAGTTTCGCATAATTATCGCATAATGTCTACCGCACGTTCTAGAGTGAAAAATGTTATCTTATAGTTCGGCGGTTGTGAAAAATTTATTCGATTTTCGGAACAGGATATAAATAACTATTTTATAAAAATAAATTGTGATGAGGGCTTTGAATTAGCTGGCAAAATGTACCATATGGGACTAGGGTTTGGGGAGTGTTTTTGGATGGTTGTGGAGAAGGGGCAAAAAAATGGCATGTTCATTTGATCTATTTTCATGTTCAGCGTGATTTGTCTAAGTTATCTTTTTATGAAATTTCCAGATCGAGCTTCTAAATAATAGTGTGAAGCAAAAATTAATTAATAAATAAATAAAAGTTAAAAGGGATGGGCCACAAGTTGTGCAATTATTGAATGGGCCCAGCATGTGAGATAAATGAGATATTTTTGGGGTGGGAAATAATTTGCTTTACCGGAGTATATGTATGTGTGTGTGTGTGTTGAGCTTGTTGGGTCGTCACTCGTTTTACTAACCCAATTTCTTTTGTCAATATATATAGAACTTACATTACATGGTCACTAATTGAGATATTAATTAGTCAAAATTGTGATATTTGCATAGTTAAGTCATTAATTTTACAATATATGATAAAATTTGTAGTTCCACTAAGGATCGAGAGGATCATTAACCTATTAATTCTTAAGAAAAACAAAAATCGGCCATGACACGTGAAAAATATTTTTGTAAGATATTGTTGTTACGCAGACCTAAAAATTCGATATTTATATTTTCACAACGAATATGCATATGTACAAGTTAAAATAGCATAAATCAACATGTTACATTTCAAAAACAAAACTATGTAATTTTTTGTTTAAAAGAAAAATAAATAATAGGTTAATCTGTCTAACTATGAGACCGCATCGCAGCAAAAGTTATTCTTTTGTTATTATTATATTTTGCATTAAGGGGTTATAATTATCTTTAAACCTTTTAATTTTTCACAAAAATGGGACCAAAACTTGTCAAAATTAAATCAAAAGTTCACGAACGGACTAACATTGCTAGATTTTATCGTACGGGACCACACAAGTGATCTTGTAGTTAAGGAATCGAAAGTGTACACAAAGCTTTTTTTTGGTATAGGGACATTCTGATTTTCGGATCCACTGGGGAACCGATTAATCCGGAATCGAGCCGGGTAGGACCACAAGAGCGGCAAAACTCTCTCTTAAGAGTTTAACACTGCTGCATTCCCAAGACTCGAACACGAAACCACTGGTTAAGCTGGAAGAGACCCAAGTCATCTCATCCAAGCAAAACTTTGATTTATCAGGAAAAGTTTGTTGTTACTATCACATACACATGAAATAAAGTAAATTACAATTATAGACACTAAAAGGAATATATCAATTTTGAGCACTTTTGCTAATTGATAATTAAGATGTGCAAATCCCATTATTTTCAGTGCAGGGCTTCACGGGCAAATTCTTACAGCCTGCAACGCAAATCTATGATTACTCGAATTATCTCTCAAGGCTAAAAGATAATCACTATATATGCCCTCTTTTCCCTTTTTCCAAATTAGAATACTTCCAAATTACTTCGGACTTTTTGTTACTTTTTGCTACAAATATTGTGAACCTTTCCACGTGCCTCGACTTTCGGTTTTGTCCAATTCTATGATTCTCATAACTTTCGGTTCGGTTTTCTGTTTTGATAATGGACAAACCGAATTTTCGGTTAACTGGAAATTCGATCGATTCAGTTCGATTTTGACTGAATGAACAGCCCTAGTTCACAAGAGAAAAAAATATCATTATTAAATAGTTTTTATTTTTGCAAACTTACATTTAATAATAATTTAATAGATAAATTTAATTAATTGATAAGTAATTTTATTTTCTTCAATTAACATTAATAATTTAATTTTTATTATAAATATGAATATAATTATTTGTATATTTTTTAAATGTTGTATTCACGCCTGTTCGAGATGTCAATTATAGTATTCATCGCTATGGGAGTCTTTTCCGGCGATACGAACGTATTTAAGTAATTGTCGTTCTGTAAGACTATAATGAAAACGCAATTTAGAGCACTTCGAATATTTTTCTATCGAGTCTTATCTCTTAGAAAGGAATTAGATAGATCGAAATTGATCTTGATCTGGATATACACAATATGCCTGTAAAACCAAAATCATTAAAAAATGACTATTTTGATAAATTATATATGAAGATGAATATAATTATTTTATTTACCACTTAATCTCTCTCTCTCTCTCTCTCTCTCTCTCTAAGTTGGGCTTTAAAATATCCAAATGTTTAGGCCCAAGATATATTTCTATTTAGAATAGGCCCGGTGAAACAACATTAAAAAGTATCATCATATATCCCTAGCTACCTGCCCTATAAAAACAAACAGGCATAAACACCATTATTATTTCATCTTTTTATAAATCATTTAAAAAACATATTCTTGTGTTTATATAGATGATAAATTTCTAGTTTAAACAACTAATTGATGTAGAATCTGGTATTAGCCCGATTTGCCTTGCTTTCGTCTTTCATAATTTGCGAAGAAGGTGGATCAAAAGCATGTCTGGAGGTCGACAAAAGTGATTAGTGTCGAGATGCATTAGAAGGTTGATAGCGTTTTCTGCTGCAATGGGAATAGCTAACGAATCGCTCGAGCTAATTAACCGGTCATATTAAGTCGTGCTGAGGTTGTAAGATGAACCGAATGTGGTATCATTAATCTATAGAAAATGTCCTTTATCATAGCTTTTACGTGATAAATATGAAACCCCAAAAATGTGGAATTTATTTTCAACTAAATTTCTAACTGAAAATAGATAATTATAGAAAGTGTATAAGATTTGGGGACCCAAAATTATGGTGTAAATATTTCCAACTAAATATTTAATTGAAAAAAGGGGACTATTGAGTATTGAGAGTATGAATATACTATAAGAGATGAAGCTCTAAGTTGATATATCGTTGAACGATTTATGCTGAAATCACTAACCCGCGCTTCAAGTTAGTTGGATATAATTTCGAATCAAGTCGAATATATTTGGTACAATTGTTATATCACTAGTATTGTTTTTTTTTTTTTTTTT
>CACSLK010034598.1:16482593-16493714 GCA_902706635.1 Striga hermonthica
TTTTTCGGTACAAAAAGGGAGGCTATTGCCTTAAACTACGATATTTCGAGGATGGGCTATCCCGAGAACATCATGTTGAAGCCACGGTTTCACCCCCGTGGGAGGGTCATCAAGTATATGGAGACCGCCCGGCATGGTTGATGCTAGGGATGCAAGATAATCCGCTGCAAAATTTACCTCACGGTAGATATGTCGGACCCCCACATTCCATTCTCTTCCTAAGAGCTCCTTAATACCCATAATAATGCTGCTATGAATACCCGTGTGTTCACCATTGTGAAGCACCAAATCTACGACGTTTTTGCTATCCACTTCCGCAATCACCAGACGGTGTCCCAACCTCCACGCTAAATTCAAGCCTTGGAAAAGTCTCATAATTCCGCACCTAAGACTGAACAAAACCCGATATTCATTGCAAAACCGGACACCCACCTACCATCTTCGTCCCGTAGCAGACCCCCCGTCGAGGCCATTCCTGAATGACGATTGAAGGCCCCATCTGAGTTTAGTTTAATGCAGCCCGCCGCCGGCTTGGCCCACGAGAGCAATCGGGGTTCTCTCCATGAAATTGCTGCACCTAAACTTTTCGCGTGCAGAAAGGTTGAATTACACCCTTCAACTTGTCTATCGATTGCCGCCACACGTCCATGAATGTTTAGCCCCGCTTTCTCTAATATGTAGGAGTTTCGCCCACGCCAGATGTTCCATAAAGTGACCCCAAAAACACAGCTCCAATTCTCCACCTGAATATTCAAAATATTACGAATATTGAGGTGCAGCCATTCACGACTGTAGTAGCAACTTTACATCTTGAGTGTACTCTTATTAATATATTTCTCGTTTGATTAAAAAAAAAAAACCTCGTTTGATTAAAAAATAAATAAACCCACATGATTTGACAAAACATATGTGAGAGTTTTAGACATCATAACTATTAGGCGGGACGAACCGTCTTATTCCATGAACAACAGCGAATATTTATATTATCAAATGTCATATTGTTTTTTCATGACTATCTATAACATTTTTTAAAAGGTTAATTGTTAAATAAATTTTAATCTTTTCGTGTTTAGTAATTTTATCATAATTTTTGGGTAATTGTAATATAATCTCGACCTCAATTTACTTATTGCAAATTTGGATGCATAGTGATTGATTTTAAAGATTTGCGGATCGATTGTGTGTCCAAGTCTTCCATTGACACGGTTTTTATACTATCCACGTAACAAGTTGACAATTTCCACGTATTCAAAGTATATCCACGCACAAAGTCGAAAATTCCACGTCAATGTAAGCTACCGGGGATGAGTCTCCTCTTAGATCGGGAGTGAACTGGTAAATATGAGCTCCGATCTGTTCGAACCGCATTCAAATCGACCAGTTTTTTGAAGGTCCAACCGGTTTTAAGTTCGACTTGCAATAAGTAAATTGAGGTCGAGATTATATTGCAATTACCCAAAGATTGAGATAAAATTGCCAAACGCAAAAAGATTAAGGTTTATTTAACAATTAACCCTTCTTTAAATAATGACAATTTCTAATAAACATATGCATATTTATGAAAAAAAAAAATATATGTTGATTTAATGGTTATGCCTCTTGTAATATCAAATGTTAACTAGAAAATCCGTCATGTGTGCCAAATTACTTTACATATTTAAATTTTTTTCATATATCTAAGGGATGAACTCTTTTAAATTGTTGTAATAATCCCACATTATATATCAAAAGTTAAAATTATATTTAAACTATGTAATTTGACTTATTTATTCTTTTCTTTTATAAACTGAAAAAATAAAAATGCTTTGTATTATTTCAATTATTTTATTGAATCTATAAAAAATATGAGATACTGTAATCAAATTTATATAATTTTCCATATGAACAACTGATGGGAAAACAATTTCAGAAATAATAAAAGAAAACTATAATTAGTTTTATATAACTTTCATATTGATTCATAAAGAGTTCGCATTAGGGTCCACAACATAAAAATAACTAGTAATTAGTATATCATAGTGGTGTTGATTAAAAATTATACTTAAATTTCAAAAATATAATGAGATTTTTTTTAAGATTCATTTTTTTAGGAAAAAAAAATGCATTACTATTTGTATTTAAAATTATAGAAGTCATTAGTGGGACTTATCTGTCCTATATTATTAATTATAATTTTTTTCTAGTTGATATTATATAATGACTTGTTAGATTAATTTTTTCAATTGATAAATAATTTTATTATTTTTCAATTAATATTGATAAATAAATTTCTTTTTACCATAAAATTAAATAAATTTATTTATTGAGGTGTATATGCAATTGGTACAATACTCGTGTACTACACGGGTGTTGAGTTAAGAAATATATGACAAAAGTTATTGCTAAAATAAAAATTTTATTTACAAATTTTGATAAACTAATTGATGAAAAAAAAAAAAGAAATAAACAATGCTGAAAGTGATTTGTAAATCATAATTTAAGAGATAAATATGAGAAAAAAAATTATAAAATGGTAAAAATACTACTTGCCCAAAATAAGAAGAAAATGTGTATTAAGAGAAAAAAATAAAATTAAATATACACTTACCTAGTTTGGAAAAAATTATTTATGTCTAATACCAAGTCTAATTCTGGAGCAAAAATTAATATATAAACAACATTACGAAGCATAAATTTTCGTCATGTCAGCATCTGAAACGTGCGAGTCTACCATTTAGGCTCAACACGTTTTGAAGTAATATCCATGGATGTATATGAATCAGTAATGCTCACCTACCCACGGTAGGCACATGTTAATATGTCCACCGTTTATGTGGCATGCACACATTGGTGATGTATTTTTTTTGAACATATTAACATCACCAATGTGTGCATGCCACATAACCGGTGGACATATTAACATGTGCCCACCGTGGATTGGGAGAAATTACATAATTGTTTGGTAGTGTGTATTAAACAAATATCTAATGTGCCTTCGTCTTGTCTTTGTACCGAGAAAAAAACTACTCTAATCTGAGGATGGGGACGAGAACAAATTTCTACAAGAATCCTTCGTTTGCATACAACAAGCATTTCAACCTCAACTCCGTCCTTCAAAACCTCAATTGTAATCCCAGATTCATACTTCTGTAGCTCTCTTGTTTTATGTTTTCAATCAATTTACTGAGTTTTCTCCAATTTTCAGCTTATAATATTGCCACCGGAAACGCTCCTTCCGACGAAACAGCCACCGTCGTGCAACAGAAGCGCTGCCGCAAGTCGAGGCCACCGCCCGATCGACAGAATGAAGCGGAACATATTGACGGGCCCATGTCCCACCAGGAGTATATTGCAAAACGGAGGTGGGATTTTCAGTTTTTGTTCTGTTTTGCTACATTATGTGGAAATTTATTAATTCTTGAATTCAACCGTGCACCCTATTTATATTTTGTCTGAAATGGTTTGCTGGTAACCTGAAATAAGTAATGGAGCTCAAAATCAGCTCTGTTTTTTCGTTTGTGATTATTTTTGGGCAAACAAATTCTCAGTTGGTTAATTAAACTTATACTGCCGCGGTGTGGAAAGCAAACAGCTTGACTGGTGTCAACAAGATTTTGGGATCCATGGTAATGCCATTGAGTTGTAAGCTTCAGGAAAAACTCAAGTGCATTGTGGTAGGGTAATTTAGTGTTTTCTTGAGTTGGGAGGGCAGTTTGCTTGCATTTTGATTTTAACTCGTTTGATTTTCGTTCTCGATTGCTCGTGTACATAAATGCTAGTCATTCTCTTTATATATGGGTTACATTTTTTAAGTTGAGGCATTCATGTTTGCATTAATCCCTGCATTTGATTACCAGGAAGGAAGTTGATTCATCTCAACCTTACCATGAGTTGACTGCAGATGTGCTGGTACTCTTACTTGACTAATTGACTTCTCCTAAATTTTAAATTTTGTACATTATTCTTTCATGCATTGATTTTCCAGACTAATCAATCCTTGCAGGAAAGTTCTAGTTCAGCTTTGAACTTGGTTGGGTATGAAAGTAAGTTCCTGTTGCTTTTTCAGTGTTCAACAATCATTTACTTTAGGAAGTTTGCCGTTTGATTTGAGATTTTTGATATTGTTTGTCCACAACAAGTTTGTTCATGGTGAGTCATTGATGAGGCAACCGGAATGTTTTTTAAGTTTAGTCATCACACTCGAGCTATAGTCTGCCCTTAGTGCAATTGATGTGTTCAATAGAATGTGACCTTTCAGTACTAGCAAAATCCGCTTGCTCGTTTAAATTTTAAAAAATCATGGCTGATCTCTATAAGTTGACTGCTGTCATATTGGATTCTTCTTGTGACATTTAAATTTGTGTTTTCCCATTATGCTTGGATCTTTTGGTACATGCATTTACAAAACTACAAATTCAAGGAATTTCAATTTACATAGCTTGTATTGGAATCTGTTCGATTTATTTATCTACTAAATACTGAACACAGTGAAGGCCTTTATTTCTTATACTTATTTCCCACTTCTCTTTTTTCTTCCTTTTTCTTTTCTCATCTTAAATACTACTCAGCATGTTGCTTTCTGCAGTATTATTATCTACCTTTGAGTAAGCAACAACTTCTAAGAATTAGGTATATGCTTTATTTGTCCTCTGAACAAGAATTGCATATTTTTCTCAGTAGCTGATAGGATATTTACCAGCTTTTAGGCATTTCCTTCTAACTTAACAGTGTTATTTGCTTTACTTCGTTTTCAATATTTGCTTCTCTTTTAAGCAGAGATTAGCTTCTTGTTCATTATTGTGGTACTGCTAAAACATCATGAATCTCGACACGCATGTTTTTATCTCCACGAGTAATGACCAAAACACGCAGGTGATAGAAGTTCTTCTGCTGAATGTGAAGAGGACCAAGATTCTCCAAGAAATAAAGAAGAGCAACTGAATTATAGGTCTGGAATGCAGTACTTTCCAATTTCTGGTGCGTTTTTTTTTATTCTCTTACCTGATCATTTCCATTCAAGTCACTCATGTATAATCACTTTTTCCAATGGTATTGTGCTGTCATGTGAATAGTCGAGTAGATCTATGAAACCAATTCACAGACTCCAGAAATGGTTGTGCTGGATGACATGGTTTACTTTTCGAGAGAACTTGAACTAAACAATATCAGTTGTGAACGAATATATTTTTTTTGATGAATTAAATCAGGTTTTTAAATCAATCTTGTGGTGTCTATCTAGAAGCTAAATGGATAAACTGTTAACGTTGATCTCTAGAATCTAGATGAATTTACTATAGCGTGGAGTTGGCGAGAAGTTTAATCAACTGATATATGTTCAGTGCCCTAAGTAATTCTCAGTGGCAAAATTTCGTCTTGAATAAGCCTGGTAGTTGGCAATTCAAAATGAACCTGATGCAAAATGAATGAGAACTTTGTTAAAGCTTATTCATCTGCATCTGAACCTGTTGAATAATCGTTGCATGAATGAGCATGAGAAATTATTATGTTCTTCTGGTGTCACTAATGGATGTGTTGAATACTAAGCCTGTGTAGAGAATGACCAAATCAAAGCAAGAAGTGAGCAGAGGTATACTGCTCCAGGAGAACCTGTGTGTGTTGTATGTGGAAAGTATGGGGAGTACATATGTAATGAGGTGAGACCTTTGATTTGTACTTCTTTACCTATATAATCTTTTTTTTTTTATTAATTTCCAACTCTTATGTTTGCTACATCTTCATGTAGACAGATGATGATATATGCAGCATAGAATGCAAAGATGAACTTCTTCAGAATAGTAAACTTCAGCAGGTTCTTCTTTTCATAAGCCATTACTGCTCCTCATTGTTTTCTTTTGAAAAAAGAAAATCTTTTGACTAATAGCTATTCTTCCAGGAACAGCCAATTGGCCAAGACCCTCTTGGACCTTTCTCTTCACGCAGATGTACATTGGAGGTGCCGGAATTTGGTGGGGACAGTTGGGATTTTGACCGCCATCGCTGGTCCAAGAAGAAATCTGGTCTTTGCACTTATGAATGGTACACATCACTATTTCTATGCATTTTGAAAGATGTCATTGAGAGCTTTTCTGCTTTTGCCTGCAAAGTGCAGAATGCTAGGACTCTTGCTATTGTTGCATTCTCATGATCATTAAGTGTTTTCATTTTAATTTAATTTCGATTTTGTCGTGCTTATGCAGTTGGAAATGTCAGAAGCCTGGGCATCTTGCTGAAGACTGTTTAGCGTCGGCATCTCATTCTGATTTCAGCGCTGCTACTGAAGCATACAAAACTGTAATTATTTTCGTGATATATACACATGCGAATTTTTGTGTTGATCTTTTAAGTTGAAAGCTATGATACACGTGGCTTCTTCTTCGCAGGGATCTGTTCAAATTAAATCCAAGACAATATCCAGAGATCTTCTTAACTTATACAAAAGGTTCCGACAACATTATCGCACTTCCATATGTTGATTCCATCTCAGGCATCCTTTTCATTATCCTCACTCCACGTGTCATTCTATCGCCAAATTATATATAATTCACTATGTTCTTTAACTGATTTGGTCTGTAGATGCAGTGTTGTAGTCCTTCTATAATTTAATCTGAACATTCTTGTTAAGTTGACAGATCTGAAAGCGAGTTTAACACGAACTTTTTATACTTGCTGAGAAGTAAAACCTCCAAGTTTGTGTATATAATATAAATGAGTGGCCTGAGAACTCATCATGGCAAGTCTCGTCTTCATTTGGCCAACAGGATGCGATTCATAGTTTACATCATCATTGTGTGTCTATAAACAAGAAGATGAAATGAGTTGCTCATATATTTGATACAAGAAGTTATATGATTCTAATGCTACGCACACACTGCCTTATTTAGTCATTGTTGAAATGCAGGTGCCACCAGATAGGGAAAAAATATTTGTCTGCAAATTGTAACTCGTGTCGTGGGTCAACCTCTTTGGCCGCATGCATAAGCTGTGACGCTGCATTTTGTGACTGGTAAGCTTGATATATATCTATGCGTCAATTAAAATTCCTTGGCTAATCGAAGGTCAACTAAGTTGGTGCTTGTTTTCATTTACTGAAATTATTGTTCTGGATTACATACCACATGAATCTTGCTTATTTTTCTAATCATACGACAAGCTATATAATTGTTCTGTGCACTTTTATATTTCCATCACATTCTGGTTGGTGAATATGGAATATTTGGATCCATATTAGTGGATTTTCTTTCATTCTGAAGAAAACTCGTGGTTGTTGCATAGATGCGGAAAGATCTTATGTTGGTATCATTTTTGCAGAATCAGATCTTCAGTGCTTATTTCTGGCATAATTTACTTTGTTGTATTATAAAGTATTTCTTGAATTTGGATATTGACGGAAGGAATTACTGATGATAATGGAGCTTTTGCAGTGCAGGTCATTTGAATGAACATATCAGGGATAATCCAACTCATCAACAATATTATTCGTACAAACTCAAACGTCTGGTAATAATTGAATTGATATTTTGTAAATTATGATTGGTTTTTATCATACTGTTATGTGCTAGATCAACCATGACCCACTGAAATATGTTTTTGTGAAAATCAGTATATTAGAATTGTAAAGGCTTGAATTTTGCTGCGGTTCGACGCACTTCCTGTTCTTTTGCTACAGAGAAGAAAAAAAAGATCCCACCAATGTATACACTATCCACTCACTCTTCATTTTTTCTCTCGTCAGTCTCATTTATACGATCTGCAAGAATGAACCAATCAATGACACAGTTCCCAACCAAATTCTCTATTTACCCTCTTCATATGCTCGATTTACTACAAATATGCAAAATCAAACTAATTGTGTATGTTGGCCTTTTTGTCATTGTAAATAAATGTACATTGAGTGTGAGTATCTATTACAGGTCAAATGCTGTAAGTCAACTTGCAAAGTAACTGGCATCAGGGATCTCCTAGCTTGTCATTATTGTTTTGATAAAGCATTCGACAAGTTTTATGATATGTACACTGCAACTTGGTAAGTGCATTCATATCTACTTCCTAATCTTATTTCTCGCCTGTTTTTTATTTTCTTTCTTTCCCGTGACTTCTGTCCAGAATCATAACTGTTTTTTTTCTTCCTCTTATAAGTGTTTCTATATGAAATTGAATGTGCTTGATAGGAAACCATCCGGACTATCGATAATCTGGAATTCTATTTGCTGCGAAGATCACTTTGAATGGTTAGTTAGTGCTTCAACAGTAACCAGTGAATTTTCGCTGTAGACATTCAGCATTTTCATTTTTATAGATTGCACATTCTCATTCCTCAGGCACCGAATGAACTGTTCGAGCGCGGGTGTAGAGGACAGTGCCTGCATTTTGAGACAAAAACATGCCCCGAATGAGAAACATGTGCAACTGAATGACTTTATATTCTGATGATGAAATAGGACCCTAATTTTCTTACCAACAATTATGACTCAAATCTTTTCCCAACTGATGGGAAGTTTTTGTGTATTTGCTATTAGTTTATACAATCTATGGTATTTTGTATTCAGCAACATTTCTTCAGACAAAATTCTGCCTATAAACTGAAAAGTTCAGTAGTTCTCACAAAAAAAGCAGAACATCTTTACATAGTATACTAGCTTCTTCACCGCTCCTAACCAGACATTCTCAGTCAACATTCAGATATAAATCGGATGCAACACTGAAATCGCTACTGGTAGGAGTAGAACAGAAAGACAGCCGATCATTCCCTGAGATGCCCATCTCCCGCCATTTATTAATGCACGCCAATTTCTCCGGATCCGAACTCGGAACTCGTTGCCGGCCAATAATTTCCAATATCCTTTCTGTTTTCCCGAGCAGAAGAATCGCGTGCCGCACGCTTTCCTCCCTGTGCTCTATACTGGTCTGATGGCACTTCACCGATATCGCCCGCTCCAAATTCGTAAGGCAAGCACCGATTATCTCCCCAATCATGGCACTCAGCCTCTCGAACATCGACTTCCCACACTCGTCCGATTTGTCCAGCAGAAGTGTCTCACACACTCTGTACATTGCATTTGCCGCCAAAGCCTTGACGGGCCATCTCGCTGGATCATACCTCAAACACCCAATCGGGTCTTTCTTTCTCAACTCCACGAACTTCTGCTTGGCAGTCTCGGAAAGCTCCGAGATTACATGTTTCGGGCTCTTACCTCGAAGCCCCGTCTCGCGGAGGTCCAGGTCGAGCCATCTATAGTGAAGCTCGACTCCCACCCACACGATCTCGGCTGCTTTCCTAACATTTGTCGAAGTTTGCTTTGCATCGAGACTGTTCTCCACGACTCGGATGTACTTGAGACCTTCGTTCACGCATTTTATGAGCTCCCGCACGGAATTGAAGTCCGAATCGGTACTCGTTGCAACTGCAATGCTCGTTAAGGTGACCACCGGTAAGGCCCAGCTCTTGGGGGGCTCTGCCGTGGGATCTAAAGGCGGGACAAATTTGCTGTCGAATGCATAAACCCCTCCGAACCCCTGAGAAGGTTCGAGTTTCTCCATGATATGTAGAAGGTGTTTCGGCTGCTTTTTTCTCCCCATTTTCAAGAAGTATCCTGTGGTGTCGTTGTCGCATTCCATCATCACGTCAACCAGATTTTCCTCTCCCTCGAGGTGCATTACGTATTGGCTGAGGTCGAGCTTCCTGTTCGACTTATTCCGGTCCGACGATTCTGTGTCGGCACACTTTGCATTGCATCTAAACAACGAGACGAGTCTCTTGCTGCAGCAACTCAGTGCCGCCATTAACCTGCTCATGATAATTATCGACAGCAGCCCGAGAAACTTGCTCGAGATCACAATCACCTTCTGGACCAAAATGCATAGATCCAAGGCTTTGTTTTTCAAATGGTGCACGAACTTTTTACCGTGCCGGCTGCAGATCCTCATGTCCAGCGGGCACTCCTTCAGTTGGTTCAATGTCTGAACCCAGTAATTTTCCACAGAAAACATAGCTTCAGAATAATTCTTCCTTCTCTTCAGGCACCTGAATTCTCCATTGAATCGAATTTCAGAATTGTACTACTTAATGTGTAAACACAGAACACAAATTAATCGACTGGAATTCCAATTACCTGAACTTGATGGCGAAGAACCATCTGGAAGCCGGCCCAATCGTCCCCACCAACACCGCGGCAGCCTGAGTCACAAGCACCAGCAAAACCGACCACTTATAATCCGAATGGCCTTTGCAGAATGTGAAGCACCACGGCATGAAGTAGCTCCGGAGCATGGCCTCTGCCAAAGTCACGGCACTCAGCAAGCAGTACGCGCCAGAGGCCGTGCAAGTGGCCAATCGGCCCACCACGAACTGCGGGCTGCACGTGTGGGCCATCATCCAGTACCTCGCGAGATCGTCCTTGAGATCCGACGACCCGCCGCACTCTGTTTTCGCGAGCTCGTATTTCTTGGCGTACTTGAGCTCGAAGTAGCATTTGGTGGCGGGGACTGCGAGGGCCGACGAGATGGTGATTCCGAGGAGGATGAGGGTGAGGGAGATGATGAGGATGTGCTCGGGCAAGAAGACGTAGATGACGCCGGTGGCGAGCTGGATGGCGACGTTGACAAGGACGGTGATGACGAGGATGGAGAGGGCGAGGATGTTCATCATGAGGTCGGAGGAGGAGGAGGAGGAGCCGAGGGAGGGAAGGGAGTTGGCGATGGCGGTGGAGAGGAAGGCGGTGCTGCTGAGCTTGGAGAGCTGGTCGTGGGGGCGGGGCATGGAGGTGTTGAGGTCGACGGAGAGCTTGACGGCGACGCCGATGAGGGTGAGGGTGGTGGCGTTGAGGGAGAAGAAGCGGGAGGGGAACCAGCCCTTGCGGTAGCGGAGGGCGTGGGCGGCGTCGGCGGCCATGGCGAGGGCGCAGGCGGCGGAGGCGGAGGCGACGTAAGCGCCGATCCAGGGCATGGGCTCGTTGAACTTGGAGTCGTCGAGGGTGCCGACCGCCGTGCAGCCGAGTCGGCCCATGGTTTAGTTAGGGTTTTTCGTGGTGATCTGAGGCGGAGGTTTCTTTCTATCTGGATCCTTCTGGTTATTATCAGTCACGGACGGACAGTCGAATTTGATCTCTTCGTTTCTGACCTTTTCAACATTTTTTTTTTTTTTTT
>CACSLK010034598.1:16496505-16508092 GCA_902706635.1 Striga hermonthica
GCGGGATGAATTTGCTGTCGAATGCATAAACCCCTCCAAACCCTTTGGAGGGTTCGAGTTTCTCAATGATATGTATGAGGTGTTTCGGCTGCTTTTTTCTCCCCATTTTCAAGAAGTGGCCTGTGGTGTCCCTGTCGGATTCCATCATCACGTGAACCAGATTTTCCTCTCCCTCAAGGTGCATTACGTATCGGCTGAGGTCGAGCTTGCTGTTCGACTTACTTGGGTCCGACGACTCTGTTTCGGCACATTTTACATTGCATCTAAACAAAGAGACGAGTCTCTTGCAGCAACTCAGTGCCGCTATTAACCTGCTCATGGTAATTATCGACAGAATCCCAAGAAACTTGCTCGAGATCACAATCACCTTCTGGACCAAAATGCATAGATCCAAAGCTTTGTTTTTCACATGGTGCACAAACTTTTTACCGTGCCGGCTGCAGATCCTCAAGTCCAGTGGGCACTCCTTCAGTTGTTTCAATGTCTGAACCCAGTAATTCTCCACCGAAAACATTGCTTCGGAAGAATTCTTCCTTCTCTTCGGGCACCTGAATTCTCCATTGAATCGAATTTCAGAATCATACTACTTAATGTCTAAACACATAACAGAACAAAAATTTAATCGACTCGAAATCCAATTACCTGAACTTGATGGCGAAGAACCATCTGGAAGCCGGCCCAATCGTCCCCACCAACACCGCAGCAGCCTGCGTCACAAGCACCAGCAAAACCGACCACTTATAATCCGACCGGCCTTTGCAGAACGTGAAACACCACGGCATGAAGTAGCTCCGGAGCACAGCCTCAGCCAAAGTCAGAGCACTCAGCAAGCAGTAAGCGCCAGAGGCCGTGCAAGTGGCCATTCGGCCCACCACGAACTGCGGGCTGCACGTATGGGCCATCATCCAGTACCTCGCGAGGTTATCCTTGAGATCTGATCCGCTGCACTCTGTTTTCGCAAGCTCGTATTTCTTGGCGTACTTGAGCTCGAAGTAGCACTTGGTGGCGGGGACGGCGAGGGCCGACGAGATGGTGATTCCGAGGAGGATGACGGTGAGGGAGATGATGAGGATGTGCTCGGGCAAGAAGACGTAGATGACGCCGGTGGCGAGCTGGATGGCGACGTTGACGAGGACGGTGATGACGAGGATGGAGAGGGCGAGGATGTTCATCATGAGGTCAGAGGAGGAGGAGGAGGAGCCGAGGGAAGGGAGGGAGTTGGCGATGGCGGTGGAGAGGAAAGCGGTGGAGCTGAGCTTGGAGAGCTGGTCGTGGGGGCGGGGCATGGAGGTGTTGAGGTCGACGGAGAGCTTGACGGCGACGCCAATGAGAGTGAGGGTGGTGGCGTTGAGGGAGAAGAAGCGGGAAGGGAACCAGAGCTTGCGGTAGCGGAGAGCGTGGGCGGCGTCGGCGGCCATGGCGAGGGCGCAGGCGGCGGAGGCGGAGGCGACGTAGGCGCCGATCCAGGGCATGGGCTCGTTGAACTTGGAGTCGTCGAGGGTGCCGACGGCCGTGCAGCCGAGTCGGCCCATGGTTTGGTTAGGTTTTTTCCTGGTGATCTGAGGCGGAGGTTTCTTTCTCTCTGGATCCTTCTGGTTATTATCAGTCACGCACGGACAGTCGAATTTGATCTCTTCGTTTCTGACTTTTCAACATTTTTTTTATTTTTTATTTATTGGGTCGTTTTTCTTTGTTGACGATTTCATACTTCATAGGTGATGCAAATTTGTTGACGTTTGTGCAGTGCAGTGATGAGAATTTGGATATGTGTTCGGATTATGTCGGAAATTGAAATGACAGTGGAGGAAATATTGGTAAAGGACAGCATCGGTCGGTCGACGGTGGTTGGGTTGGGTAACTTAGGTGGTTTGATAAATACCTAGTATTCGACTTGTGCATTTGCACAGATATATAAATAAAGTATTGTGAGTTATTGCATATAATGATTAATGATTTTTGCCAAATTTACAATTAAAGGAGTTGAAATATTAATTTTTTTAAATTGCATTTATCATATTGGATGTAATATATATTTTGATATGTATCTTTCTTTGTGAATTATTTATTATTTATTTAGTAATTTCAAATACGTTCTTTATTTTTCAAAAGAAGTTAATTTAAATATAATCACAATAATAACATATAATCACGATAAATAGTCAACACATTATATGGTTAGCTGTAAGTAAATCAAAATTTAAAATGATTTTTTGTAATTTTGAAGTGATTAGTATATTGATTATATAATAATTAAATGAGAGGTTAAATAAATTAAAAGTAACGGTTTTTGGAGGGAAAAAATTTTATTGCCACATAGGTATAATTTAATAGGTTTTATTAAATGCTCATGAGCCAACAATTATATATATAGATTATTTTGAATTAGTTGTTAACATATAAAATTACTTATAAGGACATCAATTTACTTTTTATCATTATTATTTATGTTGAACATATAATTATTTAAAAAATAAAAATTATTAAAATTTGAAATGTTTATTAAAATTATTTAAAATATCTAAAAAATATAAACAATAACAAAATAAAAATATTTTCTAATCAAGTAACTAAGTTCACGTCGTATACACAAATCAAATAACAAATATCGACTGCTTTGTAGGGATTTGGACAATATTGGTGTGAACCCCAAAATTCTAAATAATAAAAAAAAATTAAATTATATTTGTCCTTAAGCTTATTTGAAAAAAAAAATCTTATTTTTTTAATGTTTAATTTACACCGTAAATTAGTTCAGCCACGGATGTTGTTGTCGTGTGGTTGAAATACTCTCATGATGGAGTCGTCGTCTCCTAAGCCTGTGACTTTTCCTTTTTTTTTTTCAATTTGTAGAAGTTGTAAGAGTAGAAGTTTTGGAATTTTTTCAATACAAGACCTGAAAGATATGTAAACTTCTATTTTTTATTTGTTCTGATTTCATAGAGAAGTTGGGGGAGATGCCATGAAAGAGAAAATGACAATTATGACTTTAATTATTTTTGCCTCAAAAAGCCATTCAAAACACTCCAAAATGCAGCGTTTTTATTTTTAGGTGTTTTGCCCAAAAAGCTGATTTTAAAAGCTATTTACCTAACGTCTTTTTTCTTGGATTAAAAAAGTCAAATCGTTAATGGTGTCAAAAATGCGACAAAAAGTCAATAAACAAACAAGGCCATATGTTACATTTTTTTTAAAATCAAATTAATCAAATTACCAAACTAATTCCCCTGTATATTAATGCAGAACGTGTTGAGTCTACGTGGCTGTTTTTGGTGCTTCGGAACCTTATGTGGCAAAATTACATGCTTCGTTATTAGGCTTGGGTAAATTTTAATTTAATTCCAATCCAAAAATAATTAGGTTCGGATTACCATAAATATGTTGATTATTTATGGTCATGTTATATGCATTAATTGCATTTTAATATCATTCTTTATTATCCTCCCTATATATAATGCGCTGAGCCTACGTGGTTACTCCTGGTGCTTTGTAATCCTACTTGACGAAGAATCATGCTTCGTAATTAGGTTTGGACAAATAATATTGATATATTAATAAATAATAATTTAGGTTTGGACATTCAATAAATATTATTTAGCTAACTTAGGTATTTTAATATCAACTGTACTAATATAACCCTTTAATTCTTTGTATTTTATATAGTGGGGCACTAAGTTACTAATGTATCCCGACTTTTGATTTGTTTCCTCCAATTAGCTATTGAATTGTAAATGTACTATAAAAGTTGATAACTTTTGTATTTCTTATCGGTTTTACATATATAATATATCAAATTAATCATCTTTTGATGATATTCGATTTGACATCCATATTGTATATATGAAATAAATAAATTATATTTATCATTATAATAATAAAAAATAATAATATTTATTAAAATTCATTAGAAAAATAAAATTATTTATAAATTGATATATTTATGTTTGATGTAGTTATTTTTTGTAAGTTACAAAACTTAGTACAGTATAACATATGTAAGTCGCACAAATAAAAAATGGCATACTAACTATATAATATTATATATATTTTTATAAAAGGTATTTAGATTTTTTACTATTTTTTTTATTAATTTTATATTTTAACAAAAATTAGACACACCCGTGTAATACACGGGTGTTGTACTAGTAACTATTGAATTGTATATGTATTTTAAAAGTTAATAACTTTTGTATTTTTTATAAATTTTACATATGTAATATATCAAATTAATATTCTTTTGATGAGTTTCGATTTAACATTCATATTGTATGTATAAAAATAATAATTTATATTTATCTTTATAACAATAATTTTAATATTAATTATAAAAATAAAATTATTTATCAACTAATATATTTATATTTCAAGTAGTTATATGATATAAATTATAAAAACTAATATAATATAACACATGTAAGTCATAAGTAACACATATTATTCTAAAATATATAGTAATATATTTTTTTTGTAAAAAAATAAACTAAATTTAATATAATTTTTTCATTAATTTTAAAATTTAAAAGTAATTTTTTAACAATCATCTGTGTAATACACGGGTATTGTACTAGTAATAATAATTAAAAAAAAAATTGCATTAGTATTGTTTTGTGGTTCTATAATAAAGATGATCTCGTTGACCCGTAATTGTTCGTCTCTGTTAAACTGTTACATAAACTCCAGGTCCCTTCCAAATTAGGGTTTTTACCTGAACCAATGGGCGGTCACGGCGGTCTGAACATCCTCCCGCAGAAGAGCTGGAACGTCTACAACTTCGAAAATCGCGAGAAAGTCCGCCGCGACGAGGAGGCCGCCGCCAAGGAAGAGCAGCTCAAACGCGAGCAAGCCCGGAAGCGTGATTCTGAGCTCCGCCTCGAGAAGCTCCGCCAGATCCGTGGATCAGCGGGCCAAGCCTCGGCCCGATCCGCCGAAGAACAACCTTCCCCCTCCCCTGCTCTGCCGGAACCCGTCGTCGAACCCTTGAAATCCGAGTCCGATGCCAAGCACATTAATTTATTCGAAGGTATCCGGATTTTCGACCCGGTTAAAGCTGGCGATGGGAAACGAGAGGAAAAGAAGCGGAAATTCGGCAGTGAGGATGATAGGCGTAAGAAGGTGAAGAAGGAGGAGGTTCGGACGGTTGGGCCCGAGGATGAGAAGTATAGGTTGGGGTATGGGGTTGCCGGGAAAGGAGTGAAATTGCCGTGGTATATGGAGAAGAGAGTGGCGGACGAGAAAAATGTGGATGAGGATGATGACGATGGGGAAGAATATTACGATGGTAAACGCAAGGAGAAGAAAAAGAGTGGTGGGAAGAAGACATTGGAGGAGTTGAGGGAGGAAAGGTTGAAGAGAGAGAAATCAGAGAAAGAGAGAGAAAGGGCATTGTTGATGGCAAAGTCGAAGAAGGATGGAGGTTTTTCTTCCAGGAGCCGGAGGAGGAGGTGAATCCCGTGTATTGAATTTTGTTAGTATAAGATTGGCAAACTTGTTGGGATCGGCATGTACCTTTGTTTCGTTCTGTGTTCTGTGGATGCTTATAGCTGTGTTTCGAAATCGTACTTGGGTGTGTTATGGGAATAACATGTTTCATTATGTGCTCGATTTTTATCGGAGTTCTATATTGGAGTTGGTTTGTTGTGTTCGAATCTTGATACCTTAGAATGCATATGCACTTTACTATGAGGCAATTTATGTTTTGATGATGAGTGAAATGGAGAGCAACATTCTATGTGGTGTGATAGTGGTTTGAAGGCGGATGTCATCTTGAGGATCTCTCTTCCAGTTATCTCTGGGACTCTGACTTTAGAGTATTTAGCCATTATTTGAATTTTGATTGAAAGCCGGGTGTACACGACAAGCCCATTGTTCTCTCTTCGAGTTATCTCTTCCAGTTAAAAGCCCCCTTCTTTCTTAACCCGAAGTAACATACCATCGAAAGATCTTAAGCCGGGTGCACACGACAAGCCCATTGTTCTCTGTTTCAACACATTTTCCAAAAGTAGCTGAAGTGATTCAAGGTAAGGTAACATGGGGCTGTTTCAGATTAGCTGATTTATTTAAGCAAATCCAAGTATTACTACCACATTTTTAAAGTATGAAACAAAATGGGTATATCTTATAATGTCCAAACAACTTTACACCTTTGAACCAATTTAAAAAACCTAAGTTTCCATGCCTGTATAATGAAACTACTTCCTTTATCCTGTGTTTTTATTCCAATCTTATCTTCAACAACCATTAATTAATTATAGAAAAACAAAAACCACCTAAGCAATCAAAAAGAAAAAGAAAAATTAATTTCAGAAGTTGGCTATTGGTAGCTTCAACATGCAATACTGCCAAAAGGAGCAGGGGAGAAGTTAACTGGCCAGCTTTAAATGATTGTTTAATGCTGGTATACAGGCATGCTTATTGTTTTAATTCAGGGCTTAATACCAGTTTTGTGAAAGAATGATGGTCAAAAATCAAGCATAAAGTAGCTTTACTTGTTACATTTTGAGAAAATCAAGAAAGCAAAACAGAGCCCCTCAAATCTTGCTGGTGGTGATCAGGATGAATGATCTGAGCAAACGAGCACTTTTTCTTGTTGCGAATCTTTCGCTTCCGACGGTAGCCCATTAAACTTAATGATCAATAATCCTTTTTCGACCCTTTTCTCATTGTCTAATTACAAACTAATCATCACCATGTTTCGGTTTTTGTTTGTACAGTTTCAGGTAGTAGCCGTTGGCGCAGATTTGGGGTGTGCTCACTGCCGACAGAGAGTAACACAAGTCATAACGAGGATGTCAGGTCACTAATACGAGCTATAATAATATTTACACATCAGGAGTTATATGGTTTAGGTTGAAATTCACTTGAGGAACTGACTAATATCTAAACAAGATTATAGCTATTCGTGCAGGGTCGAAGGAGTTTGCTATCGATGTCTGCAAAAAATAAGTTATTATTACTGGAGGCACGAAATTTGTAAAACGTAAAGTGGCAAAGCATGCCGATGCTGGAGAGAAGAAAATAAAAAATCCTTCGGTTTTTTACTGTCTGTACGGTTTTTTCATTAGGAGGGGCCTTTCTTTGTGCAGATCACTTATTTGCTGTAGGAAATGAAAGTTAGATGTCATATTCAAATAATTTTGCTGCATTTGCTGAAGCATTTGCTGAATTTTTGTGTTGGTTGGATTGAAAGTTGAAACAGTCGCTCTTCAAATATTGTGGTTAATAAAAAAGATTAAAAAGATCAGCGAACCACATCAGAACAAGAACCATTATGATCTTGTATACGGATAAATGGCTCGAAATTTCATTTATGTTCCTCGATATACAATTCAGAACAGTGAAGAGATATGGGAGACTATATACATTTATTTTCGTTGTGTATTGATCTCACATTCGGGACTTTAAGGCACAGTGTTTGTAGGTCAGGTCTCCCATCGTCTGAAAACAACCGAAATAAAATGAATAGAAAGGCATACGAGTGTCTTTACAATCCAATCTTCAATTGAATCTGAAACCAGCCTCCGAGCCATCTTTGTTGCCAACATCATCATCAAAAGTCAAAACAATCAAACTCCTGCACGAATATGCATAAGTTTATCAATTTTAGTCGACTGACATTGTGATTTCACGAGGCTAGAAATCGAGGGGATTGTAATGCTGAAAATTGCAAAGTTAAAAAAGTTCAAAACATTCAAAATTCGAACTAAAGATGGATACCATATGATGGGCAGCATCTTCAAAATGAGGTACCCAGAGATGAGACACGACGAGACAATAACAAAGCCTTTAATCGACAATTCACCAGCGGCCTTCCTTCAATTTATGTCGTGAGGTTGTGTTACCTTCCTTCGGTGAACTGCAGAGGCAAGAAATATTTCTCTAAGTGAACAGGCAAGAAAGTAGTGTCTTTTCTCGTTGCAAACAGTGACTGTCTATACAAACTTTTCAAATGGGGCTGCAATAAGGTTTAGCTAAATATGTAACAGAAAAGCATATGCATTCGGAGTAGGTGAAAAAGTATAGATTAGTTTGATCATTCCAATTACCAGTTTTCGGGAGCTTTCTACTGTGTCACCTGGATTTGTGGCGACACTCTTAATCAAAAGCCTGTCCTTACATGGCATTTCAGTCGGGACTTCCTCTGGAGCGCGCATAGTTATACAGAACACACAAACTCAAGTTGTTACAAAGGTAAGTCCAAGTGGAAACTGTACTTATTAAGTGCAAGTGAACGAACTAAAATTGGATCATAAAAAATAACTTGCGAATCATTTGTTTCGATGTTTCATCTTCTAATGTCAGTTTACACAAAACAATAAAAGCATTCAAAGGGAAAACCGTGTTTTTTATGAAGGAACTTATCGAACACCTATAACATCACAGTTTGATCTGGGCAAGAGGATTCCAGCCTTGGGTTTAACGCAATACTTCTTCGGATTCGTGGCCATAACCTGCAATGTGTCACGAGAACATGATTAATGAACAACATTCATAGCACAACAGCTCAAAAAGATAGTTTACCTTAAAAGCGACATGATCCCGGGAGTTATTCAACAATCGAAATCTACACAAGGTTTGCTTCCTCAGCTCAACTAACAAAACCGAAAAACAGAAACAGGACGAGATTAATGCATTGCTAAAAAATATATCACCACAAATGATCAAGACTAAAGAAGAATCCTACACGAAAAAGTGAGATCCCGAGGTTCGATTCTGATAAGTTTTTCCATTTCCATTTCATGAAACACAAGAAGTCTCAGCAGCTTACAATTATTCAATAACTAAAGAGATAAATGGAGCAAAACTTGAGCAACTTCAGATGAATAACATAGAAACAGGAAAAGAAAAGGACGCAAATATTTTTCAAATCAATCACAAGAGTTGACAATGTGTTTAATTTTATACATGTGTAATATAATCTGAAGTCAACAGAATTGCTGGCAAAACAAAAGTGTCGATTTTCGAAATGAAATGAAGTCAATAATGCTCACCTACCCACGGTGGGCACATGTTAATATGCCCACCGGCGTATGTGGCATGCACACATTGGTGATGTTAATATGTTCAAAAAAATACATCACCAATGTGTGCATGCCACATAAGCGTGGGCATATTAACAAAGGTTTTTGGTCTTATATTCTTAGTTCAATTTGTTAAATGTAAGCTTAAATCTGTTACTATATAATAAGGCCAAAGATTTACTTAAACCTGTAAGTAAAATCCCACCTAAACATTTACTAAATTTAGAAATTTATAAAATAATTTAAATTTTGAAATTTTAAATGAAAATAAGTGTATATATTATTTTCTTCTAGTTAGTTAAAAATAAGTTAAAGTAACTATTTTTTATTCCATCTGGATCTTTTGGGAACATATTTTTTTTTTTTTTCCCCTTATAGTGGACATTTTTTAAAATTCATTCAATATCATTTTTTATATAAAAAGAAATTTGTTTTACTTTTTTAGATAGTGTTTCAAATTTGATTTCAATATCATTAATTAAAATTTTCCAATACGTAACTTGTGATTCTTTACTTTTATCACACTTTTTAAATCCTTTTTATAATATTTTAATGTTTATATCATTTTACCATTTTTGTTTTAAATGTTTTTCCATTTTTTCCGCTTTCAATTTTTTAATACGTTGAAAATCTTTTATCCTATATTTGTTTTTATCTGTTAGTTGAAATCTTTATCAAATTTTAAAAAACTTGATCATCTTTATTTAAGCTATGTAATTACGTTCATCAATTAATAAAACATTTAAAAAAAAAAAAAATTAACCTTCGACCATTAAAAATAAAATACACATTGTTTGGACAATTTAGTAAAAAAAATGGATGGAACATTTTTTTTAATAATTTAATGTACTTTATTGAATTGCATAATTTATATACCACATTTATTATTATGCTTTAATTTTTTTAATAATAGAACAGATACCAACACACATATGAATGCATTTATATCTATATCTATTAATATAAACATTATTTCTTAAAAAGTCTAAACCTTAAACCATTATAATTTACTAGTACAATACCCGTGTATTACACGGGTGCTTGCTAATTTATTTTTTTAAAATTTAAAATTAATGAGAAAAAGTAGTTTGAAAATTTAAATACCTTTTATAAGAATATATATATATATACATATTATATATTTATTATGATATTTTTTATTTGTGCGACTTACTTGTGTTATACTATACTAATTTTTTAACTTACACTATATAACTACATTAAATATAAATATATCAATTGAGAAATAATTTTATTTTTCTAATGAATTTTAATAAATATTATTATTTTTTATTATTATAAAGATAAATATAATTTATTTATTTTATATATACAATATGAATGTCAAATCGAAGATCATCAAAAGATGATTAATTTGATATATTATATATGTAAAACCGATAAGAAATACAAAAGTTATCTACTTTTAAAATACATTTATAATTCAATAGCTTATTGAAGGAAGCAAATCAAAATTTAGGGATATATTAGTCACTTAGTGTCTCACTATGTAAAATTACAAATAATTAAAGGGATAAATTAGTAAAAGTGATATTAAAATACCTAAGTTAGCTAAATAATATTTATGGAATACCCGAACCTAGATTATTAATTATTATTATATTAATATTATTTGTCCAAACCTAATTACGAAGCATGATTCTTCGCCAAATAGGATTCCGAAGCACCAGAAGCAGCCACGTTGGCTCAGCGCATTCTAGAATTATATATAGGGAGGATAATACACATTGTTTGGAAAATTTAGTAAAATATTTACAGCTAAAAAATGGAAGAAACATTTCCTTAATAAATTAATGTATTTCATTGAATCGCATGATTTATATACCATATTGAAAATAACTTATGAATTTTTTTAATCTTAAAACAGATACCAATGCACACATGAAAGCATTTATATATAATATAAAAATTGACTTAAGATTTATCTTAAATAGTGAGCAAAAATCCAGACCTTTTTTTTTTATTACACATAGGAATTCCAATTAATTTTTCCGCCTTTAAAATCTGATGAATAAATTTAAAAAAAAAAATTAAATTCAAAATCTGATAATAATTCCAAATCTAAAATCTGATAATAAAATTTGCAGCATAACTGTGAATATCTACTTAGATAGGAAATAATAAATATAATGTACACCATGTATTACTACTTTCCGTCGACTTTCCGGTGAGTTTGCCGGCAACTTTCCCGCACATATCCAGCGTCGTCAAGCATATTTTCGGAGTGCATAATCCTATAAAATGAAATATAAAAGTAACAACAAATAACACGGAAACAAATGAACTGGCAAAATAATTTAATGGACCGAAAAAATTATAAAACGAATTCAAGAATAAATTAAAAAAAAAAAAAAAAAACCATTAAAACAATTAAAAATAAAATACCAACAAAAACATACGCAACATCTTATTTTGTGCACAAATAATTCATTGAAGTGTGTATATAGTGGTTTCCTAAAATCTCGTCTGCCAAAATTAGTATCTCTCACGATTTTCTTATAATGTCTCATTTTCCAGCAAGGTTACTTAGAATGATCAAATCATCTTATTTT
>CACSLK010034598.1:16514386-16525197 GCA_902706635.1 Striga hermonthica
AGCTCGGCTCGACTCGTTTACAATTCTATTATGAATGAAATTAATAACTTTTTACATATTTTCTCTTATTGTTTTAATGATTTTTTTTCACGTATTGGTTGAATATACAAAATGTTATTTTATGATTGCACAATTCAAGTATGTTAGTGATAGTCTATAAATGAGTTAAGTGGAGTTAATTCATTTTTCAAACGATTTTCAATTTAGATTTGTTATTTAACTTTGTTAAATATAAAATAAAAGCTAATACTTTCCAAAGAAAAAATCTATATAATTATTGTCAGAGTGTGATGTACTCTACTAAACTTAGAGTATATTTAAGTAAATGAATGTTTGAAGCTTTGTTGCTAATTTTTTTCTTTAAATGAAAAGAATTTTATCATTTTTTTTCTTCTTTGACTAGTACGAATCGGATAAACGATTTTCATCAATATTTATAAATTAAAAATGCTAATTAAATAATATTTATAGATTAAAACCAATATGTAATAAAATTTAGCTATATTATTTTATTTAAAATGTTATATAAAATTTAAATTGTGAAAAATTACATAAAATATGTCTATTTAATATTAGTACACAACTTGTATGGTGCACATAACTGATAATAAATTAAATTATATTCATTTTAAAATAATAACTTTAAAATTTTTATTCAGATATTCGATTTGAGTACAATGGGGTTTCATAAAATAATTATTTTGATAAAAAAATTTACCACATATTTAAAAATCTATATGAATAATAAGTATAATTTTAAAATTTATATCGTGTTATTATTTAAAATAAATTTATTTTTGTATAAACTATAGATAAAATTAAGTAGTTTAGTAATTTATTAAACTGTAAATAATTGACTATTTTATTTACGTCCAACTTAATATTGACTCGTAAGTTATGAATAATTACGTATTTACATTTTAAATTTGGAATCCAATTTTGGACTAAATAATAAATCCCATTATATATTATATATATATATCTATATTTTACTAATCTCAAAATTTTATAGATTTGTTGTCGGTTACCTTATCGTTCAAATTTTTCAACTAATTCTCTATAATTAAATTGTAAATTTTAAATTTTATTAACAAATATTTGTTCGATTTTTTTTCAAAAGGAATACATACCACTTTCCCCAATTATCATCAATATTTTATGGAAAAGTTATTATGAGAATATTCTAAAATTCAAGAATCATATCACATTGATTTTGTAACAAATCAACCTAATATTCGACTTTAATACTCATACTAAATAAAATTCATACCACTTATTTTTATTTCTAAATTTTCAAATACATTTCTATAAATTCATATCATTGAAATTCGGACATTTCATATCAAACTAAAAATTGCCATCTTTTTATTTATCATATTATTCAACTATTATTTTATTCTAAAATTTATTATCATATAATATATGTTAAGATAATTTTTTAAATTAACTACCCTATTTTATCATATGCAACTATTTTGATATTTCTTACAAACTATTTTTTTTACATTTATAACTTACGCAACACAAAATTCTATTTACACTACGTAGTATAAGAACCAAAATGCAACGAATTACGTTGTAATCAGTTTGAAACACTAAAAGGTATATAATTTCAATATGAATGTTGTTAAGTCGAGATTACATTATTTATGCCGAGCCCCGTGCGTCAGGCAGTGCTACAACTATAAAATATCGAATTGTTAAAAATTAAGCAAATTATTTATTTCTTATGAAGAAAACAAAGAAATATTTTGATAGGATATCAATCAATTTTAAGCACGATATATTGTATTTATCTATTTAAATTTCACATTATCAAAATTCATAATTTTATAATTTTTCATTCAATTTAGAATATATTTATATTTTAATTTAAAATAAATTACATAGTAATCCTAGATGGCTAACTTACTTTTTTTTATTGACATGTTTAAAGCAATGAGTTAAAATCAATCAACAGGAATAATTTTAGTCATTCTCAATTTATTGAATAAATATTTGTTTGAAATATATTTATTAATTATATAATAGAATAAATATAATATTCTAATTATTGAGAATATCTATTTTCAGTTTCATATATGAAATGTTGCGGCTCAGTGATATTAACTTCAAGGATATGGAATATTGCGGTTGCGATATATATTAAGAGAGAATCTTTATATATATTGCAATTAATGGATAATTTTATTTTCACAATAAAAGAAAATTAACCTAAATATTTTTAAAATTCAAAATTAAAACTCTATTAGCAGGATTTTTTTCATTTTTTTTTTAAATTACCAAGTTTAGTAATTTTAAAAATTTTAGACGGGATTTTAGTTTATATTTCAAGTACAAATATATATATATATTCCAATTAATAATAAATTAATCAAATTCGTTTAGCCGTAAATATGTTTTTAGTTAAATATTAGATCTATGGAATTCCTCGGAAACCAACTAACAGTACGATTTTCATTAGATATAAAACCGTAAGCTTATAATAGATTATAATTAAAACTTCAAATTGGTTATAATTGAGCAAAAATAATGGATATATACCAAGTTTAAAAACATGGAAAAACAGATTATGGTAAGAATCAATTTACATGTGCAGATTGTACTTAAAAAAGTCGTTTTTAACTAAAAATTCTGATTGGTTTAAGTTTAAGGAAATTCGTGGCTATATGCTATGCTTCAACATTTAGCTCCACTGATTATGGAATTATGGACAAAGCGTGTGACAGCTATTTAGGTGTAGGATTTTGTACATATTTTAAATTAACTTTTTTAAATTAAAATTTAAAAAATGGCCGCCCATTTGTAATTTTTTTTTAAAAAGTTACTAATAAAAGTAAAAATGAAATATTTTGGCGAGATTTCAGTTTCTATTACAGATAAATACCAAACCTTTTTATATGTATATAGATATAGATTCTTAAGATTTGTTTCAAAATTTATTTATAAAATTCAGTTGTACCTTTATTTTGAATTTTGCTGCTTTTATTATGCTGAGTTACATTATTTTTTTTTTTTATTAAATTAACACAAATGAAAACAATGAAAGACAACATTTAGCACATTTCGTCCAGAACCTTATAGGTTTCAGGCGGACTCTGCGGGGATGGATCCAAAAATTATGAGTGGACTGGACTAAAATTTTAGATACTCATTGTTATAAAATCGCGTAATATTTTCTTCAAATATTCACTGATATTGTGTTGGCCAAGATTTCACATAATAAAATTCACCAATTATAGAATACATATATTTATACTATTAGTAAACTCTCGTTCGATGAAGAAAATCAAACAAGTTTCGAGAATACCATCTCGTGCATTACACGATTAGTGACTAGTACACATGAATAAAAAGGTGTAAAATAAATTTACACAGTAGTTTTTTTTTTTTTTTTAATTTTATTTTTCTGTTCAAATGCATACAAAATTTTACAACTTTTAGGTAGTGTTTGGTTGGGGGAAAATAAGGGGAGGGGAGGGGATTTTTTATATTTCTCTTGTTTGGTTGGTAAATTAAGATAGGAAAAAGCTAAAATTCCATTACGGGATGGTTTAATCAGTGTCTTTCACCATTGAATGCACGTGTAGATTATATTGTACATAATCTATGGTAACAAATACTGAGCCATTATGTCAACGGAATTGTAGTTGTTCCCATTAAGATATGAGGGAAGGAAAAATTTTAAGTTAAACTTCCCTCTTCTCCACATTTTTGCTCCCCTCTAAAAATAGGAAAATTTGGAGGGATGGAAAATTTTAAGTTATACATTTATTATTTTGCTCTTTTATCATTTTAACATTATTTTTCATTTAATTTCATTTTCTTACCAAACAAACAAGGTTTATAATTTCTACACAACTCCCTCCAACAAAATTGTTCCAAATTATTTTAGATCACCACTCCTTACATTATCCCCCTTTATTAAAATCCCTCTCATCTCTTTCCCTCGTTTAAACCAAACATACCCTTAAAAGTCGATGACTCGCAACTTCCCTTCACGAATTACTTGAACTCCTCAGTCCTCAACATCACACTCCATTGTTAACAACAACAATCTTCCACACCATTGTGTAATGCTTAAATTGCCTCTGCTGAACATCTCCAGATTGCTCCGTCTCCATCAGAGCATATCCAACTTCTCAGCCGCCGCCGGCAGGTCGAGCCGACAAATGTTTCAGCTGAAATCCGACCCGCTTACCGGAAAATCCGAGTGGATCCTCATCGAGGACGACGGAGGAGCAGACAATGGGAAGAGACAAACAAGCCCAAAAGCCCTTCTTGCTACGACGTCGTATCTTGACATGCTGAACGATAGCCGCCGCAACAGTGCTTTTAATCGGGCCATTGAGAAGACCGTCACTAAACCCTGCCATGTTCTTGATATTGGGTTCTCACTAAATCCTTTTTTTTCTGTCTATTCGCAATTCTTAGCGTGTAATTTGAGCAAAACTGTGTGTGACTACCAATGTTGAGGAACCAGCATTATACTGCTCGTTTGCTGAAATTTGGGTAAAAAATGGAATTATAATGTTTAGATAAATTGTGTCTGTAAATCATCCCAGGTGAATCCGTTAGTGTTGCTAAAATGAGCCAAAAATGTGTTCTTGGTGATTATTAGTAAATCACTGGTTGAAGATTAGGCATGCCTATTGTTTTGAACAGTGCAGGAACAGGTTTACTGTCAATGATGGTGGCTCGGGCCATGGGCTTTTCTTATTCGAGTGGGAGCTTTACTCCAACTCGTATGGTGACAGCTTGCGAGGCGTACCTTCCCATGGTGAAGTTAATGAGGAAGGTTCTCAAGGCCAATGGCTTGGATGGCAAAGTACGCATCATAAACAAGAGGTCAGATGAGCTGGAAGTTGGCTTGGATATCCCTTCACGTGCTGATATTCTTGTGAGTATCTTTATGATATCTTTGTTATTCTTTGGTGCCGTGAAAATCCTTGCATTGAGTAGAGTGTTGTATCTTTAGTCAGAATTGTGTCCTGCCAGCATGTCAAAAATCTTAGAAGAAGAAATCTATAATTGAATTGGAACTTTGTTCTCAGTAGGTTGTGACATAATTGCTTCTTACGCTCAAGTACAAGTAGCAAGTGTTTCTTTTCTCATGTTAGGAAGGCTCATCTTTGAACTGCATTGGTAGAATACTAGAATTACCCCGGATTTGGAGATCATTCTTCCATCACTTCTACCTAAAAGAACTTTACCAGCTGGACTTACTTCATTTACGGATGTGATTGTAGCTTTAGCTTGCTACCTGTGGTTAAACGGCATTACGATGCAGGTTAGTGAGATCCTGGACTCAGAGTTATTGGGTGAAGGTCTAATTCCAACTCTGCAGCATGCACATGACAAACTATTAGTGGAAAATCCCCAAACAGTACCTTACAAGGCTACAACTTATGGTCAGGTAATTGATCAGATTTAGCATGATCTCCAACAGTATAGATGTCTCGCAACTAATCGTGTTTGGTTAACTATCAATATCATTTTATGACTTGAAGATGATTTTAACTAGAAAAAAAGAAAGAAAAAGAAAGTAAGGCTAAGAGTATTCCTTCTTGTATACTTGCAATATAATGCATTTTAACTCTTTTACTGGCATGCATAATAAACTGATCTGGATGTTGCTCGTGGACGCATAAACTTAGTTATAGTATTGTCTCATTATAATATTCTTTATTCTCTTCAGCTCGTTGAGTGCTCATATCTTCGGGAGATGCATGATTTATTGAGTAGAGAGACAGAAGCATCGGATGGAATTTTTCTTGTTCCAAGTGGGATGGCTGATCTTTTAGGTGTTAAACAGCAACAACTAGCGATGCATTGTGATGCAATTGAGAAAGAAATCAAATTGGTAATGGAAATATGATTACTAACAAAATTTAACTTTGTGTAATTTTTTTTTTTCCGTTTGTTTTTATTTCAGCAAATGTCTATTTTGAGTCGATTCTACTTAATGTGGTACCTTTTTCCAGCTGTCAAAGCCCTTCAAAGTTTTCGATTTTGACTTCTGGAGAAGGCCAGAAAGTTTTCGTGAAACTGAGTTGCAGATAAATGCTACAAATGATGGTACTGTTCATGCTATCATTTCATGGTACATGATATGGACATTGGTTAATGAATTTAACTTATTATCCAAGTTCTTTGTTTTTATTCACATGAATAGCCCTGGTTGTTATGAGTAATTTGTCTTTGTTCAGGTGGTTGCTTCAGCTTGATAGTGAAGGAACAATCTTCTATTCTACTGCACCAAATTGGCTAGATCAAGATTCTTCTAAAGAGGAGTTAAAATCATCTCCTCCTGGTAAGTTCTAGATTCTGTGGTTAATTTTTCATTCTTTTCAAGAATTGACAAATCTGGAGATTGTTTGAGCAACTGATCAAAGCTTTTGTGACATTTATTTAAAAAAATCATAGTGTGGCCATTATTTCTTTTTGTTGTTTAATTATAGGATCTAGGAGTTGGTGTGACCATTGGAAGCAAAGTGTTTCGTTCACCCTAAGCTCTGGTCTGCATGTGTTTAAAGATCAAGAGGTTCTGTTACATGCTGTCCATAATGAAACGAGCATCTCATACGAATTCAAGTGTTCAGATGAAAAGAAAGAGGTCGCACATATTGACCCCTGCATCCAGGACAATAAAATTGTTCTGACTCCAGAAAGAATTGCTTTATATGGAACTAGAAGTTGGAGGAGTTTAATGCTTGAAGCTGTTGAGAAAGCTGTAAGTTCTTTTTGTCCTTGGGGGAGTATGATCATCAATCACTTATTTTTTCTAAGTTTCCACCAAAATGACTTGGAAAAGTAATATGTAGCTTAACAATTGCCTGGTATTTGCTGCATTCTGAAGGTTGTGTGCACTTTTTGTTTTCAGTTCATTCATTTTTTATCTATTCCTTAGCTCGTCTATTCAATTCTATATAGTGCTTACTTTTTTTTCGAGCTCAAGATAGGAACGGTTTTATAATTGGAATTGATGCTCGCTGAATATGATATCATTTTTATTTTTTCTTGTTTTTACTTCATTTTATTGTTTTCACTTGTCTAGATATGATCTCATATTACTATTTCTACTGCCAATAGAATTCCTGTCCTGCTAGTTAGGCTTTGGACTTTCTGAAGTATTTCACCTCAATCTTTTAGAAGGGTTGAACTATTTTTTTTCTGGTCATAAGTTGATCACAATGTGAAGTATGTTACGTTTCAATATTTCTTTACATCAAGTTTTCGTCTGTTAGTTATCCCTTTTTCCTTTTGTTTTTCCCTTTTTTTTTTTCTGTCTCAGTTGCATCAGATAGTAGATCCCTTATGTTTAGTTGCAGATGATAGCATTTTCTTGGCAATTGCCGTGGCCAGTGTTTCTAAGAATGCACGTGTCATTCCATCTTTTCCCGGACTTGGAAAGAAGGGTTTGAAATATCTACAAAGAGTCTCTGCAGCAAATGGTTACACTATGGATCGTGTGCACACATTAAAGGACTTGCATCCGACCCAGCAGGATTCAAGAATGGTAAACAACAATAATTTATTTTTATTTTTAATTTCTACAGACTTTTCTAGGGCTAATAAAAAGATTAACTAGCGAAACTAACTTATGGTGTTCTGCCGTGTCTGCTTGGCCTTCTGTCATGGTCTATCATTTGTTATGCAGATTAACTTATTGATTGCTGAGCCATTCTATTATGGAAACGACAATGTGCTTCCCTGGCAAAATCTGCGGTTTTGGTATGTCGTACTTCCAACATTAATTAGTAGTATTGACGATTATGAAATTAGTCATTGTTTTCCCATAAAGAGGGTTTTTTTTTTTTTCACATTTTTTTCACTATTTTTTGCCTTTTGGAAATACACTTTAAATGGGTAAGTTTTTAGTTTTTATGATTCTATCTTTTCGACCATGCAAATCAATAAGGGCATAAATGGAACTTAATATTATCAGCTTCTCTATTTTAGAAACAAGTCAATCCTTTTGGGACAGGAGTAAAAGATATACTTTGGTAAATTTGCTATTATCCGCCTTTGTATTCTCTAGGAGAGAAAGAACTTTGCTTGATTCCAGTCTATCAAAAGATGTGCGCATTATGCCTTGTAGAGGATTGTTAAAAGCTTGTGCTGTGTACCTCCCTGTAAGTTTGCAAATGAATAATACTTTGCTAAACTTTATCTCGATGCAATGGCATATGGTTAAGAGACAACAAACGATATTCTGCAACAGGATTTATGGCAAAGTCGACGTAGCCTTCAAGCAATAGAAGGATTTGATCATACGATGGTGAATACCACATTAGGGGCATGTGGAGATTTGCCTTTTGCAGAAGAAGATGGTCCATTTTTGCCTGTCTTTTACTGGCAGTGTGGGGAGAGTAAGGTAGTCTCGTTTATTTTATTTGTATGTGTTCATTTATCTTTATTTTTCTTCTTTAATGATCATTTTGTTGTGATACTTGTTTCAGGTACTCTCTGAGACAGCCACTGTCTTGGAGTTTGATTTCTCAAAACCGATGAGCCCATGTACCAAAAAAACTCGGGTAAATTGTAAATCACCTCCCTTCGCAAAATATTCACTAGTGACAATCAGAACTTTTCCCCCCATCACCATGTAACCAACTTTATTTACAGGTTCAATTTACAGAAGTTGGAGAGTGTCACGGTTTTGTTCTTTGGATTGACTGGATTGTGAATGAGGAGGACCATATCATTTTCTCAACAGGGCCAGGTTGGTTGAATAAATTTTATTTGTTAAAGGAATCAATTGATATCATTGTTGCCAATCTTTTTTCTCCGCGTACTATTTTCAAAATCGACGTTCTTTTTTTCTTTTTTCGAACATAATTATGCATTCAAGATCTCCTCATTGTTTTTAGATAAAAGACACTGGAAACAAGCTGTGAAGCTTTGGAAGAAGCCTGCTGAGGTTAGACCCGGTAATTTATCCTCAATGGAGGTTGAAGCATTTTTTGATCCATCCAACGGTGAACTCATCTTGAAACATGAATTCTTGACATAGAACAAAAGATAGCTGATGTGGTATAGTTCGCCAGCAGCGTTCAATGGACAATTCGCCCTTAAACGTCTGAATTTTGTACCTTATTTTTAGTATAATAATTATGAACAATTATAAACTGAAGCCTTTCTAGCTAGTAAAAGCCTATAGTATTTTATTTTGATCATCGACTGAGCAAAGTTGTTGGGCGATCATTGGGCTGTCGAAGCTAATTTTGACATTGCATTTGTCATTCTCTAATGATTAAACATCAAGAATTTTCACACCTCTCTCTCTCTCTCTCTCTCTCTCTCTCTCTCTCTCTCTCTCTCTGTACCCACCAGCACAGATACACACATACACACAAACAATGACACACACAGAGTTCTTTGTCTACTAAACCAGTTCAACAATAAAATCAGATTAAGCACTCAGTTTTACCCAGGCTAACAATTCAACACAAAATTAAGAACCCAATACAATTTTCTTTTCCTCTTCCAGTTTATTTAACCATTTCAGTCCAAGATCGCATCCTGCGGTGGCAGCAATTTCAAATTGTTCTCTTGCCCTCTCAACTGGATCTGTCTCGAGACTTTCAGCATCCTTCCGCCTTTTGGGAGCCGATTTCTTCTCAAATCTGGTCACAGATTCAGGAAGCTGGACCCCTAAAACAGGTTGTAGCGTAAATATCAATTAACAAACGAGCTTAAACCGAAAGATTACCAAAACACCTACATAAATGAAGTATTGACTTCCATGGGAAAGAACTAACCTCTAAGAAGAAGGGATCCACATGCTATAGCAGCCCCAGCATGGCCCTACATAAAATTGACGCTGAGTTATGTTATTCAATGCAAGGCTTTTACAAAAAGCTGTCGAGTACCGACTCATAACTAATATCTTTCAGAAGCCATAAAATTTAATTCAGACTTTTGCTGTTGCCTAATAGTTAGTTACATCTTAATAAGAACATAGTCAGACTACCTTCTGGGATGCTTTGTGGAAACACCATATGGCAGAAGAAACATCTTGGCTCACACAATCCCCGGTCAAATATACAGCTCCTAAGAGGTATAGAGCACCAGGATGCAGCTAGAACCAAAACAAGTTTTAACAACATTTGAAAAACCGAGATCACAGTAAAGCATTTGCAATAATAAAAACAATATAAATGGTATAGTTGCAAAAACTACCTGGTCAACTGCCTTTTCCAGATAATAGAAAGCTTGCTGATCGGATTGTACATAAGGATTCTGCCATAATTTTGGAAAAACAACAAGATTTTACTGTTAACCAGAAATAAAATTCTCCTTTATGAATAGGATAAAGAAATGAAAGACGTGGCATTATGGTAATGAAAAAACAACAATGTGGTGCTGACTCTAGTATATTAACCATGAAGCCAGGACTGGAGTGGACTAGAGAGGAACCAAAAGGACTAGTTCTCCTTCAAACCATAATAAAATATAAATGTCATTTAGCTTCCTCATTTGTAGTTATATTTATCAACCTACAATATATAGCAAACAAAACAGAGGCCTGACGTACTGCCGAATCCCCAGTTCACTGAGTTGTCTTGAATACCTCGGCTGGCTTCTCCAGCTGGGTGAACAAAGGAGTTTTTAAGCATACAAAATGCAGGCAACTATTTCCTAAAGAGACAATGACAAACTACTATAAAAATGCTACTAAAAGTCTTGGGAAATATCAAAGGTTCTATGCACCGGCCAAATCCCTTTTGTTCCAGATGGGCAGCATAACTTCATCAAAGATGATTGTCCCGAGTTCAAGTGAGCCAAAATATATATATATATATATA
>CACSLK010034598.1:16530683-16547201 GCA_902706635.1 Striga hermonthica
TATTTAATTTCATACAACTTAGGAGTATTGATTTCTTCAATATCCAATATTTGAAAAAAAAAGGTATATTTAATTTCATACAACTTTTTGTCTAAAACAGTACAAGTGTTAGGAGAATTGATTTGTTATATTTTTGAACGTATACTTATATTATTATATTATGAAATGTTATACATTTGTCTTATTTTACTTCAATAAAATACATATCTGTTGGAAGATATATGATTATCCAATAATAAAATACATATCTGTTGGAAGATATATGATTATCCAATTGTTATGCTTAACAAGTAACAACATACTTATTGCTAATTTCATGTTTACAAGTATTTTAAATTTATTTATTAGGCTGGAAAAACTAGGGGCCACCTGAAGTTATTCGAAGTGAGCTCTTTTAAAATTTGATTTGATTTATAATTAAAATGAGTTAATTTTGAAAAAAAAAAAATTATTCGAGTGGATTTTTTAGATTAATTTTGAGTTTAGGGTAGTGGCCTAAAATTAGTTTTAGAGTGTACTTATTGAATTGAACAATGTTTGTTATAGTATTATTATTATTTTACTGTATATGGGATTATCATGTGCATCACTGCATTATTTAATTTATTTTTATCGTAATTTGCGGCCTTCAATTTCATGTTTTGGTAGCCCAAGTACAAAAGTGTTGCAGGACTCGGATGCACGTCCATTGGCTTTTCCACTTTTTTTTTTTTAATTATTATTGTTTTTTAATTTTCCCAAAACTTTTATTATTTAATCTGCGGAAATACTACGGTCTCGTTACGGTAGCATTCCATCGGATGTTTTACGATACCATCTCCTCGTGTGTTTTAATATAAGGAAATGCTATGGTACCATAGCATTTTTCTTTAATTTAATATATGGTTTACCGTTTCTTGTTATTCGTTCAGACGGTTCTAGGAAGTCCCATGCCCCCTTCCAATCTTGTGCAAGTCAAAAGTTCCCATCTTTTTTTTTTTTTCTTATGTGCAATCCTAGTCATTTCAGCTAAGAAAAGTATCAAATACTATCTGGTGCAAGTGTAAACTATATATGTCTACATCAATTTTAAGTCTTTTAATTAATTTTCATTTTTTATTTCATAATAGATTATGGAAAGAAAAGCATATTATATTATATTCGAATATTATTTACAGCAAAATTTTGACCATCAAAAGATGCATGCTCTTCCTGGGAAGGGTATATGCTTTCTAACAAGTGATTTTTTTATGTTTGTTGAACTGTATACTAAGATGCTCTGCTAAATATGAAACGACCTGTTTTCGCCTTTACTTCTTGTCATCGAACTTGATGACTTTAAGGATCACATATCAGAGATTTTCCGGGCCGGAAGGCTCGAGAAAAGATGCTCTCTTTTTTAGCTAAATTATTGCGTAAAAGGGTTTGCATCGATGCTTCCAACTTGCGCGGTTAATTTGCGCTGTCACTTTGTCAAGATGCATCGAACGTATTTGTTTGCGCTCGTTGTTTAAGTCTCTTTGATCGTTCGAACGAACAACAAACTCCCTGTTCTTAGATAAAATTATTTTTCCAATATATTCTAGATAATCTGCAGTACGAAGTGAATGTAAATCAATCCTATGGATATTCATGTAATAATACATTTCTGTTCTGAATGAATTTTCATGTCATGTGTGTGTGCTCAGGGAAGAGGAAGACGGGGCAAAGGTGGTGAGAGTGGAGAATATAAATAATCCGTACGTAAGCCAATCTGATTTACATTGGCGATTTAAGCTGACACTGAACAAACTATACGCTTGGAAGCTCGTGAACTATGACCGAGTCATCATGCTCGATGCCGATAACCTCTTCCTTCAGAAAACGGACGAACTTTTTCAGTGTGGCCAGTTTTGTGCTGTCTTCATCAACCCCTGCATCTTCCACACCGGTCTTTTCGTATTGCAGGTACATATGCCCGATATTATCAAACACTACCCACAGAAAAAAAAAAAGAAGTAAACAAAAAATATCTTAAACATAAAATATTCCTCCATTTATATGTGTGTACATTAGTAAGACCTTAATAGTATGTCTAATAAAATTGCAGCCGTCGTTAGAGGTGTTCAACGATATGATGCACGAATTGGAGATCAAGAGAAGTAACCCTGATGGTGCAGACCAGGGGTTTTTGGGAAGCTATTTCCCTGACTTGCTCGATCGCCCGATGTTTCATCCTCCACTAAACGGAACAATACTCGACGGTGCCTACAGACTTCCCCTCGGCTACCAAATGGATGCTTCTTACTATTGTAAGCGTAAAAGCAAAAATGCATATATATAAATATATACTAATAATTGGTGCCAAATGGATTTATACACTTAACCAGTGTGATTGATATCGTTATTATTTGGATACATGTTAGATTTGAGGCTCCGTTGGAGCGTACCCTGTGGGCCCAACAGCGTGATAACTTTCCCGGGCGCCCCATGGCTAAAACCGTGGTACTGGTGGTCGTGGCCCGTTCTCCCTCTCGGCATCCAGTGGCATAAAAATCGCCTTCAAACTCTCGGGTAAGTTTTCAACAAATAGCACGCACAATACAAAAATAATTACTCAGCTAGTTTTGTGTTTTTTCCTAAAAACAGAATTTAGCGATTACTATTTTGGTCGCATTGAACTTTTTAGGTACGGTGAGGAAATGCCTATCGTCTGGATTCAAGCCATATTCTACGTCGGCATAATAGCCGTGGCCCGCCTGGCCCGTCCCAACATGTCCAAGCTCTGTTACCGACGAGAGGAGAAGAGCGTGTTCTTCGTGCAAACCGGGTTCAAACTCATAGCCATGTGGGCCATATTCGCATCCTACATTGTACCCTTCTTCCTCATACCCTACACGGTCCACCCGCTAGTCGGGTGGGGCCTCTACCTCATGGGAGCTTTTTCCTTCTCGTGCATTACGGTTAATGTATTCTTGCTCCCGATGCTGCCCGTGCTGGTGCCCGGCATTGGGATCTTTGGCTCTCTCCTTGTAATGGCCTACCCGGGCTACCCGGACGGGATCGTGAGGGCACTTTCGGTATTTGGGTACGCCTTTTGCTGCGCGCCGCTTGTTTGGACGGCGTTTGGGAGGATCGTGTCTTCATTACAGGTGTCGCTCGACCGGGAGGCGTTCTTGCCGAGATTAGGAGGAGATAATGTGTTGCCATCTAACAACAAATTGTTTTAGGGAGAAAAGGGAGGGAAAAAAAAGCAGCTTTGATTTGTAGACATGAAGAAGAAAGTGAAACATTTTTTGTGGATGTGTGGACTCAAGGATTCGGTTGGACATATGTGAATTTTGTGGTTATTGGTGATTTTTTTTTTTTTTTTTTTTTCTCTTGTAAAAAGGAAATCTTTAGGTTAGATGGAAATTTGCCTTCATTTTCGTGTTGAGAAATGTTGCAATGCTTTTTCTTTTTGGTTAAGAAAATGTGTAAATTATTAAGGTGCAGATGAAAAATAAGAAAACAAACAATTCTGTGCATTTGTAACAGAGTGTAACACATAAATGAAAAAATATATGTAGAAGTCGTTATATTAAGTGAACTGAACCGAGTTTTTATGTGTTTGAACGAGACAAGTGATGTAGCACCATAAAGCAGCTTGATCAACCAGAGGTATATTCATTAGCTCGGGTCGCAGCTCGATGGACCGGTTTTTGTGCTTGTTAGCTCGGTTCAGGGGCCTCGAGCTCATGACCTAAGAAGAAGGATATGGATTGAGAGATCTTCTGTTAAAGGGTAGAACGAGGATGACTTGGAAAAATAGGAAAGATAATACAAAACCTAGGAGAGGATCTCATCGGGTCTTGCGTTAAGAAAATCTCGATATATTTAGGAGTTCTTCTATCATAAAGGTGACTTGGAAAGAGAAAAACGGAGTATATAGAGAAATTTTCTGGTTAGATTTAAATTACTACACATATCATATATTTACGAAAAATCTTGAGAACACTATATGTAACTTGAGAGTCGGAGCCTTCTCGTGAGGAACTTTCCCGGCGTCGTTTGCAAGTCAGCAGCGATCGCGTTAAGAAGGCGATTTGGGTCAATCGGGTTAACTTGGGCTCAAATGGGGGCAAAGTTAAAAACGAGCTCCAGCATGAGCTATTTGGTTCGTCTCAGCTTGAATAACACTCCCAATTTGGCTACTTATTATGACTTATTCGAGCCAATAAAGTAATACTAAAAATTTAAAAAAAAAAAATAAATAAACAAGCGGAAAACTATTGCACCACATCAAAACATCAGGCCCTAATTGACGACTATACGTTTCAGAGTTCAGACAGAGGCCCGTGAACCCTGACAAACATTTGCTGTGGGGAATGGCATTTTGGTCCTAAAGATTAAATAATTAATAGAAAAAAAAAAATGGGAAAACAAGAAGTTTTTGTCTCATGCAGCACACAAGTAAAGTAAATTACTGTTCTCTTTCGCTGCAACGTTCAGAAACATAGAAAAGTATTCAATGCGGGGGCCCATTAGTTCTTGGCCCAAGCTTGAGTTTTTGTAATGGAACTGGCCCACATTTGATTAATTATCAGAATTCAATTAATTATAACTATAAATACAAACAAATGTAATAAGCAAATAGAAAGATCAAATAATGTATCAACCAAACCGGTTTTGCTGGGAAGCCAACAATTGGCTCCATAATGGAGCCAACATTCTATATACAACCAGTAAACCTACTATATTCTCTAATTACTTAAATAACACTAATATAATTTTATTAATATGATTGGTTCATTTATTGTATATATAATGTTGACTCAATTATTGAGTCAATTATTGCCTTCACAGAAAACCGTCAAACAAAAAAGGCTACAAAGAATCCAAGAGCGCTTGGATGAGATGGCTTGGGTCTCTTCCAGCTTAACCAGTGGTCTCGTGTTCGAGCCCTGGGAATGCAGCAGTGTTAAAACTCTTGAGGGAGAGCTTTGCCGCCCTTGTGGTCCTACCCGGCTCGATTCCAGATTAGTCGGTTCCCCTGTGGATCCAAAAACTGGAAGGTCCTGTACCAAAAAAAAAGGCTACAAAGAAAAAATATGACCGTTACATACTTACGGTACCCATCACTTCCCCGCCTCCCACCTCACACCAACACTAAAACATATATACCCACACACACACACACACACAACTAAATTGACGCTTGAATTTTGAGAATCTCTCTACATACAACTCAGATCCTTTACATCACAAAAACTTGCAATAGTCATCAATTTCTAATAAAAAAATCTCAACCTCAAAAACTCTCTCCCCAAATTAAACGCTCTCAAATCAAATCCATGGCGCCGTACAGTAATATTGCCGTAATGTTTCTCCTCATGATCATGTGCTGGCGAGCTTTACCTACCTCCGGCAGCCGCGGGCATCACAAGTGGGTGGGGCCCACGGGCCGCCGTCTCATCACGGTGGACCGGTTCGGGTCCGGAGATTTCGCTTCGGTGCAGGCTGCCGTGGACTCGGTCCCTGTGAACAACACGGAGAACGTGCTCATTCTCATCGGCCCCGGTTATTACGTGTAATTAGTTAGTTAACTGATATAATAATGAATAATTTGATTAAAACGATAGATTGATCATCGGGTTGATCTGGGCTTGCTTGCTTACGTGGCAGTGAGAAGGTGGTGGTGCCGGCGTCCAAGCCGTACATAACGATGGAAGGGGCCGGGAGGGAAGCGACCGTGATCGAGTGGCACGACAGGGCTTGCGACCACGGGCCCGACGGCCAGCAGCTTCGGACTTATCACACGGCTTCTGTTTCGGTTTTTTCGTCATATTTCTCTGCTAGAAATATCAGCTTCAAGGTAATATTAGTTAGCTAGTCAGCTAAATTGCAAAATATAGTCAGTATCTTTTATGCATAGTCATCATCATCATCCTTGCACAGAACACGTCACCCGCACCTCTGCCGGGAATGCACGGGTGGCAAGCGGTGGCGTTTCGGATATCGGGCGACAAAGCCTTCTTCTCTTGGTGCGGATTCTACGGTGCGCAGGACACCCTATGCGACGACGCGGGACGCCATTACTTCAAGGATTGTTACATTGAAGGCTCTATAGACTTCATATTCGGCAATGGAAGGTCCATGTACAAAGTAAGTACTACTATTTTAGATTAGTACTTACTAGTACAACACCCGTGTATTACACGGGTGTTTGTTAAAAAATTATTCTTAAATATTAAAATTAATAAAAAAACTAAATTAAATTTAGTTACAAAAAAAAATATTACTATATATTTTAGAATGAGATATGTTACTTATGACTTACATGTGTTATATTATATTAATTGTTATAACTTTATATAACTACTTGAAATATAAACATATTAGTTGATAAATAATTTTATTTTTCTAATTAATATTAAAAATAATTTTATTATTGAAGATAAATATAAATTATTTTTTTTATACATACAATATGGATGTTAAATCGAAGCTCATCAAAAGAAGATTAATTTGATATATTATATATGTAAAACTGATAAAAAATACAAAAGTTATTAACTTTTAAAATATATATACAATTCAATAGTTATAATAAGGAATGATATTAAAATACAATTAATACATTAACATGACCATAAATAATCAACATATTTATGGTAATCCGAACCTAATTATTTTTTGTTTGGAATTAAATTAAAATTTATCCAAGCAAATAACGAAGCATGTAATTTTGCCACATAGGATTCCAAAGCACCAGAAACAACCACGTAGGCTCAGCGCATTCTGTATTAATATATATAGGGGGATAGGGGGATTGGAACATTTAGATTATGAAAAACTTGACCCACTTAAAATATAAATATATTTTACCCAAGAGCACTTGGATGAGATGGCTTGGGACTCTTCCAGCTTAACCAGTGGTCTCGAGTTCGAGCCCCGGGAATGCAACATTAGTCGGTTCCCCTGTGGATCCGGAAACCGGAAGGTCCCTGTACCAAAAAAAATATAAATATATTTTAAAAGTTATTAACTTTTATACTTTTTTATTAGATTTTCATATATGATATATCATTTCATAACAAGTTTCGACTTGATATTCATATTTGCATATATAAATAAATATGTTTATTTATCTTTATAATAAAAATAAAATTATATATCAATAGTCATTAAAATATAAAAAAATAATTTATCAATTAAACAAATTTATCTTTTTTTTTTCAAACGGAAACATATTTTAAATATCAAAATAGAGTACACATCTGAGATGTTAATTGGCATCCTTGTAATCACGGGTGTTGTACTATTAAGTTGTGAATATACAAGTATTGCAAAATTAACTTTGGGTTGCATTTGATAAATTTAGCTAAAATATTGTTCGTGGAATTAATAATTTATGGTTATTGACTGATAATGTATCTAATACAATAATTTCATATTTGTGAATTGACCAAGAATAATTTAGTAGTTGATGGATGATAACTGATAAATTAATTGATAAAAAAAAAATAGAAAATCAATTGATAAGTTAGTTGAAACACAATATAATTTTTAATGTAGAGATACAATGTGGGATAAATTAGAGTTTTTTTTTAAATAATCTCATCTACCAATACTTATAAACTAACTAAATTAGGTTAAATGCTATTCCGCTTTATATTTTGTATTTCTTGGTGAACAATTTCCTCAATTCTCCTCATTTTTTCTTGGTGCAGGACTGTGAGCTTCACTCAATAGCAAGAAGATTTGGGTCGATAGCGGCCCAAGGTAGAAACTCAATGGACGAGAAGACGGGCTTTGCATTTGTCAACTGCAGGGTGACAGGTACGGGCCCACTTTATGTGGGCCGAGCAATGGGCCAGTACTCCAGGATTGTCTTCTCCTACACCTACTTTGACGATGTCGTTGCCCACGGAGGTTGGGACGATTGGGATCACCTCAGCAACAACAACAAGTGGGCCTTCGATCTCACTCAATTTATTCATTTTACATTTTTTTTTTTCTTTTATGCAAATAAAAAATAAAATTTCTAAGTGTCCGGAGTAATTTTTACATATTGATTATTCTCTAGTAAATTTACGAAAAATGTGTTGAATTTTCAAAATTAAATAATAAATGATTGTTGTGGGTTTCTAATTATTTGCAGGACTGCATTTTTCGGAGTGTACAAATGCTTTGGGCCTGGAGCAGCAGCAGTCCGTGGAGTGTCATGGGCCCGAGAGCTGGACTATGACTCGGCCCACCGATTCCTTGCCAAGAGTTTTGTTAACGGGAGACATTGGATTGCCCCCTCTGATGCTTAATAATATATATATATATTTTTTCTTTTTCCATTTCATTTGAGTAGATGTAATTTATTCATTTGTTATTAATTTATTCAAAGTAAAGTGGATTCTAGCAATTTTTTTTTTTTAATCATTGTAATTTCTTCGTCCATCTTGTACTTAATTGTAATATAATATATCCAAACATCCTCCTTTTTGCTTTCATAAATGCATTATAAATTTCAATTTCTTACCATCAAGTAAAAATTATCATAAGGTTTATTGATGTCTATGGAAATTGATATAGTTTTTTTTTTAGAATATTTAAGTTATTAGATCGAGATTGGTGAAAATACGACAATTTATTGACCCTTTTATGGGTTTTCTATAAATTTGAGTTTATATATTACAATTGATAATATATACACATTTGTTTTCTATCTTTAATAATTTTTTACTTTTTTTTGGTACAAAGATGGAGGCCGGAGGCCTGAAAACTATGATGCTAGAACTTGACGGGGTGAGCCACCCCACGAAGATCGTGGTCCATCCAATCAGACAGCCCTTGAGGGGGTGACGAGATCCGGAGGATGCCACTGGATCATGTGTAACGTATATAAGTTTGCTCCTGCCTTCACATAGGTCGTGGCTGCCTTCTCATACTATTCCGACTTTCTAATAACATCCCGGTGGCGAGCCTCACAGCCTAGCATTCGGTGTAATACACGAGTGTTGTACAGTTGAGAGTAAAAAAAAAAATAAAAAAAAAAATTGAATAATTTATCATGGGTCTAGCATTGGGCATATTAGTAAATTCTGAGGTGATGAGGATAAAAGAATAAATGTACAGCGATAAATTACAGTGAATTTGATTGATTAAGAAAATAAAAACATAATAAATAAAGGAAAATGAGAGAGAGCTGAGGAGCCCTAGCTTCAGCTGGTCACCTTCTCCAACTCGCCGCTGTATCTCCATCTCTCCGCCAACATCCGCCCTGCAGGTGCCTCACTGTTTTTTGTTTTAGTAGATTGAATGAAATCTCTCTCTCTCTCTCTCTCTCTCTCTCTCTCTCTCTCTCTCTCCAATGAAGTGCTTGGTGTTGTGCCTCACTGTTTTTCTTGTTTTTGGGATTGAGTTAAGTATATTGTTCCAATTTAGCTCGGTTCAGCATATATGTATACTTTGTGTTATCGTCCTGGGATGAGTTTTGTGCTTGATTTGATTATTGTTTTAAGTTTTATTCCTTTTTTTCTCGCTCAATGTGTTATTCTGTTAATGTACATTGTGATCATGTGAGATATTTCTGGTTCCATGTTTAGTTGGAAAATACTAATCTGTATATATGTAACCCCCATCTCGAGTTAGCTCTATATTTTTTGTTATGAGTATATTAGTTTACCACACGGGATCGGAAATGTAATATCACTAAAAAAGTATATTAAACTAGCTCGATGTTTGATTTTGTAATGGTTTCCTTGCTTTCACTGTATCAACTGAGTTTCTTTATGTATCAATTCATGAATGCAGACGACAGAAGTTTTTTCTATTCTTCGGAGATGGTTAGTACTGAAGATTTGGACGCCGATGATGATTTCAGTGAAATATACAAGGCGTATACTGGCCCTGTGAGTTCCAATCCTCCAAAAGAACAAGAGAAAGCCACTAACAAAAGATCCCTTGTTGGGTCCGATGAAGAGGAGGAAGCTCGTGACCCTAATGCGGTCCCAACAGATTTTACTAGCCGCGAAGCAAAGGTTTGGGAAGCTAAATCCAAAGCTACAGAGAGGAACTGGAAAAAGAGAAAAGAGGAGGAAATGATTTGTAAAATATGTGGCGAATCAGGCCACTTTACCCAGGTACATGTTTCGAACAATATTACTTGATCGCTGTTGCTTTTTGTTTTTTGTTGTCACATACTTGTACTGATGACTTGGATGTTTATATATGTGGCGACGTATAAAACTAATTGTTTGCAATATTTGGGGGAAAATAGAACTCCATATGCTGCTGCATGGATTTGCTTCATGGTACCTTGCTGATTTCCACAAATGAATATGAGAGCAATGGTTGTACTCAAACCTCTGTCGAATAATTCTTACGCAATAGGTGTTGTGCCTTATCTTGTCCCCATTTGACATTCTTCATTCTAGGAAAAATTATTTGTCCAAAATCTTTATTGTCAGACTCGAGAACAATCTGAACATACATAGAATATGGGGAAATAGTTGATATCAGTTACTCAGTTCTTTGCTCTTTTGTTGATAATCTACTTTCATATGTATCAGCACTGCATTCATTTCTCATTTTTCCTTGCCAAAAAATTTGGAACTTTCTAGGGTTGCCCATCTACACTTGGGGCAAACCGCAAGTCCCAAGATTTCTTCGAGAGGGTGCCTGCGAGGGACCCTCATGTGAGAGCTTTATTCTCAGAAGATGTATTGAAGAAAATTGAGAAGGACGTTGGTTGTAAGATCAAGATGGATGAAAAGTTTATCATTGTCAGTGGCAAAGATAGGCTGATTTTGAGAAAAGGTGTTGATGCTGTTCACAAAATTAGAGAAGAAGGTGACAACAAGGCTTGTCAAAAATTTCATGAAGAGGGTGAGAACAAAGGTTCTTCGCGTGCCAAGTCACTTGAACGTAGAAGTCCTCATAGCTCTAGAATGGGACGATCAGGTTCCCAGAAGTCCAATTCGAGCCCTCACAATGCTCCACATATCCCACATAGGTATGGTAGACAAGAGAGAGTCATGGAAGACCATGTTCGTCAAGATATTCAGAAATTGTCAACTGGCTCTCCCCATGGTAGGTGCAACTTTGAATGATTTACTCTTATGCATTATTAGCATTTGTACATATGGATGGGGTTTAAGATTTATGAGTATATTTGTTTTTTTATTTTTTTTTATTTTTTTTTCCCTGTGTTTTCTGCACGATACATATCTTTCAGTAATTCTGCTTGTTTCTCGTAATTTTTTTGCAGCGAGAGGTAAGTTCTTAGGCTCAGGTGTTATGTTCGATTCTGATATTAGTTTCGTGGTGGTTCTGAATTGAAATGGATGGTCTCCCCAAAATTGATTGTTTTAATTCAAAGCGTATCAAGTCTCGTTTGCCCCCAGATGGATACACTATAGATAGTGTCAAGCTTCAAGAATTCTTAGAGATGTTGAGAAAACATGGAAGTGTTAACTAAAATCTTCCTTTGGTGAAGCTTATGGTAGTGATGGAGTTAGAGGTCAACCGAGCCGTTCCAAGTCTCCCGCACGTCCCTCATACTTTGGAAAATCCTATAACAATTCGTATGAAGGCCACACTCACAACAGAGGTGCTATCAGGACAGATGGCTGGAATTCTGATAGAGGCAGATTGAACATGCAATCGGACCACCCTAACTTTAATAACTATCCTCCCTTTCCCCAGACTCTGGAGGATTTAGAGTTACAATATAAAAGGGAGGCTATGGAACTTGCAAGGATTCGAGACAAAGAAGAAGATGAAGAAAATTGCAAATATCGTGAGGTTTGTTGTGCGTTGATAGATTGATTGTATTTTCTTAATTAATTTTCAGTAAGAAAAAATGGTCTTTCAGGCTCTTAGAGAAATATGGGAAAATCACACAAAAAAGGCGGCTACACTGAGGGGAACACATGCGAATATGTGGGACGAATTCCTTCGAGCGGAGGGCCAGAAGAGGCAGGAAACACGCCTGCAAGTTCCTGCCGCGAGTTTTGGCGGCTACAAGCAATCGGGATATGTCGAACAAGATACTTCTTCGGGAAATCTTCATCATTCAGTAGATGTTATGATGCACACTAGGGGCCGGTACCCGAATGCTGTTAACCATGGTTACCCTTCTCCAAGGCTCCAAGAACCTTATGAAGACTTTCAACGTCACAGGCGAGATGATTTTGGGAGACCATATCACAGATACTAAATTGGTTGTTGGTTTTGAACTTTGGTGAGTTTCCAATAGGGTTTCCAGGTTATTGAGGTATTGAATGCAATAATATGGAAGTACGGGTCTGTATATTTATTCTTAAGTGCACTCGCAATCTGAATTATTGCTTCCAAAAAAATTTCAGGATGCAGTTGTTGCTTGGGTTCCGAGGTTTATTGCATGGGAGCAATCTGTTTAAGGTAATGTTGTGTCATGTTTTGAAGAGTTGTGGACTCCAGAACAAAAGGCAATACTAGATTTCTCTCTGTTGAGTCTTGTGCTGTGTACGGGATTTAAATATGTGGCATTGGTGCCAAAGTTATTGGAGAGCAGGTGTGTGTAGATCTTACTGATGTCGAAAATGTTTACTGCCACATCTTGAACTCTTATGGCTGGGTTTTATCATTTATGAAACCAGATTTGCTGCGATATCATGTTTATATTGTGTTTTTTGCCCATCTTCATTCCACTTTGCCGGGGTGAATTTGCTTCCCCCTGAAATCGACATGTGACATGGATTGCTTGGATATGTTGCACGTGTGATTATTAAACCGATCAGTTATGAATTGGGATGCTGGTTTGAACTTTCAAGCTATGACAAGTCCTGCATGTTCCTGATTATATATTTTTTATACAGAAAAGAAATATGAGACCTAAGTGTTGGTAAAGAATGCTGGTTTCATGCAATGACCAGTTACTGGCATGTTCCTGATTATATATATTTTTTTACAGAAGAGAAAAAATGAGTCCCAAGTGTAGTAGCTGTGGGAAGTGCGGTAAGAACGGTTAGACAATTATACTTTTTTCGGCAGATGTGCTTACTTTCAAATTGAAAAATGTTAAATAATACTACCTCCTTTTTTAAATAAATGTCGTTTTGACTTTTTTGATTCATCCATTTTGCTATGTATCTAGATATTAATATGTCTAGATACATAGCAAAATAGATGAATCAAAAAAGTCAAAACGATATTTATTTAAAAAAGGAGGGAGTATAAACAAAGTATGAAATTTCATATTATAATTAGACATTTTTGCTAAAAAAAAAAGTATGAAGGTAATAGAACTCTTGTTTGAAAATAAAGGATTGAATTTAGAAAATCTCGAATTAATGAATCGTGTACTACTACTTATAGATTTCCAATTGTATGTAAAAGAAACTATCTAGAAATTGGATCTCATTGCTATTATTTGTCTGAAGATTGAACCGAACTGGGGTGAGCTGGGTCGGTATAGTTCGGAGATTGTTAAATTTTCGGAACCGTACCGAAATTCGAAGATCCCAAAATTTGATCTTCGGAACCGTACTAAAAAGTCGGTTTGGTTTGGATCGGAGATTTTTATTTTTACAAACTGAACACCATGAACATATACAAACCAATGGCAGCAATAGCTGCATTTGGATTGTAAAAGTGTGATGTATAAATAATTATAAGGGTATATTGGCTACCTAACTTTTCAAATAATAAAAAAAAAAATTACAGACAAAATATTTGAAACCCACATTGTAGGGTGAGCTTTTCCACCTTAAAGAACACTCTTAAGTCTCAGCCGTAGAAAATCTTTCCTATTTTGTTTCTGAAATTCTTAAAATGATCAACTAATATAAATTTACAATCCACAACATACATAAATCCTTTTTGCAAAAACAACACCCTATAAAAAAATGGAGAAAATCTGATATCAAACCATAACAAAAGACACAAGATACAAAGATCTGTAATCTTACATTTATGGTTCCCTGAATAAGAAAATCCATCAGAAAATTTTGTGCATAATAATAGTTGAAATGTTGATGGATGAAAATTAAATAAAAAAAGAACAATAAGTAGAACACATGATCATGCATGCATAGAGAACAAAAACCAGAAGAAGGCAAAGGGAGACTCTTCATGTATCAAGAATCTCTCTCCTCTACGAAGCACCGAAAAACCATGATTCGAATAAGGCTTTCAGAAAATCGGGTTGCACTCGAGGATGCCTTCGTGATTGTTGGATTGGTGGCAGTGCAGTTTCTTTATGCAGGAAACTCAATCTTGCTGAGTTATATCTTGAAATTCAGGGTCCGGCCTTCGAACCTCATTATCTTCTCTAGCTTTTCCACATTTCTAATTCTCTCCCCTTTCTCCATCCTTTTCGAAAGGCAAGATTATATCTCTCTGTTTTTTTTATTTTTTATTTTTATTTTTTTATTTCGTTTATGGTCGCATAAATCGAAACGCACTATCTGATCATCTGTTCATGTTATTACAGGAAGCTATGGCCTCAAAGAATCAGTTGGAAGTTTTTTATTCAGTTGCTCTTACTTTCTTTTGGAGGGTAACCATCTTTCTCTCCTCTCATTCTCTCCCTTTTCAAGTTAATATGTTAGTTGATTATAGGGAGTCGAAGAAAACGAGAAAAAAAGTACATGAATTTTAATATGTTGGTTATTTTTGCATTAATACAAATTAGGGAAATGCAAAACAAAAGCTCTCAAATGCTTTTTTTTACTGGAAAAAAAAATATCAAAAACAGAAGTCTCATTGTTCTGCATTTTGCAGTGTAACTGTGTTCCAGTCTCTTTTCATGAAGGGAGTTAGTCTGACTTCACCGGCAATGGCTACGGCAATGCCAAATCTTGCACCGGGACTTATATTTATCATTGCCTGGGCCTCGAGGTAAATTCTAGAATTTGATTTATTATCACATTCTTTCTTAGTCGAAAGTACGGTCACTCATTCAATAAATTCATTTTATTTACATTCTTTTTTGCAGACTAGAGAAAATAGAGTTAGGATGCATTTACAGCCAAGCCAAAATCATCGGGACTTTGCTGTGTGTGTTAGGGGCCGTCACAATGAGTCTCATGCAGAGTATCGTGCAACGCAAGACGGCCAATGATTCCCACCCACCAGCAACAGGTGAGAAGAGTGTTGCTTTAGACAATCAAACTATTATCGGCTGCATATATCTCATTGCAGCAGTTCTTGTTCTGTCGAGCCAAGTTGTTCTGCAGGTGAGTAAAAACCGAATAAAGAATTTCTATTTACACAAAAAAAAAGTAATAATAATAATAATAACAAATTAAATTTCAGACCTCAGTTTTTGAAATTTCCACTTGCAGGCTATTACTCTGCATGATTTTCCAGCACCGATATCTTTGTGCGCATTGACTTCATTGACTGGTGGGCTAACTACGGCAATATTCGAAATTTTTGAGGATCACAAAACCGAGCATTCGGGATGGCCTTTATTGACCGTTGAAGACATGGTTCTCTATGCCGTATTCGTAAGATCTTGTTTTGTTCATAAAAAAAAATCTCAAAAGCTATAACAGCTGGATGATCTGAAATCAGAACCCGAAAAAAAATGTAAAAAATAGACCCAAGAAAAACTGATTTTTTTTGCAATATTAGATGGAACATTTTCCGTTAGGCAGTCTATCACGAGTTTTTGTCAGAGTTCTTTGTGCTATTTGAACGATTTATCGATGGCAATAACCCTTAACAGGCAGGCAGCGTAAGTGGGATGTGCGTGAGCATGAATGCATGGGCAATGAAGAAAAGAGGTCCGGTTATTGTGTCGATATTCAATCCGCTTGGAACAGTCATTTCCACTATCTTCTCTGTTATCACATTGAAACAATCCATTTGTGTCGGAAGGTACTATACGTGCAGCTGCAAATCGAAAGAATTTGCATAACCGAAATATATATAACCGAAAAAATTGTGTGTGTTGTGTAGTCTTGGAGGTATGTGCCTGATGTTCATCGGTCTCTACTGCGTGCTTTGGGCTAAAAGAAAGGAAGGTTTTTCTGTTGCCGGCGAAAGCTCACTGGAAACCGAGCCCGACCTCGAGAAGCTTCTATTAGCTTGAATTCTTAGCTGAGGCCAACTTTATGTACAATATAGTCAATACTGTATATATAGTAAATGATATACATGCAAACTTTGCCTCTGTTAGAAATTAAATGAGGTCTTCACTCTGTAAAAGTTTCCATTGCAGTGAACAAAAAAAATTGTCCAAAGTATAACAACAGAGACTATGTTCAAAAGAATTTTGCTTCATTTTTTTTTTTTTTTTTGTTTATGTGGAATATATTTAGCGAGAAAGTATAATTGTCTAACGGTCAGACAGCATAACGTGATATATATCGCTCTATACTTCACGCCCGATTCAACATACATCGATAAAAAGACGACAACCGTACGAAATTACATTTTTTTTTTCCTTTTTGAATAATCAGATCAAAGAGTTGAAACATCTGTACTGCAAAAATTATAACAAAGTCAAAAGCACATTGCCATTACATTCTCCTTACTCTGCGGGTGACAAACACTATGAAAGTCCACATTACAAGTGAGAGAGTAAAAGTGTAG
>CACSLK010034598.1:16569522-16584547 GCA_902706635.1 Striga hermonthica
AAATGAGTTCGAATTCAACTTTGATCGATATTAATCAATAGAACTCAAGCTTAATGAATCAAGTTGTATAAATGTACAGTAAAATTATATTTTCTGCTCGACTCGTTCGATAAACGAGCTGAACCAAGCTCGTGAACAATATTTCATTCAAGAACCCTTGATGTAACATAAAAATTAACAATCAAAGAGTTCAATAGAAAAAGCCAAAGTGTACTGAAATCAAAAACCTAAAAAAGTCAGCAACAAATTTGTACCATTTGGTATTTGATTTGTTTGTTAGCGGTTTGTCTATCGCATCCATTTTTGAAATTTTCTAATTCCACACCGCCTTTTCTTTTCACACCCAACACACGTGTAAACTCACACCAGCCTTCCCCCAACACTATTTATAAATTCTCTCCAAAAAGGTCAAAAAATTGCAAAAGTTTGACTTGTGTTGACTCAGTGTGAGAAAACAGAATTGAACAACCATGGAGGTCTCAGGTTCGAGGTCAGGGAGGACGACGGAGCTCCGGTCGACGAGGCAGTTGAGAGATCAGGAGACGGAAAGTAGGCCCGACCCGATCAAACCGCGGGCCGACCCGACTGACCCCGAGTTCAAATTGCCGGGTCGCAGGGTGCCCGTGGTGTACTATCTCTCTAGAAACGGGCAGCTCGAGCATCCCCATTTCATGGAGGTTCCTCTTTCCTCCCCGCACGGTCTGCTTCTCAGAGGTTTGTATATAGTTATCCTTTTTAAGGGGTAAAAAAAATTGGGATTTTTGGAGATTGTGAGATTGCAATGTACGTTCATCTTCTTCATAATCGATTTTTTGTTTTCCTTTTTGTTCAAATTTGATTTTTAATATCGGTTCTCTGTGTACAGACGTCTTCAGCCGCCTGAATGTTCTTCGCGGCAAAGGAATGGCGGCCATGTATTCCTGGTCTTGCAAACGGTGAACCTTTCGATTTTGCTCTCTGTTTATTAATTTTTCTTTTTTTTTATTTTTCATTTCATTATTTTGGGGATTTTTTTAAATTTAATTTTGGGGGAGCAGGAGCTACAGGAACGGATTCGTGTGGCACGATTTGCAGGAGGACGACGTCATCTTTCCGGCTCACGGCAACGAGTACGTCCTCAAAGGCTCGGAGCTCCCGGCCGGCGAATTCCCAGAAACAAACGAGCATATGCCGCCGCCGCTGCAGCCTCCGGCGGCGGACAGACGACGCCGCAACCAGTCGTGCAGCTCCATCGACCTAACCAACATCCAAGAGTACGGCGTCCCCAAGGCCCAACCCACCGCCGACGTGTCCACCCAGACGGACGACGGCCGACGGAGGCGGCGCCACCCGCCGGTCGACGAGATCGAGGTGTCGGTCTCCCCACCGCCGTCCGACTCGTCGAGCCCCGAGACACTTGAGACGCTGATGAAATCGGAAGCCGCCAAGCGGCCGGCAGCGGCGGCGGCCGCAACCGCCGCCAGGGAGGATCAGTCGACGGCCAGCAGCAACACCCAAAAGGCGGCTAAGTCGGTTCTGATGCAGCTGATCTCGTGCGGGTCGACCTCGTGTGGGGCCGGGCAGGGTTCAGGAATGGGGCTGATATCGCAGTACAAGATGCGGGTCCCACGTGGGAGGCCGAAGCTTGAGGATAAGGAGTTTTTCAGCGGGGGCTTGGTGGTGGAGCACACGAGGAAAGAGGAAATTCCGAGCTTGAAGAGGTCAACCTCTTACACAGCCGGTCGCTGATTTATTTTTCTTTTTATTTTTTAATTTATTTTGGTTCTTTTTAGTTTGGTTTGTAAAATTGTATGAAGTTGATTAGTCATTACTGCTTGGTTTGTGTCCTCGTCTGACTTGTTCACAGTAACTTATTTAGTATTCACATGTGTGTGTGTGTGTGTGTGTGGACTCTGTTTTTTGTTTGATTCTATGGGGCCGTGCCGTGGAGTGCAGATACGTATCATTAATCTTGTGCAGAAAAAAGTTGTACTTCATCTCCAGTTTGCAGTTGAGGAAAATGGGCAATGCTATATGTACACCCCTTTTTAATAAATTACACAAAGGGCAAAACTATATGTACACCCCTTTTTTACACACAAGGGGGTGTACATATAGACACCCCCGAGGAAAATTAATGTACTGCGTTTTGGATCTTTGATCGTTGTACTGTTTTTGCAAACCTGCTCCCGGTGAGAAGCATCGGTCATTGGATCAATTGTCTGAAAAATTAATTAAAATTATAAGTTTTATTAGTATAACAAAAGTAATAAAAATAAATATTTATATGTAAAACTACACATCAAAGACGGAAAGTCTTAATCAATAATGTACCTCATCATGAATATTTACTATGTGAACCCATAATTTATTTTATTTTTTATTTTTTTTTGGTACAAGAAAGAGAGAGCGAGCCTAGGGTGTCTAACTCAAAACGTTCCTAGGAATGGCAACGCTCATCCTATCATGCTGCAACTACATGCTCACCCCCGGCGGGGGCTTCTCCAATCTTTGCAAACCGCCCGAACACTTTGCCGCCAAGGAGGCTAAATAATCTGCCACAAAACTAGTTTCCCGATAACCATGGACTATGTGCACCTCCCACTCACGATGTAGAAGCTCCAGAATACCCTTCACCAAACCACCATGCGGTCCGCCATAACGCTCGTGGGTGATCATCTCAACGACGCTCTTATTATCAACCTCAACGGTAATTCGACGAGCGCCAATATCCCAAACAAGAAGCAGGCCTTGGAATAAGCCCCAAAGCTCCGCGCCAACAATCGAACAAAAACCAGTGTTCATCACAAACCCATGTACCCAATTCCCACCATAATCGCGAATAACTCTACCCGCACTAGCCATGCCCGTCGACTGATCAAAACTCTCATCAGAATTGATTTTGAACTCTCCGACCGCCGGTCCCGACCACGAAATCAACCGCCGTTCCCGAATACCGCGCACCCTTAAGCTCAGGCTCCTAGCCGAGGCACAACGCGTCATCTCCATATAGGAAAAAACCTCACCAATCCGGCGATCCATGGGGACGTCCGAATCTTGGAAAAGCTTTAGATTCCTCCAACGCCAAAGTCTCCACGCCATAAGGCCAAATAACAAGCACCAATCTTCTCGGGCCCGACTTAAGTCGCCAGCAAGATTGTCCAATAGCCAATGTCAGATGTCCAAAGCGAAAAAAGTAGTCCAGTAGCGGCGAAGCAGCAACTTTTTCCACGTAAGGGACGCCTCCGTGCAGTCCTTTAACGCGTGCAACGTAGATTCAGCAGCCGCCGAGCAAAGCGCGCATGTCGGTCTCGCTGCCATTTGCCGCCTATGTCGGGAGACGTTCGTTAAAAGGCTATCTCGGGTTGTGAGCCACAGGAAAGCTCGCACCTGTTGGCCCACCCAACTCCAGATCGTCTTCCACAAGCGGTCTGTTCGCGCACCAGCAGGTTATAAGAAAGCCTTATAAGCCGACCTTGTAGAGAAGCGGCCATCCGCCGCAAGCCCCCAGAATCTCTCGTCTTCCCCACCATCCTCTCGCGGCGGCGGAATGGCAGCCATCCTCATCAAACATGTGACAGGCAACAAGTGTTGGAATAAAGGCCAACACCACTCCCCCTCCGGCGTAACATAATCTGCCACCGGAGCAAAATGAATAGCCTCTGGAACCGGAGCCGTCGCAGAGCAAATCAATGGAGTGTCGAATTGAACCATTTGTCCCACCAGAAGCAGATCCGCCTCCCATTACCCAACGTCCAGCGACATCCGGCCAAAGTGTCTTTCCATGCACAACAGAGCGACCCGATGACAGTCGAGCCTTTAGAAAATTTATAAGTGTCGCCCATCTCCTCCGGATTGAGCGCATATTTAGCCCGAAGCACCCGACACCATAACAACTGCAGTTGTATCAAAAAGGACCAGACTAACTTCATGAGCAAAGCTCGAGTCATGAGCCGTTGATCCTTCGTTCCCAAGCCATCCTCCTTTGGCCGACAAACTTCCCACCATAAAACAAGGCTGACCTTACGAGCAGAGTCCGTCCCTCCCCAAATAAAATTACGACACTTTCGCTCCAAGCTATCGCAAACTCTATACGGTAAGAAAGCCGTTTGCATGGAAAAGTACGGCAAAGAGCTAATCACCGCCTGGGCCAAAGTGACCCTTCTGTCCATTGAAAGAGCCGTCGCCTTCCAGCCGGCGAGTCGCTTTTCTGTTTTCTCTAATATCGCTGCATAAGTGGACTTATTCACCCGACTATGTATAATCGGCATGCCCAAGTACTTACCAAGATTGTCGACGACCTGAAACCCTAGCCTTAGAGCCAGCGAATCCCGAACAACCCCTTAAATATTAGAAGAAAAGAACACTTGGGTCTTAGGCTCGCTCACTTTTAGGCCCGAGACCATACAAAAACGTTGCAGGATGGCCTTTAAGAGGGACGCCTAGCTAAGGTCCGCTTCTATAAATAGGAGCAAATCATCGGCGAACATCAAGTATGGAATCGAGACCTGGCTACGACCAACCGAGATCGGTTTCCACTCGCCACATGCCACAGAAGCATCGATCAAATGAGCTAAACGCTCGATACACAGGACAAAGAGATATGGGGATATTGGGTCGCCTTGCCTAATTCCTCGGGAGGGCAAAAGTTCCTCAGTGACGACACCATTCCATTGTAGCTGCATAGTTGCCGACGTGACACATGCCATCACACCATTAATAAAAACGCCAGGAAAATCTACTAGTTCCAAAGTATCACGAATGAAATCCCAACAAAGAAATTCATAATTTAATTTTTTGACATGAAGTATGTTGACCTCCGAGTTGAAAAGCGGGGCCACAAGCAAGAAAACAAGATAATTCACATTCGGTAAGTTGAGATGGGTTCACAGACCGACCATCAAACAGAAAAGAACCTAGCCACTATAGACAACGAGGCTAAATCTAAGACAAAGGACATTAACTCGAGCTGGACTGACAGCCCGAGCGGAAGGCAATAAAATAAAGGCAAATTGTAGCCTAATAATGGAAATCACTTCTTTGCCGACTAACCTGTCGACCAATCACTCTTAGACTCATAGAGAAGCGCGATGCATTGAATGTCCGTCCCATCGATTAAATGCGGACTGTGAGTAGTTCCCGAGCAACAGTTACTATAAATACCTATGTATTAAATCTAAAAAGGGAGAGAAAAATATAGATAGCTCGCGAGATAAAGACTCTCGAAATTTAACCAAACCTAATACCCAACCAAGCAATAATAATATCGGCCGACCTGAGCCATAGTTATTCCGTCACATTCTTATATTGCTTTGCACTTTTGTTCTACTTGAGTCTTTCCATGACAAATATCTAAATATATCTTAACCAAACATCATTATGATTGGTTCATAATATACTTTTAACTCGTTGATCAAATTCGTTTAACAAAGATACTTTTAACTCGTTGATCTAAACATATATATATATATTCATTAAATACGATTAGCTACATTTTTTTTTCGAAACGATAGGAGATATTATAAATCAAAATGCACAAATGTGCGAATACACAGCAGCCAACGGCTGAATACACAACAACCAACAGCTGAACAAGTGGGAGGACAGGTCAGAAGACCGCTTAGAGTCCCGCTAGCAACGCTAGAATAAAATACTCGCAACAGACTAACCAACTACAAACTACAACACACAAACTAAACTAAAACAAACTAAAAGATCCCAACAGGGTAATACCCGAGTGTCGGATCCCATTGGGATAATAAGGTGACACTCGAGCTCACAGAGGCCAAACGCCCAGACCAAAAACCAGAGAACAACACTGATAACTGAAAAACAGACCAAATACTAAAAACAAAAAAGTAAGAAAACACAGCCTCCCCCGCCCAATACATCTAGATAAATGGTAGACAACCAACTCCACAGACAACTCCAAAGCACTGAAATAACTGCCTGCCACTGCAGAAGGCCTAGCAAGACGGAACCCGCACCTTAGGACCAACCGAAGAGCTGGCCCGCACTCCAATCACGAAAGGCAGCAACAACGCCTCAACCCAGCCCGAAACGCCTTGAACACGACCAGGTAGCCGAGCACTAGCCGGAAACAGTAAACCAACCCCAGCAGAGACTAGAACCACCCACCGTGAACCCCCAACGCCAACTCGCCAAGAAGCCCTCCGGTCACTGACGCAATAGAGAAACCGAGACAAAGCAGCAAAACGAGGCCATTCCTTCAATTGACCCGGCCTAGAGCCAAAATAGGAGGAAGCCCACGCCGCTCGCCGCTTCGCCTGTAAAAGGCACCGTCCCGACCGACAACGAGAAGGGCGAAAAGAGGGGAAAAGCGTCCCAGCGGCCCGGTCGAAATCGAGAGCAGCCAAAATTTCCTCGTCCATGGACCAGCACCACAGCCCGACCTCTGTCGTCCCATCCTGAACTCTAGCGACCAACAAGGAAATAACCCGCTGATCGAAGCGCGAAGCTGGAAGAGAAGCAGCAAAGTTGGGAGAACGCAGCACCTCCATGGACGAGCGACGGAGGCCGTCCACCTCTAGACCCAGACGACCGGCGAGGGAGAGTTATCGGCGCGAATTGAGAAGGAGAGCCGCTAGGGTTTTGGTTCGGGCGAGAAGAAAGGGGCTCCGTCTAAGTGTGAAGTTTCTTTTTAAGTCTATTAGCTATATTTTTAAAAAAATAATTAATCATTTAAGTTCACTTTTCATTTTAATCTTATCATACAAATCAATTAACATAAATCAATCATTAATATACATTATTCAACAAAAATTACTATTCACCCCTCACATATTTCAAATTTCAATCATTATTTTATTATTCTATATTACATTAAATTAACCATTGTATTTTATTTTATATCCATTAAAAAACTCAATTATTCACTTGTCCATTTTTTTCCACTCAACCAATTTTATCAAAAATAATTTATATACCACGATTTATTGTCTCAAAGTAATTGCGAGCCATTAATACATACAACATCTAACCGATAAATCCCCCTTATATATTAATACAGAACGCACTGAGCCTACGTGGCTGTTTCTGGTGCTTCGAAATCCTATGTGGCAAAATTACATGCTTCGTTATTAGGCTTGGGTAAATTTTAATTTAATTCCAAACCAAAAATAATTAGGTTTGGATTACCATAAATATGTTGATTATTTATGATCATGTTACATGTATTAATTGTATTTTAATATTATTCCTTATTATAACTATTGAATTGTATATATATTTTAAAATTTAATAACTTTTGTATTTTTTATCAATTTTACATATGTAATATATCAAATTAATCTTCTTTTGATGAGCTTCGATTTAACATCCATATTGTATGTATAAAAAAAAATTATATTTATCTTTATAATAATAATAAAATTATTTTTAATATTAATTAGAAAAATAAAATTATTTATCAACTAATATATTTATATTTCAAGTAGTTATATGATATAAGTTATAAAAACTAATATAATATAACACATGTAAGTCATAAGTAACACATATCATTCTAAAATATATAGTAATATATTTTTTTTAAAAAAATAAACTAAATTTAATATATTTTTTTCATTAATTTTAAAATTTAAAAATAATTTTTTAACAAGCACCCGTGTAATACACGGGTGTTGTACTAGTAAAGTCTAAAGCAAAAACGTTAATTTTAGGCAACTTAAATATTAGACGGCAAAAATATGTATATTTATATTGCTCTAAATTCTAATCAAAGCCTAAACATCAAACTTTAACGAAAGTGATGCAATTTGGATCTCACAAAACATATTTTTATCCTTGTCACGTGTTGGATGGTCTTTCACTATTTCTGCCTTCAAGATCCAATGACCAATCCATTTGTATAAAATCTTTGACTTCACGTCTCTTTTATTCTAGACCAATTTATTTACTTACATCGACATGAAATTATTTTTATTTATATGTCACATAAATATAAATACAATAAAGATATTTTTTTTGTAATAAGTCGGTATCTGGAGCTATGTCCCGATTAATCCGTTGGTCGACTCAGGTCGCACACTTGGCAATAGTAGATGAGTCCCCAAACAAAGATTTTCTGCATCCACAAAAATTAGAACCCGATATCTTACTTAAACGACATCAAACTGTTTACCACTTGAGCGAACATATATGAATACAACTTACCAAAATAATCCAAATTAAATAATGAAATATTTTGGTGGAGTGGGACAAACGTTCACAGTACAATTTGTTTATTCTCTTGTTTATTGGTGATTCTAGAAAAATTGTCCCATTTATGGGGCTCACTAATTATGGCCTTCTCTTTTCCAAGGCCTTGACAAGGTCAACCACATTTGTAACAACAAAGTTAGATGTGTGGGTCACGAGATTTTGCGTTGACCGTAAGTATAAGGTTTCACATTGCATTAAGAAGTCTGCGTGTGTGAGAGAGTGGGAATGGACTTCATTGTTTATTAAATAATTTGTTAAAAACGAGTTATTTTAGTTAATTATAGTTAATTTTAAAAAATGTGTATGGTTAATTGTTAATAGAATTTTAATAATTATTAAAATAATATTTAAAATAAAATAATTGAAATTGATATGATGTAAAAGTAAGAGATAAATGATTGGAAATGGCATGTAGTTAAAATTATGTGAGTTGATGAATAGTGAATTAAAGTTGATATGATGTGTAAGAATGACTTGTTTGTATTATTTAATTATATAAATAACTAGTACAACGTCCGTGTATTACACGGGTGCTTGTTAATTTTTTTCTTAAAATCTAAAATTAATGAGAAAAAAGTAGTTGAAAATTTAAATACCTTTTATAAAAATATATATATTATTATATATTTAGTATGATACTTTTTATTTGTGCAACTTACATGTGTTATATTATAATAATTTTTTTAACTTACAACATGTAACTACATTAATCATAAATATATCAATTGAGAAATAATTTTACTTTTCTAATGAATTTTAATCAATATTATCATTTTTTATTATAAATATAAATATAATTATTTATTTCATATATACAGTATGAATGTCAAATCGAAGATCATCAAAAGATGATTAATTTGATATATTATATATGTAAAACTGATACGAAATACAAAAGTTATCGACTTTTAAAATACATTTATAATTCAAAAGCTAATTGAAGGAAACAAATCAAAAGTCAAGGATATATTAGCCACTTAGTGTCTCAAATGATATATTAGTCACTTAGTGCTTCAGTATGTAAAATTACAAAGAAATAAAGGGTTATATTAGTACAAGTGATATTAAAATACCTAAGTTAGCTAAATAATATTTATGGAATATCCAAACCTAAATTATTAATTATTATTTGTCCAAACCTAATTACGAAACATGAAATAATATTTATGGAATATCCAAACCTAAATTATTAATTATTATTTGTCCAAACCTAATTACGAAATATGATTCTTTGCCAAGTAGGATTCTGAAGCACCAGAAACAACCACGTAGGCTCAGCGCATTCGGGAATAATATATAGGGAGGATATTAAAGATAGTGGGGTTGAGTTAAAGTTTAGTTAAATTTTGAGTTGAAATAAAAGTGAATAAAATAATTTGTAATATAATTCGTAAACAATCATAGTGCTCCCAGTAAGCATTAACTCGAGATAAACATATATATTTTTTTAAAATATTTGATACCTACTACTAGTGTTGTAGTCGAACAATAATAGAAAAAAGAAAATAAAAAAAAGAAAATAAAAGAAAGAATAATAGAAAAGAAATAAAGTGGAGTCACGTATGATCATACTATATTAATTACGAGATATCTTGTATATTATCCACGATTGTTATCCAACACTTACAAAATATAACGACTTTTGAATTATGTATAATCATATATACAATAATGCTAAGGAGTTAATTGTTAGTGGTAACTTAAATATACAAATTTTCAACAAACAATATCCAAGTTTTATAACTCTACGAATAGATACTAAAACAAAGAATACACATTTCGAAATACACCCGAAACGAGTCATCGGGCACAACTGATGGGCAAGGGCCCAACAGATCGTGCACGCGATGGGGCCTTAGCACGACTGCATGCTGGGAGCACACACGCACTCGTTCAGACTCGTAATTGTGTTCTATTTTTTTCTTACTCGTCCAACGAACCCTTATAGAGTTCTAACATGCATACTATGTGATTATAGCTCATTTGGCTTGTCCAATATTCTTCAAAGACAAAACATTTATGAATCCAATAATGTATAATTACTTAATCTCAATTTTGAGTTACATAAATTAAAAATTTCTCCATATTTCAACAATAGAATTGATTTCTCATTCAACCTAGATGATTTTAAACTCAATTTTGAGTTACATAAATTAAAATTCCTCTATATTTCAGCTATAGAAATGATTTCTCATTCAACCTAAATGATTTTAAGTTTTACTATAAGTCTTCCACCTACAAAAGGTAGAACTATAAAATCGCTAGAAAATCAAATCTTCTTACACAAAATGAGGCGATTATATCATTTCAAGATCATGTTCATTTACGTCCGAATATGTTCGTGTTTGTTTGTTTATTTATGTCCCCTGTGATGAAATTGTGATGTTTTCTTTTTGTTTATATATCTATATTAGTTACTCTTTTATGATTTGTTTCCTGTTCAAATGCACGAGTTAAACACTAGTAAAACATCAAACATAAAACCGTAAATTATTATCTTTTTATTAAACAAATTACAGTCTATGGGTTTTAAGGCATGTGGTCCACTGACTTAGTGGGAGGGTGTAAATACCCAGTGAAAGCAAAGGTGAGGATCAAATTTGATTGTGTTGGGAAGTGGGGATGTGACACTTCACTCCTCTTTAATACAAAAGATTAGAGTTCTACTAATGTTTTTTTTTTTTTTTTTTGTTACTATATTTATAATAGTTGTCACTATTATTAATTAGTGACAAAACAAGTGTTCGTCACTAGTTGTCACTATAGGTAGTGTCACTAAAAGTTTTAGTGATAATTTTTTGAAATTATACTAACCATAGTCTTTTAGTGACATAAAATTTTTATAACTAGTAATCCATGATTTAGTCACGGTGAACATTGGTCACAAAATTTCATTGATATAGTCATATATTATATATATATTTGTTGTCGCTATTACTTGATACATTAGTGATGTATAAACATGTCACTACAACTTCATGTTTTAGTCACAAAGCTTTGATGCCACTATAATTTTAAGCTTTAGTGACAATGATAATTATCAGTGAACAAACCTTGGCTCGACGGACCGACCCGTTTAGCTCCAAAAATCGAGTTAGGGCCTTTATTGGTAGCCCGTTAAAAATTAGGCTTTTTATGCCTGGACCGTTTAGCTGAAACCCGCTATAGGACTAGCCCGTTTAACTTGAATTGGAAAGGTGTAAATGTTTGTCGTAATGCCCCAAAGTTTCTTGTATATTACAATTTTGTTATTCTACTTCAAATGTAGGTATGAGCTGTAACGAGTTACTATGATTTTGAAAGATATTTATTAACAATTTTGTTATTTTACTTCACAATAAAATAATTAAGCCAATCACAACCGGTGATAGAAAACATACGAGACAAAGAACTAACACATAGATATAGTGATAGTATATAAATTTAGCAGATACAATATCGTGAAAATTCTCAAAGCGTAGTAAATTGGTAATTATAAGTAATAGTTCGTTTTTTTATTTTTATTTTTATTTTGAGAAAAAAATATGTTATTTAAGAGTTTGTAATATTTATTCATATATGAAGTGTAGTTATATATATGTAAAGCGATAAGAGAAATGCTATAAGTACATAACATTGTACATAGAATTATGCATAGCACTCACATAAGTGGGTCCTACTAAAAATAACAAAAATCAAGTGGACCCCACTCCATATGAGTGTTATGTACACCTTTATGTACATTTAATATGTACTTATAGCAATATTCAAGCGATATATATTAAAAACCGTTAAAATAAAATCATTAACTAGCCGTTGTAATTTTTCAATTGTTTTCACATTATTTATTATTATTATTATTATTTTTTATTATAGCTCGTTTAGCCCGAGAGTCCGAGACCTACTAGGGTTAGAGCTAAGTCACTTTATTGGTAGTTTGTTTAGTTCCGAACTTTTAGGCCCAAATCTTTTAGTCCGAAACACGCTAGGGTAGCCCAAAATTGCTAGGACTAGTCGATTTAACATCTCTATACATGTATATTGGGGTTCGTGGTGAAGTTTTGGAGGGACTGTGATACGTCGAATTAAAAAAAAAATCACAATCGGGGCCGGAGAAGTTCATTGGAACCGCTGTAATACCAGGTGAGTCCTCTGCTCTTCGGGAAATCGACTACAAATTTGATTGTGCTATTCAATTCTGAAAATACTCGATCGGTCGATCCCCTTGCAATAATGTCAATTTTATTTCTTATTTTTTTTTTTATTATGGTTTCACTAATAGATTTCGTCAATTTTCATTTTCACGTTTCCAATTTTTATTTTTATTTATTTATTTATTTATTTTTTTGGATGGCTTTGATCAAATACCCAATCGGAGGCGGCCAAAATGGTAAATTTTCTAGCTTATCAGTTTCTTCTCTTCTTTTGGGCTCTCTGTCTGTGTGTTTGTGTGTTATGTCGATGTTAGGCATGTTGGATTCGAAAATTTGATTTAATTATATTTCGAATGACTCGAATTGAATCAGTTTTGTCGATGTTATGTGTGATATTGCCTCCATTGAGCATGATTCGCTGTTGCATTTGATTAGTGATCAAGCACATTGAAGTAATGCTATATCCTTTGAAGCTTTGGACTGGCCTGTTGGTAACTATAGCTTTTGTACGAACCATCTTCTGCTCGAACACTCAGAAGTACCCGACAAAAAGGAAATGGATGTGCCGAATTTCGATGCTTCTTTGAGCATTTCTAATGCACCTAAATCTAAAGTTGAGTGATGCTTCTTTGAACATTTCTAATGTGCCTAAATCCAAAGTCGAGTTAGCGTCGAAGAATGAGTTGGTAACAAAATCCGCAAGGAAAGAAGCACCGAACAGTCTCCCGTCCAATGTGAGGAGATTGATAGCAACGAGTAATCTGGATGGAGTGTTTTAGTTAAATATGTTTCTGTTTCAATGGAGGTAATTACTTTGATTGCTTTATTGTATTTGTTTATTTATGTTTTTCTTATAGCTTTTGGTTATTGACCTGATTTACATAGTGTCCTTGTGCTTAATCAGTTGTATATGAGGGATTATCAAAGGTTTGGGCTATATTTGTGGATGTGATTCAGGAGTTAAGCTGGGTCGCCTATTAACCATAAAGCTTTCGGCACTTGAAAAGGTAGTGAAACCTTGTGCATTCTACTCTAACTCAAAGTTAACTCATTGTTTATGGTTTTTCGCATATTATTTTTGTTAATTTGTCTCCTCGCATTGTAATAGAATCATTTCAAGCTGCAAACTCGCGAGCTTCAGCGTGTTTATGGGAAAGAAAAGTTCAATCGGCAAGAATATTTTTTTGTAATGGCGAGCTGATATAGACTTGTCGAGGATGGTATTGTGACTTTCATGTGCCAGGCAAAACTAGAATCTGGTTAGTTGTGTTTGGATCACCAATTTCTGCTCCGTGTTAAAATTGAATGCAGAGGCGCTTGAATGAGATGCTGAATCGGATCGTTTTTGTTTTCTGTTTTCAATGCTAGCAGTCTTGATAGAAAATATTAGACGGATGAGCTTGTTTATTTTATCCTATGCTATATAGCCCTCATACCAATATGATCTAATTGATCTTTCACAATTTTGCTTATGATAGATTTGAAGCATCTGAAGCACAGTAATACTCTTGATTTTTGTTATTTATTTGTTATTTATTTATTTATTTTGTGTGCAAATTTGAACTCATTTATTGTATAGTAACATAATCGGTATTCTTGAATTATAAATCACCAGTATTAAGACCATCTCCAGCCCTTTACTTCTACTCTAGTGTAGAATTTACTCTACTCTATAGTAGAGTAAGCCAAATACTTAATTTCAGTCGTTCGCGCTACATTTTACTCTACATTAAATATATTATTTTTTATCCATTTTAATTTCAAATAAATTCTAATATCTATGTATACTTAATCTTATATAAATTCTAAAATCATGTCTGGAATATTTAAAACCATATGTCTAGAAATATAAAAATAATATATATTGAACTAATATTGATAATTTGGATCCTATAAATTTATATATATATATCCTAGTTTAAACAAATAGCACAGTATTTACTGATACACATTATACAAAAATTTACCAATAATCTATATAAAAAAAGTTAATAATATTGTATTGTTGTCATTTACCAATAATCTATATATTTTTTTTTACCAATAATCTATATAAAAAAAATTCTATTAATATTGTATTATTGTCATATTTTTACTAATATAAATTTTATCAAATTAACATAGTAAATACATAATAAAAAAAAAAGAAAAACAAAATAAACATCACATCATAGTTAATACATAAAGTAGAATAAAAAAAAAAAACTGTAACTAAATTATTAATATATCTAACATAATAGCTTCACACATAATAAAAAACATGGAATATAAACAAAAATAAAAATAAAAAATTTGTAAGAGTTGCTACATTATATCTCTACATGTAGAGATACACTGTTTATAACTTCATTGTGGAGCAAAAAAAAATAGCGCAGCATTGGGACAGATAATCCGCACAACTCCAGTGAAAAATCCACATCTAGCGTTGCGTTGGAGTAGCTCTAAAAAAAATCCATTAGACCATTGGAGGGACACTAGTTGTAGCTATTTGCTATTGACAATATCCAGTGAAAAAGAAAACAAAGGAAAAGTGAAAGTTAATGGCCTTGTTTCGTAATCAGCTGTTAGCTGTTAGCTGTTAGCGGATTGAATTAGCTGTTTTGACCAGTGGATTGTGTTAGCTGTTTTGACCAACTGTTCGTGTTAGCGGTTTGTAAAAAAGTGTTTGGTAAAATTAGCGGTTTGTAAAA
>CACSLK010034598.1:16593139-16604691 GCA_902706635.1 Striga hermonthica
CCCACTACAGCGACCCGGAGGTGCTTGCTGACGTCAGCTGCGGCCTGGGCGAGGCTATGGTGGGGATCAACCTCAACGACGAGAAGGTGGAGAGGTATGCGAATAGGTCCGAGTGACCAAAGTGTTTGGATAATCATCCACCTTTTTAAAAGAAAATTTAAAATAATACATAGCTTGCTGCTGTTCTGTTGTTGTTTTCATTCTCAGGTACCAACCTTGTCTTGGTTTTGAAACAGTATTTATGTCTGTTTTTTATACTTTCAATATTTTCAATTGGGAATTTTGATGAATGTTTTATTTACTGTTTTTGTTTGCCTTCATGTATAGTGATGGTTTTTCTAGCATCTATGGTGGTAATATCCAATATTAGGGTAGAATACAATTTCTCATGGTTGGGTTGGGTCCAATAGGTTTTATGGAACCATGTAAATGATGGATATCACACTCTCACAGGGTTGGTTTTGTGAGTGTTAGTTGTAAAAGTCTTTGCTTTAGTTGGATAATTTCAACATCACATCATAAAAATGGAAAGCTTTATCCTTACATGTGGAAAGGTTGATCTTAGCCACTCACTGTTCCATGTGGTTTTAGCCGTCAGATTACTCACACTCACACATCCATATGGGTGTTATTGATCCGACGGTTAAAACCTCCCGTGAGAGAATTGCCCACGGTTCGGATGAAATTCACCCCGACATGTCCATAAGGTTTTTCACTTTTAACCACAAGATCATACACTCACATGTCTACGTCTTGCGGTGAAAAAGTATTATGTGATCATCATCTCTTTTCTCTGCTAGTTAGATGAAATTTTCTCCCATAGAATTAGTTGCTTGTCCTATTTTTTGAACAAAATAGTTATTTTTGAAATGTGGTGCTGCTTGTTCTTTGATGTAGTTGAACTTGAAGGCTTGAATCAGATGATTTAAAACATTATGAAACCTTTTTTTTATTGTACATCTCCAGAGGTACACAACTAATATATTAAATGGAGCAGGAGAATCTGGAAGTATTGAGAATAGTAGTACATTAATTTCTTGTCAACCCCCTGTCCTTTTATTCAACTTTTATTAAAAAGAATTGTGAATAGGTTAGTAAGAGTATACACGAATATAAAGAAGGAATTATCAATGTTGAGTATATGTTTATAGGATATTTTTACAACTTATCAGCAATATCAGAATGTTAGAATATGCATATGCATGAGCACAACTGTCAATATTTTACTCATCTTTTTTTTTTTACTCATCTTCTTTTTTTTTTTAATCGAAACGACAAATATGAGATGTAATCAAATAGAGTATAAACTGTAATCAAATGGTTACAAAGGATCATTCTAGACATAAAAAAAGGAATTGGTGGAGTCATTAACATAAGAGAAAGGAACAAACCTGCAAAGATCTCCCAAACAAGGGAGCTAAAATACTCCACTTATGGAGACTAAACTACCCAACACCGGGAGACATACTAAAATCGAAAAATGTAAACTACATTGTAAGCAGCGTTAACGTCACCGCTTCCCGATAGCCCAGATACTTGACAACCACCCAAAATGCCATCGATCTTAGAGCACAAGCCAACACACATAGAAGCTCTCAACCCTCAACGCAAGCCAATTTGCAGATCCAACGGTCTCAAACTTAAGAACTCCAGTTCTTCGAATGAACAAGTAAACAACAAATTTGACGATGAGGTAAAAATCAAGTCCAGATCTGCCAACAAGAGATAATCCATATAGAAAAGGAAAATGGACAACCCAAAACAGAAGAGGGCGAGGGAGACACGATCTCCATACGCTGGGAAGAAGCCCCGATAGATTTTTCTTTTTCTTCCGCCTAAAGAGAATGAAGAGAGAGAAAGAAAAATTGGGTCCCCCTTCAGTTCCTTTGATTTAGGTAGAAAGAAGACCTCTCGAAGTTATGTACATGTGCTTCAAATTATGGTAATTTCTTCTTTCTCTATAACTTATATGTTCCATATTACACCAACAATCATATTTTACTCCCGGGCAATCATATTTTACTCTCGGGCCTTTCTTCTTTCTCTGTGACCCTCCTTGGAATTACACAGATGACCAAGGGGTACAAGCACCCGCAAAACAAAAGCTCCATAATAGACACAATAATTCCATGGAGCAGACTGAAAACCAGACGAAGTTTGACTCAAGAAATAAAAAGGCAGAGAAACAAAAAAACAACACACACCTAAAAAACAACTAGAATAAGTCCCCTCCTAAACCTAGAAGACAAAAGCCACCCAAACCAACGCACGAGCCAAACTCTACAGTACAAAAGCCCAAGAAAGCAGCAGACCAAAACCCTAGACCGAAAACTGCGACTAAACTCGAGCCGCCTGGACATATCTGACGAGGAGGCGATTCTCGGTCCAGATCTGGCCTCCAAAAATTATCCACGCCGGAGAGGAAATGCACACACGTTTCTCTACATTTCCCAAAAAACATTTCGTATTAGAGCTAAGTTGAAGTTAAATTGGATTGTCAATGAAAGTTTGTTATAGCCTTGTAGAGTCCGGTTCAGTCACAGGTTGGGTATAACATATTTACTTTTACTATAAAATGTTACACATTTTGTGAGTTCATGTTATACTTTTATTAGAAAATATCATATATTGTCACACGTTGCGAGTAACATATTTTTTTGTACTAGAAAATGTAATATGCTTCAAATCAAGTTGGATAGTTATTTTACCTTATTTCATAAAAATATGATATTGTGCTATTAAAATATACATTTTTTTCTAATGTTTCATTAAGCTAATAATCATATTTTAAGTTTCTTACCATATATACATCCCTCGTGCCAACCTAATGTATTAAGAAAATTCACAACCAATATATTTTAATAAAACAATACATACTTACATTACTTAATGTCATTTTATTATGTTAATTTTTATATTGTGATATCTTACTATTCATATATATTAAAATAAGGATTGATTTGCACCGCAACTACTGTCTTACTTGCAAAAATCTTATTCTAAAGTTGAGCCAACAACCAATGGGGCAGCTCCTGTCCCACATTGGAGCCATTTGGGACAATCTCACATGGAACTGTCCTCCGTAACGAAGCCAACAGTTGACTCCTTAGCACTATTGATCAAATAAAACAAGAAACCTAGTGATATTCCAAAATTTAATATTTGGAGTTTTTGCATTACTATAGAAGATATTTGATGAATGGATGAGCATTCCATGAGGTGTACGTCCCTACACCTTATTAATACTAAAATCCCATTTTTGAGATGCAAACACTTTATTGTGATTGCAAATGCTTTTCATCAGCATTACCATTCATCACACATCACTTGTGGATGGCTCAACAGCTATCCAATGTCAAATGATATTGTTGTAGTTCTCTAAGAGTCACTGTCAATTGTGATAATAATAATAATTATTAATCATTTACACATTTCATTTAAAAAAGCAGCCACATAATGGAAAAAACAAATTGAACTTGAGTTGTCCATTTTGGACTTTCATGGTGAATTCATAATCATTTCCCAACAGTAAGCAAACAAAAGTAGGAAGTATGCAGGAAAGATTATAGTCGAAACACGAAAGACTCACAATGGACCTTCACATGATGCTCGGGAAGAACAAGCTCGGCCAAAAAGAGGACTTCCATCGGTAATATTACCTACTGCGAATATAGACGAGCAGGAACCGATTGTATCGTGCATACCTAGTCATCCGCTCATAAAATTAATGCATAGCTTTCAACTACTACTCAGCTATGCACCAAAATTGTGAGTGCTTTACAAGGATTAGGTCAGAGTTGTAGAGAGGAAAATTCGGGGTTTTGTTACACGCCAGCAACAAAATCTCAGCATGATAAATATTTCCTTCGCTTGTAGCACTTAATAACTCCCTCAGTTTTGTTTTCATCTGGTTTGTTATCAGTCACTCCTGAAGGGAACTCTAACACGATCTTGAGGTTCAAAGGCGAGCAGTTAGAGGGTTCCGATTGATTCACCTGTGCACGCACAATTAATTCACCACAAAAATTATGAGAAAAAATGTGCGGGTGAATAGACAGAAAGCCATTTTGTGAAAGGTTTGAGTAAGAGTGTACCACAATGGCCAAATGATCCGAGCAATTGCCATTTTCTCTGTCTGAAACTGCTGCAACTCTTAAGGGAAAAAAAAAAAATCGCATTGGTTTTTTGAGTAGATGTCTAAGAGCAAGCTAGGTAAGGAAAAAAATACATAGGTGGGATCATAATAGTTCTCAAAACTGATATGGCCAAATCTATGTCATATTTACAATACCCTTCCATTTGTACTCCATTCACGGCTTCTGTGGAACATGTTTGATGTCCCCCAATTGGCTAATTCTTGTTCTTTATCATACATAAGTCAATGCACACCACCAGTTACCACATAATACCTAATTTTTCATTTTTATCATAATGCAAAAAATCATTAGTTATTACGTATTCAGTTGCCACTCAAGAATTCATTCAACGGATTCTCTTTTTCATCTTTATACTTTTCTTGACCTAATTTTGAAACATAAAGTTGGGGCAAAGTGAATTTTACCCTGTAGATCCTCGCACCATAATATCGGTCTCTTCTACTACTTCCCCGTGAAAATCTTCAGAAGCTGTACTGTTTCCATTTAACTCAATGTTGACATTTTTGTTCACATGTTCACAACTTTCTGCCTGTGTTCCTGGGAAAATGAATGAAAATAGACGCTGTAACCTTTTCCTTTTTTCCTTTTTCTCTTTCACTCAACTCAAGACTCTAGTTCATAATTTGAAGAAGTAACATACCAGTAAGTAGGCTTGATGCTACTGGGGAAGGATTACTTGTCAGAGCTTTCTGGCAAAATATTGTCCCCTGGAAGTCTAAGAAGGTATAGTCCAGAAGCTTTAATCTTTCTGATTCATTCATCACGGAGAACCCAAATCCCATGGTCCAAGTGTTTAATACAGAAGGCACGGCTGGCAAAACAAACCTTTGCACTCCTAATTCAATGAGTTTCTACAAACCAAATTGGTAAACTCATTAGTGAATAATGCAAATTCTACAAAAAGTGTAGCCAATCCTAATATATGAAGAAAGCAACAAACCGATCAAATGCCATTATCACAAATCAAATAATTTTTATGCATCGACAGTAAAAAAAGGCCCAACCAGTAGAATAAAGTACTGATCAAAATGTCAGTCATTAAAATAGCAACTATACCGTCAGAAACCGAGTAGAGGATGGCAATAGAACCAAAAGTGGAGCAATTTACCCTAGAAAATTCCTCACTACACAAACTATCCTGGCAGATTTCTTAATCTGCTTAATGCTTCATTTCCACTATAATGCGTCATTTATCGATTAGCAAGGGCCAAGCCCATTAACATTTCAGTCGGCGGGTCTTGCATGCTTCAGGGTAAGAACGTGAACGAAATAAAAGGTAGAAAATAGGAAAGAAATTCAAAGCATCTAAATCGTATGACATGTGCACACCTTCTCAAGTTCTTCCATCAAAATCCGACACATCCCAAGTCGTCGATATTTAAAGCGTGTGGCAACCAAAGGGACTTCTGCCACTGCTTTGCCATATATTCTGCAGTAAGTAGGACATTTGGCTTCAATGTCGATTGAATAGTACAGAATATATCAGATGTAAAAGAAGAATATGAAAGCATATTAGACCTCACTGTAGCTGCAGATATCATTTCATCATTCTTCTCCAATAGTACTGTATAAAACCCTTGAAAGTTCAAACGCTTGAGCTCTGACCTGAAAATTAAATTAATATCATAACAAATAGGGCAACAAGAAATTCAGAATATAAACTATGAATGACCAAAACTAAAGACCGACTGCACAATACAACTAGGTCTCAACATTTCCAGCTCGATTTGATTAATCAAAACCCGACTCCAGTCAAAGTCAACAGCAGCCTATCTCCACAAAATAGTTGTTTATAATGCACATTATTAAATTGATGAAAAATGAATGATCTTTAAAAGGTGAAATGCAGAGAAAGCTAAAGAGTAACTGCATGATGTTAGCCAATCTTGAGTCTGACTTTCTAGTTTACGAATGAGAGGAAATATGAAATGTATCTACATAGTAGTAGATATACAAGAGAAACCCAATATGTAAAGTTGGCTTTTACAGGCTTTTTCCCGAATTTGACTTTTAGCAACTCCTACGCTCGAAGCAAAGATGTTGTCTAATTAGACCACGAATTACAAATGGCTGGAAAAGCTCTGTTCATGATCGACCTAGCCTCCAAAAATCTACCTTTTCTTTTATAAAATTCCAGTTGAAATCATCGATTAAGCAAATAAAAGAAGATTTCCTATATGAAGGACTATACGGCCAACATAGATTATGCCAAAGAACTACCACATCTGAAAAACTAAAGTCACTAGATACAATTTATCAAATGAATATAGAGATATCAGGAATAGAAAATTAATAACAAAAACCACCACACTCTGATGAACAAAAAAAGGAAGACAAAATATTTCCACAAGGTACATGGTACAAACTACATTGACGCTCTCAAATTATACACTGCAGAATAAGTTGAAAGTCATATTTCCATGCTCAAGATCTCACCATCTGCTGAAAATAACATCTTCCACCAGATCCCTCCTAGTGCCAGGCTCTTTGACAGGCTCAAAACATTCATGCATCACAGTCACAGCAATATTAAGCTTACTGTAATCTTCAATTAAATCCTCATCATCAGATGCATCATGATCATAAGATTTGGATTTTATGCATTTCATTAAAGTCCAGTTCAAATTTTCAGTCCCGACAGGAAATGATTTCCCCAGAATCTTGTGCAGACCACAAAATACCTGACAAAGGACACAAGGTCACATTCACATGATAATTTAAGTGGTAACTAAATGCTAATATACTTTATGAAGATGAACCATGCTTCTCATTCACCGAAGATACACCTTTTGTCAATGCTTCTGAACTTGTCATTTTACTTCAGCAAGATAATGCCAAAAGCTCAATATACCAAAGCCCACTAGACATCAAAATCATGCTCTATCTGGTAGCAAATGCCTGGTTATTGAGTGTTGTATTAATGGTAAAGCTAGTTAAGCTACCTGTTCACATGTATCTCCGCAGAACCAATATCCTTTACGACTGCGATCTTTACTCCCCTCTTTCCGAAGACACTCATCATGATCTACAAGAATTTATGAGAAAATTAGAGCATCTATAGAATTATATATATCTTAGTTATATCTGTATGAGTCGAAGATATAGTTACTTACATCTGTGCTCACATTGACAACAAATGCGAACAGAAGTGTCCCTGTCTTGTCCATTTGTTTCTTCGAGTGTGTTCTGGCCACAAATTTGACAACAACACGAGCGGCAGAACCAATCACCTTCAGGAACCTCCTGTAGAAAAGTAAGGCAATCAAAAGGAAAAGGTTCTTCATTATAACGACTTATAAAAGGAAAATTGCCTACTAATATGAAGTCAAAAGACAAAAAGAACAGTGATAGCGTGATTTTTAATAGTGACACGAAAACAGAAGTGAATACCTTTAGACCAAGGCATTGAGTATGGAATGAGGATGGACACTGGTCACACAAGACCAATTCACCTCCATAGTGACAGACAGAACATATGTAGTCGTTTGTTTTACTGTGTTTACGTTTCTTCACTGCTCGTGACTCTGACCTCCAAAATCTGATTGTGTTGTGTTTTTTCAGCTGCAACTGACACTGCAGCAAAGACCTCCCATCTTCCAAGAAAATATGTGCTGATGGTCTGTGGTTAGTGCTACCAGCATGACTTTCAAATTTACAAAGAGAAAAGATTCCTCCGCAGCAATTACATCTGATCCCTTCACGAGCTATCCGGCCTTCAGCTAATGGAGGGCCATTCTTCTTATTATGATAATAAACACTTGTTCTTGGCAGAACAACATTATTGTCAATCAACCAAGACAAGATAGTTCGAGGAGTTTGTTGAGAAGACGATGCAATTTTGTCCCTAACTCTTTTACTTGATCGTCGACCTTGGGTTGGAGAATCAGCACTCATGGAGCTACTTACATTCATTGAACCACAAGATTTCCTTCGTCTCTTGGACAACTCTGAGCCACTAATGCAACGTGATTTACCAGGTTTTCTCTTCTTCCTCGAAATTCTGGTTTTATAAACTTCGCCATCAACTGACGGAACAAGTGCTTTCAACATTGAGATTTCAGAGGACTCATTTGACAGATTCAAAGGTTTCTCATTGACTGAACGAAATTTTCCTACAGACTCCTCAGGGACCAATGGAAGAATATTCTCATTTACCATTCTCCCTATGGTAGGAGACAGCTCACTTGAAGACAGAGCATTAGTTTTAATACACCAGTCGCATACTGAAATAAGGGAGTAATACAATACACCACTCGGTGAGACATATCGTGTTTCCTTCTTGTTTCCTTTCATGTGGTAATAGAATGACCACCCAATCGCAGATAAGTGCTTCTTTGCTTTCAGGGCTATCAACTTGGAGTTCATATCTGAGCCACCACTTCTTTGGTATATTGAATAGTAATCTCTCACTGCCTCAGGACAATAATCGGGCTCGAAGACAGGCCTATCAAGAGTGTTTCCCTTAATGAGTTTACTGGAAGCAAGGGATTTTCTAGACGGTGGAGGTACATCCGTTTCTTCAGATAAACACAAAGAACTTTTCTGGCCAATATTTGTGCTCATAATCATTGAAGATCCAGGTTCCAAGTCCTGAGATGCCCAGTCGAACTTCATACAAACCTTAGCCAGTGAATTAAATAATTTCCCCTCAGGAGAATAATACCGGAATCTAGACACTAGCTTATCTGTAAAATACTCAATTTTCCAACCCAAATGCAACAGATGTTTTCTAGCATTCAGTGTTAGCTTCTTTCGAGGCCTTTTATTCGATCTAAATAACTTCCTACACTCATAAAGAGCATCAGGGCAAAACTCAGCTCCAGGTACCTTCTTGGGTACGCATGACCTCCAGCCAGGTGTCTTTTTCCGTGTTGAATGTCTTTCTTTGAGTGAAGATTTCTTTCTTATAGCAGGAGCTTCTTTGTTATTACCACAACCAGTTACATAATCTTCATTTGCATTATGACACGGAACTGGCGAACGAATGTTCGGTCCGGATACAGTTAGCTCATTGGTGGGCATGATTGAGATGAGACCTTCATCATTCTGTTCTGGGACCTTCTCACTGCTTTTCAGATCATTATGTAGAGTTCCTTCATTAGCAGCGTACTGGAAAGTAGCTTCAAGGGGTACAACGGAGAGCGAACCAGGCAAAAGTCCTCCAGCTTTCAGAACCACATCCAAAGCAGACTCAGAAAATTCCAGCAAAGGTTGCCCAAGCTCCTCCACATTCCAGGAAGAATTCAACTCTGAGAAGAGCTGCTCGATAGTGATCCTTAAATTTTCATACAAAACCTGCAACACCAGTTCTCTCCAAATATACTTTCCAGAAGAAGTCCATTCCATAACCTTTTGAAAATCATTCTTCATCCTTACTTCATACCAAATTTGCTTCACAGATACAGGCAGCGGCCAGTCCTTCTCAACTTCCTCTATGAGTTCAAGAAACAACCAATTTCCACGAAGTTTCCACTCCCCAGTAATCTCATCCCAATCTTTACTTAACCGCAACATGTCTATCTGGGCCACCATTTCATCACCCATGTCAGGAAAGAAAACCCTTCTTTGTTCACGTCCGTCTTCATGATCAATTATGACACCTTCCCACCAAGCATCCTCATACAAAAGGTCAACACATTGTCCATAGTGCAGATGCCATTGCCTCAGAGCATCCAAAGGCTGCAAAGGCCTTATCAAGCCCCGGTAGTTTTCAGACACCAAAATGTCATCAACGGCAGCACCATCAATTATAGGACTCACCTTCACCCGATCGGTCAAATTAGAATAACCCCCGTCATCGAGAAGGTGATCGTATTGGACTACACGAGCCAAATCTTCACAACCAATTATTCTACCACTGTGCCATGAACCCAGAAATCCCTCTTCCACACTCCTCACCTGTACAAAATTCCACACGGGTAAGACATTCTATTTGAGAATTTCCCAGGATAGAAACAAATTAACGTGGGACTCTTTATCAGCAATCAAGAAGGGAAAGGAGAAAATACAGACAACTTCTTGGTGCAGGATGTTTACAATACAACAACAACCCATAACAGAGGTAAAATTACCTCAACTTTTTCATTAAGGAGAAGCTTTCTGTGCTGGTTCGCAGTCGCCATTGGAGATGAAGGACCCGATTGCATGGCTCAAAAAAAAAAAAAAAATTGAAAAATCGGGGGTTTTTCAGAATTTGTCGTAAAAACACATTCTACCAGGGATCATCTATATGAAAAATCTTCAAAAGATGCAGGGCTTTTCACAATATTTAATTACTTTGAGGGTTTTAGTCTAGAAACTGCGGCGGCAGGAAATGGCAGTGTGCTCGGCGGATGAACAAAGAGAGGTGAAAGAGGACCGCTTTATGATTGTGAGTAGGAAATTGTACGGCAAACATGGGGGTTTTATGTTGTGCGCAACTGTTTGAGTCTATAATATATTATTATTACTTAATAAATATAATATAACTTATTTAGTTTTAGTATAATATAAAACCTCTCTTCCTCTAAAACCCCCATATCTCCTTCCCCCAAGACTCCCTTTTTTCCATCCTGCGCCTCTTCTCAGTCGGGCTGCTGCTCGGCCTGGCGGCAGGTGTCATCGCACCGTGCAGCTCCTCCCACCCCTCCCCAACGTAGAATTTTTACGCACTCTTCGATCGTCTTCGAATGTTGAAGGTTTTGTTGGTGTCTAGAAGAAGATTATGGTCGTCTCGTGCGGTTTCAGGTTTCAGCTAGCCGTGGCTATACTGGAGTTGTGGTTTGATACTTGGGCCGGAGTCCTATTCGAGTAGGTGATTGTCTCCCGGAGTCGAGTAGCGGTTTGATGCGGTTTGTTTGTTGACTGAGATGAGATTGATATTATATTATCTGGTATTTTGTGTTGTGTTTGTGTTTTTATTTTTTAGCAATGTTGTTACTTGTTGCTGGTGTTTTTATTGTGCTTAGTAGGTGTTTTAGTCTCCTGTTGCAGGAGTTGTAGTCTCCCTTGGTGGAAGTTTCTTATTTCATTTGTTTTGTACGTGTGTTGGATTAGTTTTCTAGGCTCCCGTCGTGGCGTCGGGTGAGGAAAATCGAGCTGAAATTAGAAAACTAAATGAATCAATGTATTCGGTGTAGTTCGATTTGGTTTTTAAGGGTTCGATTTTCGGTGCAATTAAAATTTAAAAAAACCATAAAAGATTCGGTGTGGCGTTCGACAGGTGCGATTTTTACCGAACCCCACCCAAGGTGTTAAAATGCAATTTATTTGTACTGTAAAGCCATAGCTTATGCACGGAGACAAGCTTTGCTTTTCACTTTTGGGTTTTGGGTTTTGGGTTGGGACCTTTGAACCATTTGGCCATTACAAATTAAAAAAACAATTTACAATTAACAATTTTTTTTTTTTTTTTTT
>CACSLK010034598.1:16611026-16621690 GCA_902706635.1 Striga hermonthica
AACTCAGAATTTGAAAATACCTTCGATTTTCTTGTGCGCATCAAATGATTTTTTGGGTCAACTGAATTTTTTTGATTTCCAATCCCAAATCGTGATATTGAGAGAGAGAGAGAGAGAGAAAGAGAGAGAGAGAGAGAGAGAGAGAGAGAGGGAGGGAGATCGACGGGAGCGTGCTCTGTAAATCGATCGAAAGAATAATGAGTTATAATGATTTTTTGGAAAATATGAGGATAATTGCGTCTGTTACGGAGGAGTGGATGACTGCAAGATTCTTGGGATTAAACTAATGAACCGTATTTTTGATATTATTTGCATCTATAAATCCTGGTATGATAAAACTTCTTTCCCATCGTAAATATGAAATTAAGATGACTAGGAGTCATAAGTATGTAAATTTCCCAAAGTAGACTAGGTCTAATTATGTGACAATCAAAAATTGAGACCAAGTCTACACTTGGGTATATTTTGGACCCAAGTACAAACCTGAACAATCAGCATTAATTTCTAATTTAATTTTTCTCTTAATATAGAAAATATTTTAGAATATTTTTATTGGTTGACAAATATTCTAGACCTAGTATTTTGTTTTTGCACTGGATGACTTTTGGATTCTTTTTACTTGGGTTTGTCCATGTTGTTCAGGACTTAAATCTATTTATATGCCACATATGTAAAATTGAACCTAAAGCATTGTAGATGCTCTTAATGACTAGGTGGGTTTGTACTTGGGTCCAAAATAGACCCAAGTGTGGACTTAGTCTATTTTTTCTAAGAGCACCCACAATGCTTTGGGTTTCTTAGAAAAAAGTTACATGCCATGTAAGAAATAGACCTAGTCTATAAAAAAGTGTTCTCCAATGCAATTAAAAGTGGACCTAGTCTAGCTTATGTGGCAATAAAAAAATGAGACCTAGTCCACACTTGGGTCTATTTTAGACCCAAGTACAAACCCAAGCACTCATCATTTATTCCTCATTTAATTTTTCTTTTAATAAATGAAATATACTAGAGCATTTTTATTGGTTGTCATGTATTCTAGACCTAGTACTTTTTTGTTTTGCATTGGATAGATTTTGGTTTTTTTAGTTTAGGTTTGTCCATGTCATTATGGACATAAGTCTATTTATTTGCCACATATACAAAAAGAGACCCAAAGCATTGTGGATGCTCTAATGCCACATAAATTAGACTAGGTCCACTTTTAATTGCATTGTGGAGTTTTTTTTATAAACTAGGTGTGGGAAATTTCCTACATGGCATGTGATTTTTTTTCCCAAATGATTGTGGGTGCTCTAACCAATAACTTACCAATTAATTTGGCTGTGAATACTTGCTACCTATACCACACTGCCACCTCACTTGTCCCCTCGTCATCTTCATCTCTATTCAAAAAGTCTCTCACACACTCTCACCTTACCTGCGTGTAATTCTCGAGAAGCATCTCTGAAAATGGCTGGCGTCGACTCCGCTAATCCTGTCGCTCCGCCGCGGCCGCGCCCGGCCTTCCACAGCATCGGAATTAAGGTGGATGATTTGAAGCGTTTAGACATCGGCCAGCTGTCGCAGTCGGAACTTCAAGCCCTATCCTCATGCTCCGCCTCCGCCTTCGACGTCCGCCGTACGGACGACGTCGTTTCCCCGCAGCTCGACCGGTCAGTCTTCAACGAGTCCGCCGGCAGCCGCCGCCAGACCTATTCCCGCCTCCATCACCGCTCGCACTCACGCCTCCCGGGCCCCCACCACTCCCTCAAACCCCACCGCCAACCACAGCCTTCGTCCGACCCGGTGACACACTCTATCGTCCATTTCCTCAAACACTTCCTCAGCGGAAACTACAGTCCGCCACCCCCTCCACCGCCGCCGCTGCATGAACATCCGGAAGCTGAGGCGGCTCCGATCGGCAACTTAGGGTATCTAGGGTTACAGGGGAACTCGAAAATTAAGCGGAAGAGGATGAGGAGCGGAAAGATAATGAGTGAAAAGAAGCTTCTGGAAAATGGTGTGGGAGTGGAGCTGCAGGAGGTTAATGGCAGAGGTGAGGTGGTGGATTTGGTGGAGTTGGAGGAGAAAGGGGATGAGCTATACAGTGCAGAATTGAGGAGAAGGACTGTAGGCTTGGAGACTGAGGAGGATGTTTTGGGGTTTTTGAGTGGTTTGGAAGGGCAGTGGTGTAGCAGGAGGAAGAAGAGGAAGTATGTAGATGCTGGTTTATTTGGATTTGTACTGCCGATTGGCTGGAAACTCTTGCTTGGACTTAGGAGACGTGATTACCTTTTTTCTGTTTATTGCCGCCGATGTATAAGGTGGTGACAGCTTCATTGTTCCCGTTGTGTATTTTTTGATATTTGCTTTTGTTTGCATGTGCACTCGTGTATTATTTGGCTTTGTGTATTTGGGAGGAACTTGTGGATTTCCGTGTAATAATATGTGGCTTGTTAGTGTTGTCATTTGAACTGCATAGTCTGCATTTTGAAGTTTGCTTCGTTGTTATGCCGTGGGCTTCACATTGATTTTGGATTGTTACATCTGCATTATGTGATTTGAGTATTAACTATAGATTCCGGTGGTTCTGGAGATTACCTGTCTATTTAGAGTTAACGACTTTGTGTCTGTCAATTATGAATAATCAATCATCACCACATTTTCTTCTTCAGTGTGCTACTAGTTTTATTGTATGTACAATAATGAAGTTATCTTGAGAAATGTTCTGTCATGATTAACTTTTGATCTTAACCCTTTATGTGCTGGAGGCATGTAACATGCTTGTGATTTTCTTCTGATGCACATCAACTACTGTTAATATCTTATTGTGAATGAACTCACATGGCTAACTATCATTCACAATTTCGGCCTTTCTGATCTTGACATATATGATAAACTGCAACACTATTGTTAGAGATGACATCAGAAATATCATAACATTTTCGGCCTTTCTGATCTTGACATATATGAAAAACTGCAACACTTTTGTTAGAGATGACATCAGAAATATCATATGTTTTTTTATCTTAGGATTGCCTCTACAATGATTCTAAGGCACCTTTTCATGGTTGTACTCATTATAGCTACTTGCACATGTTTATTTTCATCTGCAGCCTTTTTCCTTTTAATGATTTTACTTCTATAGTATGATTGGTTGTGCTCTAGCGTGACCTTCAGTATGTGAGAGAATTTCTTCAGGTTTTAGGAATTCTTTGTTTGTATATCTAGGTGGTCCAATGAACTAGTGACAGATGCGTGATATTCATTACTGGGTAGGCTGTATGATCTGGATTATGGCTTGAAAAACAGTGCAATATTTGGAACTGCAGTTTTATTCATTATTTTGAGCTTGTACTCGGCGCTAAATTCTACATCATGCTTTTGTAGCTTGATTGAGTTATTTCGATCTTCTAATTTGGGTTATTCTTGGTCTGATCCCCAGCCCCACTGGACAACAATTTCTGTCATGCAAAGAGGCAGCATCTTTTTTGAAATCATATTTTGCTGGTAACGATGAAGAACAAAAAAGGGTGCAAAAGACCTGCAGCATTCAGCAAGCCTATGTCTTGTCTTCTGGGAAGGTATACATGTTCATATCTAGTTTCTCTTTCTTTTTCTTCAATGTTGGAAACTTTTACGGAATGAGTTTAAATGAATCTGTAGCAGGATGAACTGCCTGCTGATAAGACGGATGATATGGCCCATGACGAAGTATCCCATTCAGCTCTTGTCATAGATGCTTCAAATTCAGTTGACATTGAAGATTACTTGATGGGCATAGATAACCTCCCCGAAGTTCAAGTTAAGGATATTTTTGAGTGCTTCAAATGCAACCTCACATTCGATGAGAAGAATTTATATTTGCAGCATCTCTTCTCGTTCCACCAGAATACTACGAAGAGGTACAAGTTTGGGACGCCTGTTGGAGAGGATGTGATCATTAAAGACGGGAAATACGAATGCCAGTTCTGTCAAAAGGTCTTTGATGAAAGGCATACTTTTAACAGCCATGTGGGGTTTCATGTAAGGAACTCCGGAAAACATCCTGATGAATTAGCCCTCGCTGTGAATCTCCTACAAAGAGATGAACCTCAAATGCTGGATGCAGTTCCCTCAGGGTTATCGAATATGGATGTCTCAACTGAAATTGCTCAGAATTCGACTTTAGAGCCTTCCAGTATTGTCACTCATGAACAAGCCACGGCTGATCAATCTGTAAATGTAGTGCAAATAGAAGAAGTTTGTGTGGACTCCACTGAACCTGCCAAAATTCAGGAGGAAGATCACTGTGGTGACCTGACTGTGACTGAAGACTTGACTCATGGTAATAAAATCATGATGGAAGATCACGGCATGGCTGAGAATGATTTTTCTTGGGATGTGAATGTTAAGATAAATGCTGGTTGCATAAATAACGCAGAGGCATCGAGGTCGGGTGAAAACATCGATAAGTATGAACACAGTAGTTTGGATATGGGTGATGGAGACAGATGTTTGAAGCCCAATGATGCTCATCTGGAAGGTATACCTGGGTTAACTGTGGGAGATATTGATTTCCAGGATGCGGTTTCCTCCGAACCCTTGGCCCAATCATTTCAATTTTTCCCCACCTTCGATTCTGGGTCAAATAAGGTAACATATTTGTGTTAATTTTGTAAATGTTTTCTCTTTTGGGAAATACTCCTTAGGAATGTCACTGAATTGAGTAGCCAAAATGTCCAATTTTTGAATTTCAGCACAATTAAGAACTATCTACATTTATGCTGGATGGAATCTATGTTTCTTGGCATCACGATATCAAAATTGGTCTTATTATCTTCTATTCCGTGTTATAAGCATCAGCTTTTTAGCATTTTAATTGTCTAACCTTCATTTGGAATTGACATATTTGTGAATTCTAAAAACGCAGCTGCACTGTATATTTTATTTGTACAGAGTTACGGAAGTTTTTTAATATGTCTACCCTAAAGATTGCATTCAGCTACTAGTACGTCTTTAAGTTTGCTGCAGCTGATTCTATTTTCCACCATTCTTATTGTCAGAGAGAGAATGAGTTTTCAGTAGTTGATCAGAAGCTTGACAACGTTTCGGGTTTTCAAGAGCTGAGGTTTGAAGATTTAGATCCTTTTAAGTACGGTTTCGAAAATGGACAAGAGTTGTCGTCCTTGCCAGGCGGGCACATGAATTTGGGGAATGGCAGTGGGGTAGTAGACGGATTTGATTCATCTGTTGCATTTGGTTCAGACGAAGTTATGATGAACACGGTGGACATAAATAAGCTGACCGTGTGTGTGTGGTGTAGAACAGAGTTCAGACTCGAGGGTATTGAATCAGAAACTCCATCAGATACTATAGGCTACATGTGCCCTATGTGCAAGGCTAAGATATCGGGGCACTTTGGCGGTGGTGGGCTGTCAATGGATCCCAGTGAGTTCTGATTGCTGTGTGGTATAACATTCTTTCGCGCAGAGGTAACTTTCCTAGTATGAATAAGTATTGTGATATATACTAGTTGTTAATAATTTCAGAAATCAGAACTGGTGAACAATAAGGTTAAGGATCTTTACCATGTTAGCGGCCCTGTTTTCGTTGAGTGACAGTGTGCTATTAACATCCTATTCGGAAGGTGTTTCTATAGCAATCAACCTTTTTGTTTAATTGTTTCTTTTCCATTTGGAATACCGAAAATTTGCTGTTATTACGAAAAAGAAATATGAATTTCGGATTAAAAAAATTATTGAAACATCAGCTCTCTTTAAAAAATTGTATGTACCCTTTCTCTCAATTTTACAAATTGCACCCTCGATAGAGGGAAGGTTTTTAAGAAAATGCAAATCTCAACGGGTTGGTTGTACTCCAGTGTAGGAAATTGTAATTTGGAAGCACACATGTGCGCTCATACTCACAGATTAGGTTAAATCTCAGAGTTTAGTGTGTAATCCACCTGAGATAATTTTATTTGGAGACTTAGCTTAAAGTTGTGTATCACCAATTTTAATGCTGTCACTCCAAAGTTATGACATTTGCATGTATTTTTCTCGGTAAACGCTTCAATAATCACATACTGTTTGTTTTGATGTACGCCTTTAGACAACTATAACTTGCGTCACTTGTTTTTTTGTAGCTTTGCAGCTATGGTTCTTTTGAGAAGACAAGTTCAAGATGCTGTGGGATAAAGTGTCTGTCATGCCTTGTTGGAATACCGAGCGTCTCTATTGGAGTGTATGTATGTTAAGGTTAACTTATGAGACTTCCAGCCTGACCATTTCTTTAAATAATTAACCCGTCCGACAAATGAGTGGATTATGTGTTGCCTGTGCTTGAAAGCAGAGATTCTCCTATCATCTGTATATATGTCTAGTATATGCCCTGTGTTTATTGTATTTCATGCCAGTACTGGAAACATGTGATGCTATGTACTAGTCCTTGTATGTCGGCTTCATTGTAAATGCGTAGTTATACTTGATGATTGTGCACTAGTGACATTGTTGCAAGTTTTTTATCTTCCGGTGAATGGTGTATTCATGTGAGTTGCCAACGATTGATTACATTTTATACCTCCGCTGTGGTTGGGTATCTTGCCGACTTTAGCAATTTCATTGGTGAAAGTAACATTGGGAAGTTTAGGTTCCCCCAAACCAACTGACGACTGCCACCCAACAAACAAGATCGAAGCAACCCCCAACGGCAACCCCCATACGCCCAACACAGATCAAATACAAGAGATAGGGAAATCAAAGCTCTTGTCAAGGAAAATCGACGACCAACCATAGTTGGCCGTCAAAATCTGCCGCCCTAAGCATCCCGGCAACCTGACGGACCCCCAATCTGCCATGACCTATCTAGGCAGGAGAGTACAGCTGCATCCCTTCACTGCTCAATAACGACATTGCAACTGACGCCAGACACCGAACACCAACTGGAGGAAGAGAATCGCAACTCAATCACCAATCGCCACTTTTGTCTCGCTTTCTTCTAAATTACATCTATCCTCCCCCTCTGGGGACATCCCGGAATATCCATTGTACTTGCTTATCCTGGCCCTTCCTAGGTGAATCGAACTACCGCCTCCTCCCACCACGGGATCCGGCGGACGAAGCCCGAGAGCCACGTCTGTCGGTCGGACCCCAATTCCCATCTGATGCGGATAGTTAATAAATATATTATTATTATTATTATTATTATTATTATTATTATTATTATTATTATTATTATTATTATTATTGTTATTATTATTATTATTATTTAGTAGATTGGTGAACAAGTTAAGTTTAAGGCTTTAGGAGTCTTATCTAAAGACTCATTCTTCTTTGTTATTTGGAAAGTTGATTTTGAATAAAAATGTGAATTGATTATGAGTTTTATCGAGAGAGTATCTCGTTTTACGTGTTTTACGAGAGAGTATCTCGTTTACTCATTTATCCTTCCCTTCGTACGCTTTCCCTACATCACCATCCCAGAAATCGAGGGTCTGGGGAGTGTCGCAGTCTTGACCAACACACCAGCAACCAGCAGGTAGCGTCGTCCCGACCCCACGCCTCCTCGTCAACTGACAACCACAAAAACCCTCCCGGGGGCCAAAGTTCCACCAAACAGAGAGGGGAAAACCAAACTTACCAGGGGAAGCAGAGTCTGGCCAGGACCGCCCGAGAGAGGGATGGAGCTGCGGCAGACAGCCTCGCCGGAGAGGAGGCGCACCACAGGCTCGAAAGTGTAGGGTTCAGAGAAGGGGGTCTTTTTTTTCTGAGAAGAGTGAGAAATAATAGGAAGGTTCAACTTCATTTCTTGAATCTTCAAGAATGACAAAACAAAACAAAACAAAACAATGAAACAATATTGAGAATTATATCATTTGTCAAAATATTTGAGAGGAGAAAAAATAGAATTCTAGTATATTATAGTACTCTGAGTTATATGTGAGATTTATTATCACGAAGTCATTATTAAAATCCACATTTTGTATTATAAATTTTATAATTTTTTTAATTATTTAAAATTCAAAATTGATAATAGGATCATTATTTATGAAAATTAATTTCTTATAGAGTCCATATATTTAAACGATAGCAGCGAAAAATGTAATAATTTTAAAATACTTTTATCTCTAGATATTGGTATTAATATTTCTATAAGAAAATTTAGATATTTTCATTTTCCAGCATTGTTATTGTCTTATTCGCTTTTTTACTTTATTCACAAATAATATTTTATTTGTTGAAAGAAGTAGACCACATTCATACGAATTGCGTCAAATTTTTGTACATGTTTTATATAATGATGTTATTAAAATATCTTATTTATTAGGTACAACTAATATAATCGCATAAGATAAAATACTATTTAATATTACTTATTTAGAATAATAATAATAATAATAATAATAATAATAATAATAATAATAATAATAATATATTTGATAAAAATATATTTATATACGGTTTGTAAGATAAGATTAAAAGTTAATGATTTTTTCCAATGTTTGATAGAATATTAAGTAAGTAACTCATTTTCATATTCACAAAAATATATGTTACAACCATTATAATGTATCTTGTTTGTTTTGAAAATAATTACTAATTATCATAAGTTAAATGATAATTACATTCAATGTGTTGAGTTTTGTTACATTATCAACAATTTTCATAATAACTACGCGCACACAAAAATATGTAATGATTTTTTTTTTCATTAATTTAGAGCCCTACTTTACTTCAGAAAATGGTGAAATTCCATCACAAATATATTACAAAATTTCAACGACAATTCTAACGAATATTTCAATGTTTTACTCCCATTTGAATTTTTCAATGAAAATGTTGACATCCGAACTGGCGACCCCTTAATCAATCGACACGTGACAATTATATAACCACCCGATCGACCTAAAAGGGTGGGCCGGATAAACCAGCTCAACTCGCAAGCCATATGACGACCAACTCGGTACAGTACGATGGTCCAAGCAAAGGATTAGAAATCCTCATCTCATGGTCGACCTACGACCTCGAAGGTGAAAACAACAAAATGTGAGCAACTCGATGTGGAGGAAAATTTTGCAAGGAGCTTGGTTACCCTATTATGGAGAAGGCGATCAAAATCTCTTGGGGGTCGACCTCTGGCGTCACATTTAATGTGGAAAAGATATATTTGTCCGTCATACTATTGAAAGGTGATCATTAGACATATGATCCACTATGCAGAGCCGCATGTCACCGTCAGATCGCATTAAATAAAAACGTGCTAACCTTAAGAACCATGTCGTCCGTTTTACAATATAAAAACCTCTCATTTATTGTAATAGAGGCAGATTCGAGTATTTTGTCTTTAGAAACTACTCTGAAGTTGTACTCGATAACTTGTGTTGCTTCACTATATAAAATTAGCGTCACCTGACCTCAATCAGTATTAATAATGTTATTACTTAAGAACTTCCCTAAACTGTTGATACGTATTTCGTATATCAACAGATTGGCAGTTGTTTAAACAGTAGATACGTTATTCTTATATCAACATGTTGGCGGTCGTTTGAGGGCGCAATACATTTCTTACTTCGGCCTTCGTCTCCAGACCCTCTGGTCCACAGGGGCGGAGGTACGTTGAACTTTACATGGGCTGTAGCCTGGGTGATCTTTAGTATTTGTATGTCAAAAAGGAAGTTGAATTTTATAGTAGCCCATGTTTCAGATCAGAGGCATATATGCCCAAACAATTAAATAAATGAAGTTAAATATTTATATCACCATCCAATCAACATTTGGAATACTTAATTTGCTGCATCTGAGAATAAAAAAAAAATCTCAAAAAAAAATTCCGAACATCAATATTTTTAACTCAAAATTTCTCAAAAAAAAAAAAATAAAAAAATAAAAAAAATCCGAACATTTTTTAACTCAACCAATTTATTAACTCAACCTTACTATCATCAATATTATCAATATAATTAAATATTATCGATCAATCATTCTTACACACACATCACCTTTATTCACTATTCATCAACTCACATAATTTAACTAACCATCATTTCAAATCTTCTCTCTCTTACTTTATATCAAATGAACTTTAATTATTTTATTTTAAATATTATTTTAATATATCCAAACAAACTATTTTTTTTTATATCCAATAATCATCAATGTTTAAATACTTCATTTTTCTTTTCAAAACACTTCGTGAGAAATTTATTTATTCGAAAATACATTGTGAAAAAAATTGTTCACTTTTTATTAATTCCTGTATTTTTTGTTAATATTCTATACATATCTTATAAGTTAAAATTAAAATTATTTTGATAATCAACAAATAGACATTTATATTAAATTTAAAAAAAAAATTAAAAACTTTTAGTGCTATTTATTACATATCATTACCAAATACAAGAGTTATTTTAATATAAGAAAAGTTATCTTGGGGCTAATTTAATAAATATTATTTTAACATATACCTATTATTATTTATCTATTGAAACTTACATTTTTAGAAATTTACTTATTATTTTTGTCTTTTCACATTTAGTATTTGTTTTTTTTTTAATTGTGTTTCATCTTTATTGATGGTGAATATAAAATAAATGGCTTGATACATTGAAATTCTAAGTTGTGTTAGTAAAAAAAGAGTTACAAATAACGTTTTAATTAAATAATTTTAGCCATGGCTCCGGCCCTGCTGGTCCACCCTGTTGTATT
>CACSLK010034598.1:16695996-16715264 GCA_902706635.1 Striga hermonthica
TTATTCATTTTTTTTTTACTTTGTAAGAGATTTGGTGTTTTAATACTTCAAATTAACTTTTAATTTAATGTTATTATGAGTTTTGTTAATTGCATGACTTAATCTGATAGTTTTATAACATTTAGATAACTTTTAATTTAATGTTATTATGAGTTTTGTTAATTGCAGGACTTAATCTGATAGTTTTATAACATTTAGGTCACGAATTGAGAAAAAAAAAATCTTCCAAATCTTGTATTGAAAAAACTCCAAAAGTTTTTTATCGACATGTCTCGAGTTTTATACCTTTTTTTTCAACTACAAATATTAATTGATTTTTTTATAAACATGTGGTGTCAAAGTTTGGGATTAGTCACAATCAAAGTTTTTACATAGTTCACGTAGTTCACGTTTAGTTACAATCAAAGTTTTTATATAGTTCACACGTATGTAAGTTGGCTTTATTTTTAATTTAGTAAGCGTGTTTTTGGACAAAACAATTCCAAAATAGAAATTCAAATTTAAAGCCGGAACGATACTAATTAGGAGGTTAGATTTTTTTTTATAACACGTTATCAACATGACGAGAGTATGCAATGAACCAAAATTTCCAACATTGCTGGCACCACACAAGGCCACCAAGCGGTTAATAATATTTATGACAGGTTATGATGTGATAGGGTGAGGAAGTACTATTGTGAACCATAAGTGTCCATATAGCTTGAACGCAGGACCATTGAAGACGTGTGAGTGGCTACAAGTTAAATTCGATTTTGACTGATCGGATATTACACTACGTAACTCAAATTTAATTTAATTCAATTCAATTTTTCTCAACATTATCAATATAAATAAATAATATCAATTAATCAATCATTCTCATACAAGTTACAACACATTAATTTTAATTAATTCACTATTTATCCACTCACATATTTTTCATTATATATTATTTTCAATAATCTTTCTTATACTTTTACATTACATCAGTATTAATTAGTACGTTTTAAATATTATTCCAATACAAATTCAAAAACCGACTGGATCATTCAACCAACTCAACTTTATTCAAAATTATTTAAATTTAACCAACAAGTTCAATTAAAATCTACTTTGTTTATATTCAATCAACCACCCATGAGTGAATAGTAATAAATTAGGTCAATCTTTAACCTAGTAGACCATATTTGGCCTTAGACCATCCTTATCCGCAACACAACTCAACCCAACCTAATAATTAAAAATTTTTTTTCTCTCTTCCACATACACAACTTAATCTTCCAACCTAATTTATTTTTATCCCAACCCAACCCAACTTAAATATTTATTTTATTTTAATTTATTTAAAAATTACAATTGTGTTCTAAAATATATCAAGTGTGGTCTCTATTTTTTAATTAAAAATTCTTTATCTCTCTTCCACATACACAACTTAATTTTCCAACCTAATTTATTTTTATCCCCAACCCAACCCAACATAAATATTTATTTTATTTTAATTTATTTGAAAATTATAATTGTGTTCTAAAATATATCAAGTTCTCTATTTGTAGAAACTGAAAAAATATAAATTTTTGTATTTTTTTTTTATTTTTTTTAGAAACTAAAAAAATACATTTATCCAATAAAAATGAGACAAATGTCCCAAAATTCTTCCCCAACCAGTTGTGACCCTAGGTCACATTGTGACCTATGTCACGCACATTTATTGATTTTTCCTTTTTTTTTTTTTCTTTTTGTCTTTTCCTGGTGACCCAACCGATAAACAAAGTCTTATGGACTTCTAAATGAAATTTTCAAGCACAGAGCCTAGGATTATACCCACTGAAAGGTAGGCCTATTTATGACATAATTGACAAATCAAACTCAGACTTAATTTATTTGATGGAAAAACTCGAGCACAGAGCCTAGATTATACCCATTGAGAGGTCGGTCTATTTATAACATTATTGACAAATCAAAGTCGGACTTAATTTATCAAGTGTGTTTGATGGATTGCCATTTTTTTAAGGCTAATTTACGTATACTATGATGTTGAAACATTTTGTATAAATCTACCCTTTTAAAAAAATACAATTTTACATATACACTTTTAATGTAAACTTACGAACTATTTCTCCTTTAAGTTTACGTTTAGTATATTTATAGCTTATAACAAGTTTATATTTGTTATGTCTAAATTTCCTAAGACACAACCCGCCGAAGATAACGCCCAAACAAGAAATTGGGCCTACGTCTGTCCTTACAACGGTCGACCCATAAAACACGCAAACAACTCTAACATTATCGACAAATCAAAGTCAGACTTAATTTATCAAGTGTGTTTGATGGATTGCCATTTTCTCTACGACTAATTACGTACACTATAATTTTGAATCATTTTGTATAAATCTATCCTATAAAAAAAAAAATTGCACTTTTACATGTACACTTTTAATGTAAATTTACGAACTATTTCTTCTTTAAATTTATGTTTAGTTTATAAACAGGTTCATATTCGTTATGTCTAAATTTCTCAAGACACGACATCTCGAAGATAAAGTCCAAACATGAAGTTGGGACTACGTTTGTCCTCGCAACGGTCGACCCATAAAACACGCAAACAACCCAAGGTGCAATGTTATGTTTGTTGATCTCCCAATCGACAGAAGTCAGTCTTTGCCGATCTCTCCCTGAGTCTTCTCGAGAAAGATTGACAATCTCTCTTCATCTGAATGTCGAACCAATAAAGCTAATTAAACCACCGCCCAAGTTGTCTCATCCACAAAGGATGAGTTTTGTCTAGATACACGTGACGCCACCCAACGCCAATAGCTGACACCAAACCTTTGTTACTTTTTTTACTTTTTTCGTGTATAAATTTGAATTCTTCGGGCCCTAGCAAGGACATGAGAAACAAGCTAAATAACGCTCATATAACCATACAACGATCAAAACCATACAACATACACCCTCCTTATACATTCCATACACTCTCATATTGTTGTAACGCATTGCTACGTAGTCTCTGAATAAAAATCTTGGAGAAACACTCTCCTTGTATTGTTTCAATTAAAGCATAAAACATATCGTAACCCCTGATTAAACCACCTAATTCATATCAGTTGTAAGTTTTGTAAGGGTGTTGTATTTATTGTCACATCGACATCTCAATTTTTGAAAAATAATATTTTGTACCCGAACTTTATATGAATTTGAACATTCGATTCGCCTGTGTCTAGTATTCAGTTTATTAATAATAACGATAATCTAATATTTAATATTTTATATAGAATATAATTTTTTTTTATATATAATACAATAAATATATAAGTATATTTATATACATACATATACATTTTAAACATATTGGATAATTGTAAATGAATCGGATACAAATTACAAATTGTCTTTTATAGTAAATTCAATATGAGGTTCGAATATTTTCACGAATTCGATCAAATGGTTCAAATTTCGCTTCGATTCATTTACAGTCATACTTAGATTTCTCATTTCTTATTTATTTTATGTATGTAAACTTGCTCTCAATCTGTCTTCGCAGTTATTAAAAAAATAATTAATATTTTTTTCTAAATATCCCTATAATTGGAGCATCTCCACTGCATGTATTTATTTGAAAAAAATATCTAGTATCATATAAAATTTAAAATTTTAGATTTTTTTCTTTTAAATTACAACACCGCAAATAAAATAAAATTAGATTTAGATAATATGATATCTTAAATATTTTGAGTGAATTTAATATGAGATTTCAGCACCAAAGTTGTACTATTTCATATGAAAACGTGCCATATTCGAATTATATGTTTTCTACATATAGGTTCATTAATGGGACATGTCACATGAGTTAACCTTGTGTATTTAATTGGAACAACGTGTTTTGGACTTTTGGTTCAATCAAATGGGCACTAACTACTAATTGCATTTGCATCAATCAAATGTGTCGTCGACAATTGGCCACATATTCTATTTATTATTAAGGACCACTTCGCATTTAAGGCCAAAGAGTACGGAAAACATTGCAACCGAACATGGCTTTCGGCTTAGGTCAAAGAACATTGAAGCCAAATAAAATTTTATATGTGAATACATTATCATCTTAGACCAAATTATGTCAAGCAAATGGAGTTCATTAAAAGATAGAGTGGTAGCTAACACATTTTAACTATGCTTTGTGTTACAAATTGAGTGTTTATATTACTTGAGAAACATATAAACTGAATAGTTTGTTTCAAATCTTACAATTTGAACTAAAAACAGAAAAGAACAATACACAACATATTGATGCGAGTGGAGAATCAACCGAGGCGAGAGTTGCTATTTCTGTAAGTCGAGAACGGCCAATAGTGTACTGATGCATTCAGACGTTTCGTCCTAAAAAATACAAGTGCTACGTCGCAGAAGCTATAACACTTCAGACTTTCGAGCTCCGGCGAACTTGAACAGAGTTAAAAACCGAGCACTTGTATATGATGCGTGAGACTTTTGAGATAGTGGAAAATGCATATGATGTTGTAAGTGACTTTCTGGAGGTCTACCCTGTCTTATTTATAGGACTTCTAGTTCAAGTGAGGAATGACATTAGTCACCTGCCGCATAAGACATGTTCCATCCCATTTAAGATTGTTCTAATGGGCGGAAAACTGTCAGGAGTTGAGCTTGTCGTTTTCAGGTGTTAACACACCACTACTCCACCTGAAACGGTCCAGTGAAGTCAACATCTCGAGATACAATGTATCTTTAGAGGTTGTCTCTCTCACGGGTTGGGTCAAAACCCGAGTTCAAATTCAACTTTGTTTGAATTTGATTTTACGCCAATTTTTTTTTTAAATAATTTTGTACCAAAAGGATATAGGTGTAGAGCCCAAGGCTCTAGTCCAATACTGGCCCAAACCGCCCATGTCTAGTATTTAATATCCAATTGTCACCCGCCCACATTTCAATGCCAAAGCCAAAAGCCCAAAGCCAAGGCCCGTGTCTGTGTTGGAGCCCAAAAGGTCGGTGGGTGGGCGAGTGCGCGCACTCGCGCTCGTATTGCCGTATTGCCGAAGTCATCACCAACATTTGGTGCATCATAGTTTTGTTGGACTGTTTTATGTAATAAATTAAATCACAATTGATTAAGTTTTGTGACTTCTTTCCGTTTCGCATTTCAACAATCCATCTATCAAGAAATTTGCGTATAGAATTAAATCCCCATTGACAATACTTTTTCCCCTAGAATTAAAAATTCTACAACTAAAGAGTTGGAAAAGCGTGCAAGGTATTAAATGAGCCCCTCAGTTCAACGACGTATTTTAAAGGATCAAAGGAATCAAACATACACGTTGAGATCAGAACTAATTTTGCTTCCATAAATTACTGAATGCAAGCACCCTCCAGATTGTGGGTGTTCCCTTCATGCATGCATTTTGTCAAAAAAAAAAAAAAAAAACACATACAATCATTAAATGCGATTATTTTAACCAAGTTCGAGTCCATTTATTGTAGTTATGGCCATTGTATCGTGTAAGGAATGTGAATGTTTAACGATAGTAAGCTGACTTGGAGAGTTTTCCGAGCTATCACATAAGCTTGTATCTTTTCTCCTGGACTCCTGTAACTCCCATTTGAATCTCTATAATTGTATGAAGTGGCATCTGCATATTACAACAGCAAAACGTGTTTGTGAGAGTTTGAAATGAGAAAAAATGCAGCATTCTTATGTCGTCAACTAGTAATATAAATAGCGGCCTCTATTAAGCAGGAATACAGAGAGAATTTTGCTCAACAAGCATTAAATGGCCTCTATTTAGATTGTGTTGTCTCGTCCTGTTCACAACCCAGGCCCATGGTGTGCAAATTGTAAAATCTAAAATATATTGTATATGCTATGATGTTGTGAAGATTTCAATTCCAATAGAAATTTAACATGTACCCAATCGTAAGTTAATTCTAAGATCTATATAAAAATTATACCATGCGTACATTACCTCTATGTGAGGAACCTCTTTCAATGGCCTATCCGCAAAATAAGCATACAAAGCCCTCAAAACGGCCTAAAATTAAAATAAAAGTTAAAAATAAAAAATTTGGCATGCACATAATGCATTCTGAGAGAAATTATGGGTTTAACTGTATGACCTGATGAGATATCACAACAACAGGAGCTCTTTGTCGTTCAAGCTCAATAATCACAGGCTCTAACCTGAAACGAGAAGCATGGTAAGTATATACAACAGGCTTTTTTTCTGATACAAACACCTCAATAAGACAGCAGAACACAAACCTTTGTATAACATCAAGGTATGATTCACCACGAGGGTATCTATATCTTAATTTGTCCTTTTTACGAGATCTGTGATTGCAGAATAGTACTAAATTTAGCAGATGTGAACTAGCATGTACTTTGTCAGCACTGAGAGCAAAAGCTAATCAAAGAAAGCGCTGTAAATTACTCTGTCAAAAAAAAGTAGAAATGGCAGCAATTTACACTAAACAAAAACATAGGAAACGAGTGAATTAAGGAGAAAAGACAGTGATCAAGAACATAACACATGAAGAATGCATGAGACGGCAATGCTGTACCATCATGTGTGAATTATTATCAGGGTCATATGATAGATGTATGAATTCAAGCAAATTCGCACATTTAAGAATGGAATTTCATACTCATCTATCATCTTCCATCTAGCATCTGTAATGCAAATAGAAATTGAGGCATAAGGAAAATGTATCATGGCAAGAAAAAGAAATTCATGTAGTTGATAGAAGGTTTAACTTCCAGTGGATAATGAAAAGATGATCAGGAAGATCTCGACACCATTGAACATAAATTGGAGATCCTAAGCTCCAGTATCATAGGGATCTAAGTATGATTATCATTATCTATTTACTTATGACAGTAATTGCTATAAATTAGGCTTCAGATCATTAGGATTGGTAGGAAAAAGTCAATAATTTTTCCCTTTAGGTTTGGCAGATAGTATGAACTGGGAAATGGAGTTATCTTCAATTGGCTCCTAACTCAATCCGTGTTGATGGAAAGGTCATTTCTCATGTATAACTATAGTAACATCTTCCAGTATGTTCAAGAGAGTCATAATTTCTATGAGAGGATGTAGGAGAAGTATGTGGGGGATAAAGTCAAAAACTTAAACACAACTTTTAAGCAAATGGTCAATGATGAAGAGGTAAGGTATTCTCAACTAATCTATTGAAAAACGATCATGGCAATTAACTGGAGACACTCATGAGATATGCTGTATAGTGTTTTCAGGTTTGATGCGTCGAATAGATCAAAAACAGAATAAAGAGAGTAACCATGGGAACTGAAGCATACTCATATTCCTCTGGCATATTTTTCTTTATTTCTTCATACGTCATCCCATCACATACACCGGCATTAATTTCATCCAGTGCCCGCCATTGTATCTTCCAAAGATTACATCCAGAATTCAGCTCAGAAAATCAACAATAGCTAATGATTGGACATTGTACTGTGAAGCTACATTGAAAAACCTTTGGAAATCCAACTATCGGACTTGCTGTCAAAATTGTTCTCTGCAATGTGCTAGTCCATATCTATGACACGGGAAAAACAGACAAATGCTGAACTCAGTAGATACTTTATGCATCGTACACAGTGTTCTGTAATAACAGTTTAACTTTATTCAGGAATATTGCACATGCTTAACAACGACACAATATAAATTGACCAACAGATCAGCATTTTTTATGGTAAAGACTACTCAGAACCATAACATATTTTAGCAGTAATAATATAATACTTCCAAAGAGAAAGAAAGGTAACAATAAGATTGGAGATATAGTTCTGTAGAAGGGAATTCAGTGGTGTAACACACGCTCTCATACACACACGGAAGGAAAAACCCCACAGAGAATATTGAATATAAAAAGGTACTCTTAGTTCCAAAAGCTAATGTACTTGGTTTCTGTACTTGTAATTAGAAGCACAATTATTTGAAGCTGGTGTGAAAAAATAAAAAATAAAAAATTAAGGACACCCTTACAGAGGATATTGAATATTAAAAGGTACTTTATTGTCTCCAAGTAGGTCTACAAAGAACTTTTTTACATTCCTAATAAGTGTAATTATGTAAAAGATCCATAATATATAAAAAGTGGCTATTTTGTTGACTTTCAAGCTATTAAACCTAAGATCAATGAATAAAACCACCACTAAGAATTTCATATTTTGACCAAAAACAACCAAAAGCCAATATGCTATAAAAAAAGGTTATGCCCAAGAAAGTATATGGTAATATTTTGTTAAACTGCACAAAAGAACCACATTCTGACATTTATTGGACAACAACCAACAATAATTTCAATTAAATTAACAGATCATGACATTCAATTTTAATAATGCTTCAGAATAACATGGGTAATCAAATAAAAGAAAGGACTTCAACATGACTCCATTCCTATAGCCAACATTCTACCCCCAACTGAGACATTGTAAAAAAGGCCCAGACCCCTTTAATTGTAAAATTATGTCTGTAAAGCGAAGCTCGGATCAAGGTTAGAAAAACCTTGGAAAAGCATAAACTAAATCTCATCACATATCACTGAATCAAATAAACTTACAGAAGCAGCTTTTTCGTTCTTCAGACGCTTTTCAACAAAGTTTGCAAGTTTCTTCGCATAAAGCTCACCAGAATCACTGATAAAAGAGATTAAAAATTTAGAAAATTAAACTATAAAGATGGTAGGACCACATCAATATACCCACCTTTAGAAAGTAGACCTTAATACTACTCTCCATCAATATCCAGAACAAACTACAAATACATTGATAATTCAAATGGAAGTTTTCTGCTATATGATACTATGCTAGAGAAACCTCATATTCTTATATCTGAAATATGATAGTGGTTCGAAGGAAGGCATTAACAAGCTATTTTTTCTTGATAGGATTTTTGAGGGGGAAAGAAAGGGAAAGAGACGAGTCCACCCTATCTTGGACCATTTCTCTGAATTTTCAACATCAGCAGATTGGCTTGTTATACTACAATAAACTTTTGATGGCGATATTAATTTTAGGCAAAGATAGTTACTGGTTTCACTGGCATATACTCACATGGAAAGCAAAGAGACAAGAACCTAATATATGCTGATTCATTATTCAGATAGTAAATCAAATATGGCTTATATATAATTCTGAAAGTAAGCAAAACACATTAGACAATATCTTCATATTCCACAGAGAACCTTATCACACTGTCACCACCAATTCGACCTCTGACATTGGCTCGGCTCTCTCCGTGCCTGGTTAGCAAAATTGGGCGAGGAGTCAGATGTGTATTTACCTGCAAACATTAGCCCTTAGTTATAACTCACATCTCAGATCACAATTTAATGCTGTATCTTTGTCTTCCACTTACTAAAATTTTTAACTCATTTCTGCAGGAATCTTAACAAAACTCAGTCAGAAACTTTTTCTTTTATCATGATTCTGAAGTTCCAAAAACGAGAGTAACTTGAGTAAATCTTTGAAAAGTCAAAACAATCAATCTCTCAGTGGTTGTTTCGGTACTTCTGTAAGCTAACACCCCAAAAAAGTTACAGCTAAAAGAATTAGCATTCAGAAAAGGAAAGCTTGCGGAAGCTACAAGATAGGATTGCACTTGGAATACATGTATATTTCTAACATAAGGGCTACGGATTAGTGAAGTAAAAATGACGAAAAGTATGGTACAAGAAAGATATTTGTAGTGTATATTTTCTGACATATACATAATTCTTAGCCAATGAGAAGCACCCTTAATTTAGTTTAAATAAAAAGTTGCAAAAGAAAATCAGAAAACATAGTTACCAGGAAGAACACAATCCGTCCAGGAAGGTACCCACTAATGTTGTTCACCTGTTGCACAAAACACAATACAGCAGAATCACGTTGATTAAGATTGAATTTACAATATATACACATAGCTGTACATCTTTATTCTGCTACTGTATTGGGATCGCCATGGCAGAAGGAAAGCAAAAGGCAATGCGACAAACTCAAGGAATGGTTGCACAATAGGTCATCAAATTGTAACATCAATTTCTGTATATTTGTCCAAATAAATAGATAACAAATGAAACGATTAGATAGAGGCAATAAAAATGAAAGAGGATTTACTTGTATCTGTCCACCATGGCCACTGACCATATCAATCATTTTGATATAAGAGCCTTCTTCCACAGGTTCATAAACCTGAATATAAAGGAATTTACCTAGACCTAATTATACTCGACAGCAGTCAACATGTAACATTATCAGTAATGATAGTTGAAAGAATGTCCATGAGGTACCTTTTCATAATTATCCAGTCTGACTTTAAAGTCATGATAACCTGCCTCAAAATCTGGCCTGAAATGTTCCACAAATCATAATTTGATATTACAGGGTACTAAAATGATGCAAAATCTTCTTGCAACATACTCTTCAGCGTAGTCCGGACTTTGTTGAACCTTCAGACGTATATTTCTTTCAATTATTTTCCGATCATTGCATATTGTCTCTAAGAAGATGATCTGTAAATATTCATTCATCCTGGGTCAGAAATCTAGGAAAAAATTAAACTTACATCATAGCACATTTTGCCCAATCTGCAGAGCCACATATAGGTATCTTTAGTAAAAGCCTATAAGACAAAAATCAAAGCAGTTCATGCGAAAGCCTCTTCCACGCTTTTGGACCACCAAAAGTTCATTTATGTATACCCTGCATATAGCTGCTTTCTTCAGTCAAAGTGATCTTCATAAAACTCCTTCGTGAACAGGATACTATGATGACGCTTAAGTTTAGGCAGCATATTTACTTCGATGCCATTTTTGCCAATGTCAATTAAATTGCTTAAATTGAACTACTAGGAAGTTTAGGACTTTCCTTATGGATGAATATTGCTAATAAAATTCAGGAGAGCTTGATTTAGACGTTTTTTCAGGTCAAATTACATATCTTGAAATATTACAGAACTTCAATGCTGATATGAATTCGATCACGAGGATCTGAACCCCATAACTAATATAATCCCAAAACCTTTTGTCCGGTCATAGCTAATCCTTTGTCCATGGGGGAGAAGGCCTAAATCATCCTCAAATTCCACGCTATCAATGTCATGCAAACTTAAGAAGAAGTGAAGAACACAGATAAACTAATAAGAGAACACAAAATTACACAGCCTGCAGGTAATCTTGATCTACAAGAATCCAAGTTACTTCCAACTGATAGGCGCTAGTCTCTTTCTAGATTACTTCCGCTCTTTCAGGATTCATGCTTTGATGGATAAGTGGCTTCAACAGAAACATTTTCATATAATAACATTTAAAAGGATCAAGAACAAAAAGTTCAAAATGAATAGATCAACCAAAACTTTGCACTGTACCTTGCATTTGCCTTCAGCCATTCTCATAAGCATATTCCTCCTACTTCTGGTACTGTTTGTAGCATCAAATATTCCAACCTAAACATAACTAGAATATATTATGATGTTATCAGATAAATGCACACACTAACTAAATCAAATAAATACCTGGCCACCCTCGTGCATCCAAGATATCATATCCTCCATTGCAAGCGCTGCTACCTAGTAGCATATCATGAATTAAAATTATTTGCAAAGAAAAGGTTTTATAACACAGTCACAAATTACAAAAAAAAAAAAAAAAAAAAAAAAAAAAAAAAAAAAAAAAAAAAAAAAAAAAAAAAAAGAAGAAGAAAAAAAGTACCCACAAAATTGCACATAGTATACTTCCATTTTGACGAAAATGAAACCATTAGGCAGTAAAACAGTCGAGCACAATCACACTTTTTGTTATCAAAATATATTTTTACCTTTTCATCCATAAACATAAAATATGGTACTTGTCATGACATCACTGCGGTTTAGACAAATTTTATGATATATTTGCACATCACAGAAAGCTGTTGTGCTCTTTCATGCAGCAAAATACATATCATGTGGCGATTTTGCATAGAACTAAAAGGGACTTTACTCTTGAGCTGGTTCCAGCGGTAGCATTAAAACGATTGAGAGCTTTACTGCTATGATCATTGTGTCTAGCAAGTATTCTCAGGCAAAACAATGCACATCCTAGGTCGAATCCATGTTATGACAGGACAAGCTTATATTTCAGATACACTTGCGCATGTTATGAAAGGACACGGAACTGAGACATGATTTACTTTATTGGGCAAGTATTTTGGCTGAAGAAGTGTGAAAATACTGGCACGCAGTAAAAAATGTAAACACTTAGCACCTATTGGAACATATACGGAAAGGTGAGGGACATGATTGTCATCCCCCATACAGGAAGAGAATAAGAAGAAACATACTCTGTAATGATTCTTGAAATTCTTCATTTTACAAGGGTTGTGAGGGGGAAGTACACAACTGGTAATCCGGCTTTTAACGTTGTTTTACAGTAAAATTGTGAGAGAATGAAGTGAATTGAAGCTAATATTTGGAAACAAAATCATAGTTATGGAAGTTCCAAATGTGAGTTGTAGAAATAACTAACAAGTATGGAATAGGAGACTAAGCTGAATTCTAAATAAGTACTCTCTGATTATAAATTTTCAAGTTAACATACTCCGAAGATAAAATTACATGGCTAATGCGAGATATGTAACAATATTCTGAAAATATATAATCAAGTCTTACACACCAAAGCCACAAAACACTACTGGAAAGAGCTCATTCTAAAGAATTTCTGCAATTGTAAAGGAAAAGGCACCTCATTTCGTGCTTCTATGCCTTCAGGGTTGTCACCTCGGAAGAAATCAGCTGACTGCATCAGAAAGGTAATGACTCTTTTAGATAAATGATAATCCAGTTTCATGGAGAATAGTAGGAGTAAGTAAAGGAATTCTCTGCAAATTTCGACTTCCTTATGGTATAATGGTACCAATTATCATATCATTATCTTGTAACCATAGCATGTACTCGGCAGTTCTATATGATCTTGGAAACATAACTTTAATTGTAGTAGCTTCAACTTATATTTTATGGGAGCAACCACAGGACAGCTTAGGTAGTTATACTTCCTAAATATAAAGGAAAAAGTTAACTGGACCAAATACAGAAAAATATCGAGGATTCACTCACATTTTCATTGTTTCCTTCCCTGTTCCCCTTAATATAGTGTTTAATAGTACCTTTATAATTTTGTTATGACAAGGGCCCAGAGACAATAAAATTTGACATCAATGCAGCTTTTCTGAAAGACGCATCATTTATTTACAATGATTGTTTAGACATCTCAATAGTTATACCATTTTAATCTGAATGAGTATAAACATGCCACGATACACTGAAAACAGGGTTGTTACACAAAACATGCCAATTAAAATTTATGCCTTCATCGGTAAACTAACTGATAAAAGGCCAGACTCTTGGAAACGCTTCTAAAAGATGGTGAACAGGGCAAATTAGAGAAGTGCATCGATTCTTCACTTAACCAGAAAAATATTAAGGAAAAGAGGTTAGTGTAGACTCATGAAATAGTGTTCAGAATATAGTGTAGATAACTGGTTTATAAATACCATAGTAACTCAAGTGGTATCTCTTACTCTCTAAGGTGTTGATCAGCCCTAAACCTTTCAGTTACTTTTAGTCTTATTCCCTCCAGAACACTACACCCACAAGTACTGTAAAAGAAACTGTTTCCGAAATGTTAACAATATCTAAATACAATAAGAGGAAGAAGTGATAGTAACAACTGATAGTACCTGATTAACTCCATGCTTTAGTCTCCGATACTGCAACAGAAACACACATGACAGCTTTCTTTTCTCAGGAAGAACCCAATGAAGGATTAAGACAATACAATACAACAATGATTACCTTTCCAACATTGAAGTGTTTGGTGTCATGACCTAACCAACGAAGATACCTAGTAAGTTTAGCTGCAGTGAAGGTTTTTCCTCGTGCAGGCAATCCAACCTGCGGTAGACATATACTCAACCAGTCAGATGTCACACCTTCTAGGTATTCTGAATAGTGTTAAAGCAGCCTAATTAATAAGGTTAACAAAAAGGACCTCTGTTGATTATTATTTCAATTACAGAGAGTCAGCTAACTTGTAAATTACAAAACCATTTTACTAGCGTCACATTTTAGAAAATAAACCCTTAATGGGGGATCTATAAAGGAAATGCAAAGCTTACGGGAAGTTTATTATTTTAATGGGTATTTTGATCTGTATAATAGTTATTCATAAGTAGGTTAAATCTCAAGAGAATGTCAAAAAAGTTCTTATGAGCAAAAACATGAGAATAGAAAGAAACATGTATCAAGCGTAAATCAGTAAAAAAGTACCAAGACAATTGCTAGATGTCTATCCTCTTTTGGTCCGAGCATCTGATCAGCTACCGCAGCAGCTGCAACAGCCCCTGCAGCTGCTGGCATAGAGTTCTAGAGAACACATTGAGAAATGAGGTTAGAGGTAAGTATATATCAGCACTCTAGAAAGTGGATAGTAAATAGTGAGGCTGCAATTGGATACAAGATTTTTTTTTTTTTTCATTTTTGTTTGTTCAACCATTTATCCCACTGAAAAGAAAATGAACATAAAAAAATTCATAAAAATACTATTAATTCCATCCAACTTTTTTTTCTATAAATCTCACTAACACACTTACAAAATAAAAGCAATAATTATTGTATACTTTCCAACAGAAAACACTACTCATCGATTCAAATACTTCTAATGGTCAATCACTATCAAATAATATTTTATTATTTTTACATCAAAACAAATTTAACCATTACATTTTTATCTCATATCCAATCACAATCTCAAATCTATCTCCCTTTTTTTCTAAAAACAAAATATTCTACTTTTCCATCTCATTTTTTGAACAATACATTTTTTTTCGAAAATAAATCTTATGGCCAATCGCAGCCTGAATGTACCCACAGACCTTTGACTCCGAATTAAGTTTGGGATCAACAATGAACATTGATGCACTTGCCGATTTCACAAGTCTGGGAGATCCAACCCCCCGATCCACGAAGAGTCCTCTATGACCTTCTTGTTTCTGCATAGATGAAATGGTTCCAACCGACTTTGACTCAGCCAAGCCAGATCCTAAAGACAGCTTTGTTGCATCTAATACAATGACTTCCATCCCCTGATAGAAGTTCATCACCACAGACCACAAAAAAGAAAAGACTTACATTGAGGTATCAATATATGAACATTGAACAGGATATAAAATAGAACCAAAAATCTGATAGAAATAATAAATAGGGACATTCCAAGGTTACAAGAGTCTGCACTCACAGTTCTATTATGGGTGTCATGAGCAATTACGCGTTATATCAGTTTCAATTCCTCTATTTATATAAAAGCAAGCAATTGTCCTTCAAATCAGCAAGGTATGACCATGAAGTTATGTTGTCTTGACAAATAAACAAATAATCAGTTTCCTATGAGGATGGACATTCATAGGAAAAATATCCATCCTGTCACTTCAATTGCAAGTGGAAGATTTTGAAGTACTCAACTTTCCTTAAATCTTTCAAGACCACTATATACATGCCAATTGACAAGTAGATATATCAAACATAAGGGATTTATTCCATAACACCAGCACATGGATTATAAAGGAAAAAAAGGCTTAAAAAAAGCACATCATATTTGAATAAAATGTAAATCAAAAGGACAAGTAAGATGAATAGCACCAGTACCTCGGGTCTGTCAACAGCGGCACCAGTATCTCTCTGTAAATGTAATGTGCCACTAGAGCCATCAGTCCTTGAAAATACCCCAACACGACTCAGTGACCTAGGAGTTTCGGTCATGTTAGCTGCATAAACGAGACCTGAATTTGCAGAGGTTGCTGGAGCCGGGACCACATAGTGCTCAAGATCAAGCTCCAAACTAGCCGAAGATTCATTCTGCAACAGAGAGCATTAAAACCATATGAAGGAACACGAGAACTCCAAAGCAACTTAGAAGGGAGATAATATGACTTCACACAATATCCTTATTTACAATCTACAGAACAAGAAAAGTAGATGAAAGGACCCACGTAACATGGCAAGTGCTACAACTACCTCATTACGGGCTTCAGCAGCTGAGTTAATACTGACATCCGGTATCCCACGAACAGTGGAAGGCTGAAAATTCTCCTGATATGCTCTCCAACTAGCAGCAAGATCAAATGGTGAGACCCTGTCAGCTTTAATCAGTACTCCATACTCAAGAACATCCTCATTCAACTTAAACAGCGAACAGCTTCTATCCCCGCGCAACGTACCCCGAGACAATTGCCTGTTTGGACCCTCCTCCACCACACATGGGATGTTACTATACTTGGGTTTTAACAAAAACTTGAAATCCAAGGTCTCTATTTAAACAGAGAGAGAGAGAGAGAGCTAAAGTCAGAGTTTCAAATCTACATTCTACACGAATGAGGACGCACAATTCATGACCAGCAACAGTGGAAGCTAATTACCGTGGTTCGGTGGAACAACAAAACTCAATTCCCAAATAGACGTGGATTCTCGTTCCATCGACAGCTGAAGAATTTAAAGAAACAATTTCATCCGTAAACGCATATGGGCCCATCAACAAAGCAATTTTCCTCAACGAATTAGAAAAACTGAAGGAAGGAAGAAACAAGCGAGCATCTAACAGAAAAATGCAGAAGAGCAATAGATGGTTAAACGTACGGCTTTGGAGGGGTCCCAGGAGCCGACGAGGGGCGCGGAGCCATAAACGTGAGGAATGAGCTCCCCTTTGAGCCTATAGTTCTCCATCTTGAGAGACACGTAGAGCTGACCGCCGGCTTGGTCCTCTCTCTCATCGCTGCCATGGGAGCTGCTGTCGGGGTTCTTGGATGCACCGGTTCCCATACTCTCTTCCTGACAGGAGCGAGCACTCAGAGGCTCATCTGAAGTGGAGGAGCAGAGAATAAAATTGGCGATAAGAATGGATTATTAGCGGGGAAAGAAGGTTGGATATACTGCGCTTTTGCTTTCTGATCCTTACGCCATGAGTGTGGGCCATTGAGAGTTTGTTGAGCTTGTGTTACAGTCAATAGAATGGGCACTGTGTGGCCGACCGGGTTTTGGCATACCCGCCCGGCTCTCTTGTTCAAAGACACAAAATATCTTTTTAGTAAGTTTGGCCAAAAAAAAATTAATTAATTAATTATCTTAATATTGTAAGAACTTAATTAAAAAACATGTGAATTTTTTATTTTGAAACAATTGAAATTTGAATGAAATGTACCATCAAAATCATATCCATATTTTTTTAAACTAAAATAGGTTTCAGTATCAACATTTTTTCTTTTGTAAAAAAATTGGGTCTGAATTTGATGTTTAATATTTAATATCAAACCTTATCCAATTATTTTTTTTTAAAAAAAAAACAAATCAATTAAAAAAACATGTACAACTTTTATAAAAAAAAAAAACTATGTGCAACTTCTTAAAACTTAAATGCATTGATTTTTTGTAGATTCTTATGTCTTTTTCTTAACCAAAATTTTGAAAAGATTTTGGTAAGTTCAATTCAAGTTTTATCATTGTTTTAAACAAATGTTATCATTATGATATGGTGTAATTCTAAATTCCACGACATTTAGAAACAAGAGAACTTTTAGAAAACAAATTCTAATACATTTTCAAAAATATTCAAATTCAATCATTTTAGGATTTGGTAAATAAAAAGAATGTTGTCTCTTCGAATGAGTAGTGTTTTATGTAGATGGAGAAAACATTTGTGAAACCATATTGGGTGCTAAATTTTGGCAAGAGTGCCAAAATGCGGTTAAACTTGCAGGCCCTCTTATTAGACTAGTGTGAATTACTGATGCAGACTATGAAGGAACGCAAAGGGCAAAGAAAGGTATCAAGCAGATGTTCAGAAAAGAAAAAAAAAAAAAAAAATGTGTACAAGCCTTACACTTAAATTAGTATGGCTCAAATGGATAAATTGCATCTTAGTATCTATGTTGCAACTTATTTTCTCAATCTTGCTTTCTTTTATGACAAAATTTTCAGTGAGAAACATAAAGTGTTGAATGTATTACTTGATATACTAGACATCAAGAGCCTGTGTAATGGTTCAATTAAACCAATGAAAGAGATACAAATATATAGAAAGCGCAAGGATAGTTTCTCTAGGCCATTTTGTTTAGCGGCTACAAAATCACTTACACAAGATAAAAATATTATTTATTAGTGGTCAGCGTAGTCCGGGATTTGACTTGTCTCGGTACCGATCCCACTTTTATGAACCGGTGCACCGTCCCAAATGGACCAATATTGTTTGAGACCGAGTCAAAACGGTTCGGGACTGGGACAAAAAAAAGGGACAGACATATAAACTAAATTAAAGAGTATTGATTCATTCAAATTTAAAACAAACAACCAACATATTGATTCCATGATTCGATTAAAAAACACACCGATTCAAGTATTCACTAAGACCAAATTACCAAAGAGTATTGATTTCATTATAAGTAACATACCAATCTATTAAATTTAAGAGAAACGTAGTTATACGATTAAAAAAATGATAAAAATATGTACAGATATATATTATATAATATAATAAATAAAAATTATTAACTAAACCGGTTCGACCACTGATTCGATCAGTTAACCATTGAATTAGTAATTTCATCGGTCCGATCACAAATTTGATTTTTAGAATTTACAGGATTTATTTCAATGGTTAACGGTCGTATATCTCCAAGAAAGCTATCGCGAGCTCGTCTTCATCAGAGGTGAAGGGTAAATTAGTCATTTTGATATTCATTAAAGGTTCAATAAATTATATCTCACCTCCACCGTAGTGTATTTCGTCGTACATACTTAAGATTTAAGTATGTAGCAGATTTAGTGTATGTTTGGATGCACTTTTGTAATGGACTTTTGACTATAAAAGTCCATTTTCTATATAAAAGGATGTTTGGTATTAATAACAAAATGGATTTTTAAGAAAGTAACTCCCACAAAAAGTCCATTTCGAAGAAGTTTATAATAGAAACTTGTTCAGAAGTCACTTTTTAAAAGTCCATCTTGAAATGAACTTCTCAAGAAGTGTTTCCAAACAAACCCTTAGTCACGGGTCTAAAGATTCTTTGCGGGCCACACCAAACACATGATAAGAGCATCTCCAACCTGCACTGCATATCTGGCGGAAACGGTACCTGTGGAGGAAAATCTTCTCCAACCCACTCTCTTCATCTGGCGGAAACGGCATGCTTAATTTTGTGGAACGGTTTGCCAACCGTTCCACTGTTCATCCTCTATCCCATTTTTCTTTTTTTTTTTTCT
>CACSLK010034598.1:16739106-16750465 GCA_902706635.1 Striga hermonthica
AAATGGTACTCAAATCAAGTCAAAGAGGAGCCAAATGACACTTCCAAGGTCAAACATATGAGCTTGTAGCAACGCAAAATGAAAAGATAATACTCTGTTCCCTCATGTGATATGAACTCAAAAGGCAAGTGATGCCACAATGTGGTTTGATGTTCCAACCACTTCGAGTTCCCAGAGAAAACATGCCACAGTGTTTAAGTTAACTAAGCATATCGTCCTACTCCTTTCAATATAACTAGGTATAGTGGTATACTAGAGCAACATACAAGAAACTCAAATCAATAGCAAAAAATAATAACAATCATAAGAAATTTTATGCAAATTTCATGTTACAAGAAAAATGTAAGACCATTAAATGCAGCATACAATGTTATTTAATTCAAGAAGGTGCCGATCTTCTCCGTTGGCAGACTCGTAGTAGCTAATGGCTTGCTCCCTTGAAGATGTTGACATTTCAAGCAATACATCTAATGCCTGAAAATGAAAGACACCAAAGTTCAACATAGACATGTATATATGCTTCCTTCCTAACATCCTGAAAAGAAAACTAGCATTTTCGCTATGATACAACAACCATGTTATGAAAGAGAGAGATGAAGAAAGTGGAAAACAAGGTTTACTGCTATAACATAAAATATGCCAGGACAAAATAAGACGTGTATAACTTGGGATACTCGGGACAACCAGAAATGCAAACCCACCTCAGAACATGCAAACCCCCAGTTTTGATCATTTCTCATCATTGCTACTCCAAAATCCGAAGGTTGTCATTAAAGATAAGCCAAGATCAAAATTCTAAACCCAGCAACCAAAGAAATCCCCAAACTATAACCAAATATATCTTAACCACCTACAAATGAACATTGACATGAATTTAAAGGTCTTTCCGTCTTTTGTTCCAGAATGCATGACATTTAATTTGATGGAGGTCTTACCAGAGAAAATTGAGTAAAATAGCGACATTAAAACATTTATTTTTATAACATGCGCATTTGTGGTGAAAATAGAGATAAATTAACTATCTTACCTTATCAATGTTATATCCACACTGACCTGCAAAGATTGAAGATAAATTTACTCGTCACGCACTATCAAGGCTACCATCATGAAGAATTTAATATAAATTTCTCATTCATAACTCTGTAATACACATCTTATTCAAATTAGAGGATGCCAAACTTTTTATTACATGGTTCATCAGGGTCTCAATAAGTAACTCCATATCATAATTAAAGCAACTTACACACCAATGTCAAAAAAAGTTGAAAGAACTGACTTAGGAAAAATACCAGCACTATAGTGCATGTATTCCCAGATTTTGAACCGACATATTATAACCTTACAGCTTTGTATGGTCAGTTAGATACCTCAACACTCAGCAACTCACTGTTTTGAGCAAATATATATAAAAAAAAGATCCATACATCATAAGCCCAACTCTCTAACACTTCACATTAGGATATTATAATTTATTTACTTTTATTACAGAACATCTCCAAGGTAGAAAGATATTCAATAATAAAGGTTCAGAAAGACATGTGTTGAAACGAAAACAACGAAAAAGATAGCAAGGTAACTCACTTAGTACATCACTAACTACAGCCAAACTTAATTCACAGTCATCTCCAAGCATCGAGCACAAGAACTGTTCAGCTTCATCCTTGCACCATCTCTCCTCATGAAACCCATTCAACTTAGGGGAACCCTTCTTTGGGATAGACCTCACATAATCTTTTCCCAACACCGTTGACACAGTGCCTGCAGAAGCAATAACCTTCTTTGATTTGGGTTTACTCTTCAGCTTAAACCCATCTTGAACATAATTAATTGAATCACCAAACACCTCCGATACACTGGAGCTAGAGCTCGAACCCACGTCACAATACCCACTAGAACTCGAACCCACACAACAATACCCACTAGAACTTGAAGACGTGGTGATCTGATCGGGCTCCTGAGCCGCACTCTTTGTGAGGATAATTTCTGCAGCCTTGTTCGGGTCGCTGTTTGCTTCTGCATAAGCCAAAGCAGCTTCCTTCACCGACATAGAACCAAAAGCATCTACCAAATGTTTGAGAACCCTTTGTTCATCGTCATCGCCATTTTTGGGATGATTTTCAGCATTCCCGGTTTTGGAAACCCCGGATCTCTTCTTCTTCTTCTTCGATTGCTTCGTCATTCGGATTTATGCCTTACAGATGCATACAACTATAGACCAAGTTCACCTCTCTAAAAAAAAACAACAGATGTTATGAACATTTGAAATCACAAGAACAACAACAAAACGGCAAATGCTAGAAGAAACCTCTTTTCGACAGCAGGTGAACAAACTCAGGTCAATATCTGAAAGCCGATGAAACCCTTTCAAACTAGATGGAAGTTGAGCAGGCAACCACGATAATCGGGGGTTCAAATTCGGGGGAAAAATCAATTAAAAACAACTATAGACCGAAGTTCACCTCTCTAATAAAACAACAACAGATGTTATGAACATTTTAAATCACAAGTACAACAAGAAAACGGCCAATGTTAAAAAAAACCTCTTTTTGACAGCAGACGAACAAACTCAGGTCAATATCTCATAGTCGACTGCAACTATAAAAATCAAAAAATGAAACCCTTTAGAGCAAAGTTGAGCAGGCAACCACGAAAATCAAGGGTTCAAATTCGGGAAAAAATAAATGAAAAACGATCAAATGAAATGGAGACAGGATGCACAATCTCAATCTTCATACTGAAAAAAAAACCGTCGGGATTCTGGGTTTCAAATTTTGGGAAGAGAACAAAAGTAAACGGCAAAAGATAAATCCCTAATCATATGATATGGGAGTGAATGAGCTCCCCCAAAAAGAACAATTTTCATTTTATTTCGCTTTCAACCTGCTGAAGAAAAAATTTGAAAGTACTTTTTTTGTGGCCGATGGGTAAATTTGATGTGTGGACCATCTTTTATTCATTTTCTCCTAATAATACCCATGGCCAATAGTAATTTTCTAGTCATAGCCACGGTCCGGAATTGACCCGGCGAACTGGCCCGGACCTTGACCACGGTTCGTAAACCGGCCCGGCATTTAGTCTGCTCCGATTCCGGTTTATGTTTTTAAGAAAATAATTGAATTGTCGGTTTCGACTCGTGGGATGCACCTAGGAATAACCAAAACACTTGAAACTAGGAAATAGAATAATAACTAACATTTATATCCGTGGGATGCACGAGATGTATATTAAATCATAGTATAATATTTATTATTTTTATTTTTACTTCTTAGAAGAATGCATATTTGATTTTTTTTTCTTTTTTTTTTTGCTGAAATGATAGAGATATTTTATAATCAAAAACCGCACAAAGTGCAAAGGGAAAACATTCAAAGTTGATAGATAAGGATATTTATTAGCTAGATGAGGGTAACAATAGAAAAATATGTACAAATATCCGAAACGACATTTATTTTGATAATAGTTGATAATATCAAAATGACAAAAATATAGGAGGTAGTACATTTTTTTTGTTGTATTATTTTTCCAATTTTTACATTTTCATTATGATTTTAGGATTCCGTTGAAGTCATTACCTTCTTTTCCTATGTAGTCATAATCTATTTGAATGATGTATTCAATTACGTTCCTTTACCTATGTACTCATCCCCAATTTGAATGACATGGGTTCTCCACGTGTCCTCCATCGAAGAAATTCATATGAACTTTAATTTTGTTTTCTTGTTCCAATGTAATGTAATCTTGTAATTTTATTTTTGCTTTGTGTGCATGCTTGCGCGTGTTCTTCCAAATATTGAAGTGGAAAACTAGATGAATTTTGATTTTAAAAAGGGAGCTGTTGATTTGTGTTCAACTCATTGGAGTGGTGTTTTTTAGTTGTGCCATTTTGTGGTTTTTATGTTTAGTATTGGTTATTGTTCAATAGAAGAAAAATTGCTCTTCAGATGTAATAATTATGGGGAAATGCTCGGTCTTGTTACGGAACCATTCCGTGGAGAATTGTAATCGATTAGATCATCATGTAATCGTCGAGGATAATTCATCTAACGGTTACAATTCCCGACGGAATGGTTTCGTAACCGTAGCATCTCCCATCCCATAATTATGTCTGTTAATAAAATTTATTTTAAAAACCTAATTTCCCCTTTCTCCGCCGCTAAAAAAAAAGAAAACCTATCTCCAAAGCTGCCCCCCTTCTCCAGCGGCGCGACTCCCGTGGTCACCGGGCCGTTCCGGCCAAGTCGCGGCTGGGTGTTCCTTTCCGCCTCTAGGAGAGCTGCGGGTGGTTGGCCAGCGGCGATTTTTCGCTCCTCGGTTTATTCCCCACCTCCGGCGAGGTCGTCGGCTTCTCTTGCAAGGCCCAGCCGCGGGAGTTCGTCGGTCCGTTTGGAGGCTCGATTTGCATTGTCATGTTCTTCCTGGAGACGGACCTTGGCGTGGGCGAGCCCAACTCGCGTCCCGTGCGCCCCTGTTCAGTCGGGCTGCAGGTCCTTCGGGTCGGGCGGCTCGATTGCAGGTTGTCGTCTCCTCGATCTCTCCCTTCTAGGCCCTCGGCGGGTTCGTGATGGCTCTCCTCCTTTTCCCCGGCGGTGAAGGTCTTCGGGACTCAGATTTGGGCCGAAAATTCGTCTAGGCGGTAGAGTGACCGCAGTTTTCGAGTTTGGAGCCTAGTTTTGGTGCTCGGTTGGTTTTCTTTGTTGGGGTGTGACTTGGTAGACGGTTCATGTGATTTTGGGTGTCAGCTGTTAGGTTTAGGGGAGGTTTTACTCTATCTTGTTGTTTATTAGGTGTGTGTTACTTTTGATTTTTATTTTGTTGTGTTGTTTCTTTTAGTGCAGCTTGTCTGCTTTTAGTGCAGCTGTGTCTGCTTTTTTTCTCCTATATGGAGTTTTGTTTTGTAGGTGTTCACCTCCTTGATAGAGTTTGTACCCCTTGTGTGTGTCGACAAGGGGGTTAGTCCAGTTTTCTGGTCTAGTGTCATTTGACAGTTTAGTTGTTCTCTTTTGAGATTTTAGTTATTAATATAATTGACGTTGGAAAAAAAAAACAACAAAAAAAAAAAAATGATAAATTTCCACGTATAAATTCAATTCAATGAACTTTGGCTGGTTCCATCTGATCATAGATACCTTCATCTAGTCCAAATAAAAATATTGTGATCCAAATATTGAGAAAAATATCACCCAAGAGGCTAAAATCACTCCAGAAAAACAGTTTTAGCAATCCAATACCTTTATCTCTCTGCATAAATTGAGCATGAAAAATTACAAATCCTCATATGCTCCTTCAGATGCAATCCTCATTTCACTTACCTTTTCTCCAGAACAAAATTGATTGGACAAATCCAAAAAGATGCCAACAATCTTCGAAGGGGCTGCTCTATTCATAGTTCAGATGCACAACATATGGGAATAAAGGCATCCAGACAAAATTGGAATACATACAATATCGAAAAAAAAGAGGTTATCATTGTGTTTACCTGAGAAAATAAATTGCAAAGTTACCAAGTTACACAACTTACCATACACCTCGTCTCAGATAACACTAGCTTTTCACGGACAACTCTAGAGTCCAATGGCAGAAAAAGGCTTGTTTGCAGCATCTAATTTGCTTTACATGCTAAACGGCAAACCTGCACTCTTACATTGTAATCCTATGAAAATTACCAGAAAACGAGGTTTCTTCAAATCAACTTATTGTGGACTTGCGCACATATGGGGAAATTCTCCTCCCTTGTCTCAGATTCTACTATCTCACTTCACCGGTTACTTTTGTTCTCTTTATTTTGTTTCCTTTTTTTACATTTCTGATTGTTGTCTCATGGATTGGTAGAGACAGGGAGTTAAAAAAGCTGCATCAAGGTATTCCATTACCCAACTTAATTGGTTCCTCATGGCTGTTGCCTGAAAATAATGTCACTCGAGAGGAGCCACCTGGCAACTCAAGTTGGCATTCTTGGTGAGATAAAGGTAAATTTTTGGCTCTGAGAAGCGATTTATGAAAGTCGTCATGATCTAAAGGTTTTGCAAACACCAACTTCTCATTTAGCTCTTCATGGTGTAACTTCTTTCTTTGCACTTCATTCTTTACTGCCTAGAAGGAAAATTTTGAAGTGACGTGTATCAACCACAAATAACGAACGATCTTCAAGTACAATGAAAAAAATGATGGCATCTACAATTGAATGACTAAGTACTTGGTTGAAAAAAAAAAAGTACATCGTGCAAGTTTCAATCATAGGGCCCACAAAGAGAACAAAATGATACGAAGAAAGGTGATGCTCTAACAAACGACAGAGAAACTAAAATCAGATGGTCACACAATGATAAAATAAGACATTCTCCAAGACTTCCAAGTAGTGTATTATGTGAACTGAAATTGGAATAATCTACCACAGCCAAAAAAATAAATAAATAAATAAATAAATAAATAAACTTGTTAATCAAACTGATCTCTTTGTTCCTATGTAACTCCAATACCCCAAGAGTTTCTCAAAGCTCAACAGTAGTATCATCATATAATTTTAATTCAATTTAACAACCGGAAAATTCATGACAATAAGTAATGAATAGTCAGTCACACTTCTTTATTGCCAAATCATTCAACTCCAAAATCCTTACGCAACAATCACCTTCCAAATAACAAGATTTTTCCAATTATATCTGAAGACCACCTCAGAGGAACTAACATCTGAAAAGGACCAAGTCAGTTGGGCTAAAAAAATCTCATCACTACTTAAAACATACTCCCTCTGCCAATCCATAAAGATCTCAACATCGCGCTCATCTAGACCTAAATAAAATGGCATTGGGTTCAATTGGATGAATTCTCAAGGTTGACGTACATAGCTGCAAGGATGAAAGTCCGAACTATGAATGCTATGGGGCACAAGGTAGAGATTTGTCCGTGCCAATTTAAATATACTTCTCCACTTCTATGTGAATTAAGGTAAAGGATAAAAAGACAATCTTCTTACCTCTTAAGTATTTTTGTTAGGATTTCTTCATCGTATGTAAGTTGTTTCGTGTTTCACAACTTTTATTAAACAAAAAGGACATGAAAATAGAATAGCAGTCTAGCTATTAGTGCATCCATTATCCCATTTAATATTTCGAGGTAAATAAAGTTGTTCATGAACCTTGCAGTACATTTAAATTGGGACAATAAATAAAAGAAGCGTAGTAGTACATTTAAACTGGGAAGGAAGGAAATGGACACAACGGTAAGTACCAGAAGAATTTGCATAACAATGTTCTGAGACATCTCATGAAAACTATGTGCTAAATAGCCTAAAATTAAATGAACTAAGTCCTAAACCCATGATTAGCCAAACAGGACTGATTGCTAAGTTTTACTATCATACAATCATCATCAGCTAATATAGCCAAAATAGGAAGTGTTTGACAACTCTTAATTTTTTTTTAAGAGCTTCTATTTTTTCGACTAGTATCTGAGAATTTCTTACTCATTCTCATGGTATATGTCAAAGGTAATCTACTCAACAGTTTGTTATATTTCCCTCGACTTGAGGAGCCAAAGGTAACCCACTCAGCTTGCAGGTAAAAGAAATAGAAGCCAATTAACCTATGGTGTTGCACATAAAATAAGTTTAGAGAATACCCAACTCTAGGACTATAGACAAGAAAAGTAAAACTGCGAAAGGCTAATAGAACACCGCATACGAGAGAGCATACGTTCCTACAAGGTTTCTTCACAGAAAATGGTAAAAGATGTGATCATTGCGAAAGAGCAATTGCAGAGCTTAGGTTATGCACAAGTAATTTATCAGAAGCAATCACTCTATTGAGAATGCAAACTCTTCTACAAACAACAACATAATCAGCTTGTAACGTACAACTACACCGCACTTTGATATCCCAAGCCAAAATTAACTCCTATAAAATCCAAAATTCCGATTCTAAGCAGGTAGAACATGCAACAGCTGCAAAAGCAATGTAGGTGAAACACAACAACACAAAAGGCACAATGAACAAGAATGGCAGCACAAAAAAGGAAGATCAAAACTAACCTGCAATAAACCCATATCGAACTTCGGAAGGCCAACCTGCGAAACAGTAAGCGAACCGAAAAAGTTCCCTAACAAGGCTGCATCTGGGACGTTCAGGCCCTGTACAAGCCCGAAAACAAGCCCGCCCAGAAAACTATCCCCTGCTCCAGTGGGATCCACCTGTAAAGTCGGAAAGGGAGCAATATGCTGCTCCACATCCCTATAATGAACCCTGCACCCTTCTTCCCCATTTGTCAGCACCACACAGCATGCATTCTTCGCCTCATCCACATCAATGTATGGAGCCTCGTCGGATGAGGCTTTGAGAAACCCGATCCTTGGGAGGAGATGGTAAAACCCTGAATCCCTCAGTTTAACGAGCCCCACCGTTCCATCGCCGCCATCAAAAACCCGAATCAATGCCTGCACATCGACCAGCACCGTCTCACAAATGTCGAGCATTTTCTCCAGTGTATCCGGCAAAATCTCCCCGCCCACGCCAACGGCCAAGCCGAACTCGAACCGCCGAGAGTCTGGGAGATCGGAGGGGCCGATGGGGTCGCAAGCGTGGACGCGCCGGAGGACGCGGTCCTCTCGCTGGACCTGCGACGAGAAATGGGCGTGGAAGAGGGTTGTCCCGGAGGAGGGGGAGACGCGGGGCGGGTGGGTGACGGGGTAAGCGAAATCGGTGCCCACCTTGGCCACGAAGGTGGAGGCGACGGCGACGCCGTCCAGCACGGCCGAGACGAAGGCGGCGGCGGCGCCGAGGGATTCGCCTAGAACGACGTCGTCCTTCATCAGGACGTCGTGGCAGTAGTTGCCGACGACTAGGCATGACGTGGGTTTTCGATTTCCATCCATTCTCGCTTTTCCCTTTCCTTAAATCCCTTATTTTTCTTTCCGGGGATCGGAGTTGTCAGCGAAGGGGGAACTCGGGAGGCGCCATTAAAATGCGAGCCAGGGAAGGAGACAAAGATGGTTTCTCGAATGGGTGGCTACACGTGGTAGTATATAGCGATGGGCGGAGAAAGGTGGTGGCTAATTAGAATTTATGCTTGGCAGAAAAGGGGGAAGGATTAGGAAAGTGACCATGAAAATCAAATGCATTGGTGACTGAATTGATTCTTGATTTTGATTTTTTCCTTCACAAGGTTTGGCTTCTTTGTCGAGTGCTAATTCAATGGGTGTTGTGGAGAACATTTGATTAGTGAATTACATCAAAATGTTTATTTAGAATTTGCACACAACTCGTGCTGTGCAAATAATTGGTAATAAATTATATTATTTTTATTTCACAATAAGTGTCATTTCAAACTTTTATTCGGAAATTTGATTTCACTACAATGTGACTTCATAAAATAGTTATTGTAGGATAATTTTATCATATATTTAACAGCCTACGTGAATAATAAGTATAAATATAAAATTTATATTGTTTCATTACTTAAAATACATTTATTTTTGTATAAAAGTTTCAAATAAAATAAATTAAGTAGTTGAGTAATTTATTAAACTATAAATAATTGACTATTTCGTTTACGTACAAGTTAAATTGACCCGTAAGTTATTGAGTGATTTATTAAACTATAAATAATTGATTATTTCGTTTACGTCCAAATTAATATTGACCCGTAAGTTATGAATAATTATTATTTTTATTTTATTTTTAAGTAAAAATATTTTTTAATATATTATATAAATTTAAACCATGCAACTAATAAATGTAATAGTCGCACTATTTGACTTAAATGATTTTTCAATTAATTGCATTAATTTATGCGGGATTTTTCAACTTTTGGAAAAAAAAAAAAAAAACTTAATTTAATAAATACGAATTTTTAGGCAGGAAACCAAATATTTTTTTACTTGTTTTTAGTTACTATTTCAAATAAATATCATTGTCTTTTTATATATTAATAGATACTATAATATAAAACTCTTTATTCTTATCAATTTTTTTTAATACCATTAATTTTACATAAATATGAATTAGACTTAATTAAGATAAATGTAATTAAATTAATATTATTTATGGTAAATAAGTCATAACTATTATCTTAATTAATGGCACACATGAGTAGTGTTTCATTGTTTATAAATATTTCATTCGCTTTCATGCAATCAAACGTGTTTCTTTACTATACTATGAGAACATTCATATAAACTCCAACAATCACCAAATTCGAACTAAGTCAAGACATTTCAATATGATTTATCAATTTATTAACACCTTTTTATTACAATATAGAGATCTAAAATAGTAGCTTCAAGTTCGTAAAATCCCGATAAATTCCAATCTCACTCAAATTCATCATTTTTATTTTTATAATATTTATTTTCATAATAGATTATAAATCAAGTCTTTGAGGAGGTCGTCCTCATCGATGAGGTAAATATAACTCAAATCGGGCTCGAAATAAAAATTGGAAGTCAGAACATGGTTAGGGATGTGCTCGGTTAAATCGAATTGGACCTGGCTGTTATATCGGGTCGAATATGTTGTAGATGAAGGAGATAGATTTGAGATGTCTTAGGGCTTGCTTATTTATGGATTAATTTACTCACTTTTATTTCAACTCAAAATCTAACTCAACTTTAGCTCAACCCCACTATCTTTAATATTATTCATATAATTAAATAATACAAATCAATCATTCTTACATATCACATCAACTTTAATTCACTATTCATCCACTCACATAATTTTTAAATACCTATCATTTCCAATCATTTCCAATCATTTATCTCTTACTTTTACATCAAATCAATTTTAATTATTTTATTCTAAATATTATTTTAATACATTCTTAAAATTCCACTACAACTAACCATACCACATTTTTCAAAATTAACTATAGTTAACCAAAATAACTCAATTTGAACAAATTATTTCATAAACAATCAAGCCCTAACAATCTTATATGCTGTAAAACTTCAAACCTTGATTTTCTATTCTTTCTGTTCTTTTTTCGAATGCCACTAATCTTACAAACATAAAAACCATAACTTAGCTACCATATTAATGTGAGAAGAGAGTAATATCTTCAGGTCTAGTACTATCTCTAGACCTGGTGCATTCAGAAAGGAGGCCCAGTGTTCGTAGCTGGCATGGCATTCATAATACTCGGTGATCAATTATTCTCCGGGGGGGTATGTGGTTGGTCAAATTAAAAGTGAAAATTCAAATTTGACGATCCCCAAAAACTTAAGAAAAATTGAAACTAAAGGAGCATTCTAATGCAGGGTCATAGGAGCTGTACTCATTATAATCGGGCTATACCTACCTAGTCTTATGGGGAAAAACAGCAGAGATGAGATATCAGACTCACGATACTGAAGAGACTTTGACAAAAC
>CACSLK010034598.1:16780911-16791328 GCA_902706635.1 Striga hermonthica
GTTTATGTTGAATGTTTGCCTGTGATTTGTGCATATCGAGATCCTCGTGGGTTCCATCACGGTCATCATGTACGTTTAGTTTGATGATGTCCCCGAAGTGAGTTAGTGAAAGATTATTATGCTAAACTCTGCAGGTGGATTAAATTCCGATATAGTAATAATGTGATGAACGAGCGCTAGCTTCGGTGAAAATAATAATATATTAATTAATTTTTTATTATCAGTAATTGAATTAATTAATGTACAATATATCTTAAACGTGAGGAGGTAATTCATGTAATTATTATTGGAGTGCAATAATATTATGTTAGTGGCCCATAATATTATTTAATTAATTGGAGAAGTGGGCCAGACCCACAGTTACTTCATACTGTAGCTCTATATATACATCATTAAGCTCATGGAAAAAGAGGAGAAGAGATTTGAATTCTCCTACGAGAAATTGTTTGTTATGTTTTTGTGTGTTTTATTGTGTTTTTATTTGCTTGAGTCGAGTGTTTTTAGGTTCCGTTTGTGCGTTCCGGTCCATTTGGTGTTCGTTTTTAGTAGCTTTTCGCTTTTGAGTCATTTTTGTATTCTTCTCTATTTCTTTTGTGCGATTTGGTATTTTGTAGGTTCGGAAGGAAGAGATATTTATGTCCTGATGCGTCGTCCGAAGCACTTATTTGTAGAGGTCGTTCGGTGAATTTCTGATATTCTTTCTATGACGAAGAAGGAAGGAGTTGGTCAAGATTTCAAGTCGATCGGAGGATAGTGCGATAAAATGAAGCCTTAGAAGTCGAGCCCTAGTCAAAACCAGAAGCCAGCCTTCGGTTTTCCCTTGTCCGCGCGCGCGAAAATCATTTCCGCAGGCGACGCAAAAACTCGCGAGTTAGCAGCCGGACAGAGCAGAAAATCTGAGCCTGCGAAATCGCCATCCTAGCCCGCGAAAACGCCGCAGCCCGCGAGTCCATCGCCACGCCTAACAGGCCTACCCCGCGAGTTTTTGTGCCGCAGCCCGCGAGTTTCTCTTCCCTTAGCCGCGAAAAGATGCAACCTGCGAGTTCTCCTAATGCATCCCTTACTTGCGAATTCCAACCCTAAGCCCGCGAGTTCTTGTCTTCGAGCCCGCGAATCCCATGCAAGCCGCGAGTTCGAGCTTATATGCGAAATCAAGCTGCGAAAATTAATGTTCTATCCTGCGAGTTGATGTACCTTGCGAGTTTTTATCATTTAATGTGCATTTTTAGTGTGTGTTTTGCCTAGTAGTATAAATACATTTGATGCTTTGTATTTTAGGGATCCAACTTTCATTATATCATTTTTTTCTTTTTTGAACATTAGCTTATGTTTTAAGTTTCTTTCTAGAGTAAGGCATGTATGGTTCTTATGATATTTTCCGGCGAATTTTCCGGTGACTTCTCTTTTATTCAAGTTCGTATCTTTTTGTTCCGATTTCGATCAAGCACGCATGGGAAAATTTCAAAACTAGTCCCACATGTATAGGGGGGGTGACATTTTTGGTCCCAACGGAATTCAAAAAATATTAATAGTCCCGCAGCTTTTGAAAAATAATCAAAAGTAGGACTTTTTTCAATTTTACGGCCCAGAATGCCACGTGGCACACACGTGGCGGGACTATTTAAGATTTTATGGATTCTTTTGGGACCAAAAATGTCACCTCCCAAAACCTGTGGGACTAGTTTTGATTTTTTTTCCTTGCCATTGTACTCAGCCACGTCAGATGAATGTGGCCACGTGGCATTCCGGGCCGGAAAATTGAAAAAAGTCCTACTTTTGATCATTTTTTAAAAGCTGCGGGACTATTAATATTTTTTGGATTCCGTTGGGACAAAAAATGTCACCCCCTTATACCTGTGGGACTAATTTTGAATTTTTCCCAAGCACGCATTAGAGGTGTAAGTACTTAACTTCAAGACTTAAAATCTCGATTTTTGCTCCGTTTTACTATCTCATTAGTAGAAGTAATTAGGGCTTGCTCGTTTTAGGGATTTTAATGGCTTGTTTAGTTTATTTTCGTTCTCTTTCCTTTTGTGAGCTCGTTTATTGTTCTTGGGATTAGTTGAAGTTAGGATTGCTACTAGAAAAATCGTGACTTGTCTTTTGGCTCGGTTATTTTGTAGTAGGATTTCGGTTTGGCTCTTAAGCATGCTAAATGAAGTTCGTTTCTCTTGCTTTCGCTTTTCTTGCTCGTGTTTTCGTTCACCGTTTTAGAAGCTAGGGTTTCTAAGTTCGATTGCTTGCCTAATTGCTCGTTTACTTGCTTTCAATAGTCGTAATTAGTGTTAATCAACCTCAACCCAAATTGATTAGTATGTCTAGGACTTTATTTTCGATTTTTGTGATTTGAACGATTGAATAGTAAGTAAAGCTCCGAATAGCCTTCCTTCGAGATCGACCGGAGTCGGGTAGCTCGGTTATCCCTTGCCCACCAAATTTATACTAAACAGAAATAAACAAACACACTCGCGTCTCTCTTTGTCTCTCTCTCTCTCACTCTCTCTCTCTCTCTCTCTCTCTCTCTCTCTCTCTCTCTCTCTCTCTCTCTCTCTCTCTCTTCTCTCTCAAGTTTCTGTTCGAACTTTATCTTCTTATTGTTGCTCCACCGATACAATTCGAAGAGGTGTAAGAGTAATACAACAGAAGATCCTGAAGGTATATTGTGATCATCTACAGAAGTCGACAAATCTCAACCCGATGTTCAAGATCCGCCGACCTAACCTGCCGTCCGATGTCGTGAAGCAGCCGGAGGAACGCCGCGATTAGTTCGGCAGCCCGAACACGACCGACGTGGCGACCCGACACCACACAGCCACCACGATCGCGACACGGCCAACCCCGCCTTTCCGTTTTTGTGATCCAGCTCATGTTCGTGTGCTCTTCCCGGTCAACCCGAATCCGTCAGATTTAGAAAATTTTAAGTTTTCTATGTCAAGCTTTTAGATCCGTTGCGTATAAGTTTACGTTTTCCATTGAATTCATAACCTGTACATAACGAGATTCTCATAGATCCCAACAGTTGGTTTGTTGGCCAAGAACTTATGTTGATGCTCGAATTTAGGACTTTATTATATTTTTCTTACGTTCTTGAATGTTAGGAGTTAAATTTGTGTCTATCTACCCAAGAGCACTTGGATGAGATGGCTTGGGTCTCTTCCAGCTTAACCAGTGGTCTCGTGTTCGAGCCCTGTGTTGACGAGCATTTTCGGTCAACGGTTAAAATAATAAATAATGGAAATAAGAGACTGGAAGCGAAGGAAAGATATTGCTTAATTACGATTTTATTAAGCGATCACGATGTCGGCCTCTCGTACGAGGTCGGCACTTGTGATATACTATACGGTTCTTACAATAAGTTTCTTACAGCTTCTAGAGAGATAAAGTAGAGAGAAGGCAGAGTAAGTTGAGATTCAACAACCCAAAATAAATGAAGTGGACTGTTATTTATAGTAGTCTTTAATGTGGTACTGTTCATCTACTGTTCACCGGTCTTGTCGCACAGTGGCCTTGCAGAGCAGTTCGGCGTCTCTCTAACATCTATTCAATGCGATTTGAGGTTTCGGCAATCATTACTTGTCAGGCATTAAATGCCAGCATGGGGGACATTTAATGCTGGTAGGCTTTATCTACTAGGCTCGCTGGTAGAACGCTAGGCTATGATAACCTATCCCATCATCCAATGATGGCCTTCCACGTGGGAATATTTTAATGCTCATCGAGTCCCGCCCTTTCCCTCTGGCCGGCTACCCCAGATCATCAGCAGCCTACTTCCTGCCCGGCACTCTCTCAGGTCGGCTTCTGCCCGGACTGAGCCAGGTGTCGTTCTAGGGAAACGTTCCCACGACAGTTCTGCATATCTTTAATCTTCGGTTCAGCTCGGCACCCGGTATCAGACCGGGTCTTCAACCCGGGTCCTGAGAGGTCAAGTCTCCGGTTCATTCTGGGCTAACTCGGTTATCAACATACAGGCCCTCGAGCTCGGAGAGGAGGTCTCCCAACATCTTGTCCGAGGTCGCCGCTCTAGTACTCAGTCCCGAGTTTGCCAGATTTCATCCCGGCGTCTTCGATTTCCTTGAGTCACATTTTCCCTGTTCTTGGCGCATTGATGACGCGAGCTGAAACGACGCCTCAATTAATGCGACATGGCCGTTGATGGTTTTTGTCGTCTCTGAAAAGTCGTGCCATTTCAGAACCTTTACACATGGCGCGAACTAATTTATCCACGTGGTTAGTCGCGTCGTTTCAGTGGGTAGGGGCGGTTACTTAAACTGCGTGTTGCACACGCGACCACTCGCGAACCGTCGGATGGCTCCGATCGTGGCCGTTTAATCTGATCAGTTAATTATTTAATTTCGAATTTCAAACGGCGCCACATAGCCTTCCCCGGTTGGATCGAATTATATATATAAGCATCGTCTTCCTAATCGAGAACCTTTTACCTTCTCTGCAATTCCAAGCAAATTTCAGCAGCCTTCAGAGTACCTCAGCAAGGAAGATTTTGGGAACTTCTCAGAGCTTCATTCTCGGTAATTTCTTCATTCTCTTTTTATTTTCTTCATATCAAGTCGAGTTCTTCGAATTTCGGGGCGTTTTCCGGTGAGGTCGAGAGACAGCCGGCGGAGGAGACCGGCGAGATTGTAGTGTACTCTCTACCGGCGGCGGAGGCGACACAACCCCTCAGAGTTATGCCGATCTCGGCTGTTCGGGTGTCCCGACCATCGATGGTGGTGGCTGACCCGCTAGGGGAGGTGTTCCCGCAGATCCCAGTGGTCAATATTGTTGACCTCAGTTCCAGCCAGTCTGACGGTGGAGATAAGGCTACCCCGGACGGTGGGCCTTCTGACAGCGATTCGGACGTTGACCCCGGCCTGGTCGAGGAGACCCTTTAGGGCGATACCGGTGGACGGGAGCGGGTCCCCATGAGGCAGGGCGATGCTGAGACCGACGCCGCTGTTGAGGCTGCAACCTCTGCCCCACCCGGGAGCTGGCGTCGCCCTCCTCGCATGTGGCCAACTCCTACGAAGATGTCGGCCTGGAACACACCGTCCATCCTAGGGGACGTTGACATGGTTCAGTTAAGGGGTAAGGTGAGTTTCGGCCCCGACGTCCAGATCTTCGCCCCGTACGCCGATGAACGCATACATTGTCCTCCGCCGGGCTGCATCAGAGTCTACCGTCATAGCGTCCGGCTCGGACTCCGATTTCATTTGCCCAGCGTCTTGATTGACATCCTGAGCGACCTCAGCATCGGAATCAGCCAACTAGTACCCACGGCCTTCGCGCGGTTGATGGGTTTGATCGTCTTATTCCGCAAGTAAGGCTGGGCCGACTCCACGAGCGCGGATATTCAGGCTCTCTTGATTTTCAAGAAGTCCAGTAATACCGGCAACTACTACAGCTCCGTTGCTCCCGGGGTGGACAGGTCCTTGGTGAACAAAATCCCGGAATCACTGCACGGCTACATGCATGAGTGGTCCTAGGTTTCCTGCGCGTGGCAACGTCGGATGCAGCCCGACATCCATACACCGGTTTTATATCCGACAAGTGTGAGTATCGTTCCCTGCCATTTTCTAATTACGTGTTTTTCTCCCGTGCTAACATGTCGGTATTTCCATTTCAGTCCACAATCCCCGTTTCGACGCCAGCAACGATTTAGCGGAGAAGATCGGCACCTTGTTGGCACTTGACGAGGACGAGCGTTTCTATCGCGACTTAGTGTCAGAGGAGAGCTTGATCACTTACGGCCTTTGCTCCGACTTCAAGACCGGCTATTCCACCCCAGGTAATTCCTACTCCATACCGGATTATTGCTTAACCTAATAAGTCCGACACTTGACTCTGTGATGTTTGACAGTCTATTATCCCCTGCACCGAGAGTGCGGACTCCGTTCAGTGAAAGAAGCCAACAAACACATTTACGCCAATCGATTTTTTTTTCATTGAACCTACAAAACACTAGAAAATACAAAGAAATGCAACCAAAAATGAAACACGACCCTAAAAACTATCAAAGAGAAATACAAGCAAAAATGGACCGGAATGACGCACATAAGAACCAAAAAAATGACTCGCCACACCACCAAAATCACATAGAAAATAGGCACAAAAACATAACAAACAGATACGATCTTAATTATCTAAAGGAGAACGCCATATTCGTTCCCATAGTTGTTGTGCTCGAGTCCAAGATCTAATTTCAGTGATTACCTTTTGCTGAACGTGTACATGAGCTCACTGAACACATCCGGGAGGAGGATTTATTTGAGTTCGGAAACCCCGTGCAATTCAGATGCTGGATATGACTCTTCAGGATCTTCGCACTCCTGAATTTCTCAATAGGATCAAGTGCTCAGGGCTTCTGAACCATAAACTTCACTTGAAGATTGACACTTCGGTGATGCTTCCCATAAACATTGATCACTCAATGGAGTTGTGCAATGGTACTGTTCATTGAATTTCGATCCTATCATTTTTATTTTCTTTTATATTTGTACAAATTTGAGTGATATGTTTTGTTTTCCAAATTTCGATGTCAACAGGTACATGATTGGTTATCACTAAGCTCAACAACCTTGTCCTCAAATGCATGATTTTAACCGGTGATGGAGCCGGTGACAAAGTTCTTATTATAAACCTCATAATCATACCATCCAATTTGAGGGTTATGTTCAAGTTTCAGCGCAAACAGTTTCCGCTCATAGTTTCCTATGCTATGACTATCAACAAGAGTCAAGACCAGTTACTATCTTACGTCAGCTAACTACTGAAACACTCTGTATTCAGTCATGGACAGTTGTATGTGGCACTATCTAGAGTCACGAATCAGAAGTGCTTGAAGATAATGATTTGTGGTGATGGAGATTGTGACGATAGAAAATCCACGAACATTGGATATAATGAAGTGTTTAAGAATATCCAAAATTTCTTTCTTAATTTAATGATTATGTTATGATTTTTAAAATTATTATTATTTTTTCCTCTATCATATTGTTTTTCGTGCAAATGCACGTGTTAAAAACTAGTAGATAATCAAATATAAGCAATATCAAAGAGCATAAATAAATGTAAAATGCTGAAAAATAAATAAGGAATAAAAGAAACGAGTACATCCTTTTGCCGAGTTATGGAATGATGCACGAATGCCGCTGATTCCACGATGATGGGTTGGAATCGACTAGGCTCAGTCCCCTTTTGTCAATTCCTTTAAATGAGTCACTAAAGAGCTTACAAGGAATAGATCAATTGGACTCGTGACCACAATAACTCCGGCACTAGAAGCTAAGTGGTAACACCACCGGCCGTAACATCCTGTACACGAAAAACCCCCAAAAAATCCCTCTCACCTACTAACTTGGTAGTCACGAAAAACACCCCTAACATACTCACAATCTCACTATCACAAAGATACAATGAGATAATAGAGGGTTGGATATATATATATACTAAGTCAATTGAAGAGGCCGAGAGTTAGATCTCTAGAGAGAGAACATAGTATTTGTTGGGATTTTTCAAAGAGTTACGTGGAGATGACTTCCAAATTTCAAACATTGCTGAAAAATCTTAAGGCCCCTAAGAAGATGGCTGCGTGGGAGCTAAAATTCTTAGGGTTAATCTCATGTCTGATGGCTGCTTAGGAGAGTTAATAAAACTTAGTGCTGCATCAGGTAATTTAGAGAAAAGAAATGAACAGTCAAAATCAAGCCACTTAAATACGAACGGTCAAGATGACATAGATCAAGTGCGCTGTCAAAAAAATTGGCTCAGGCCAAACAATATTGGGTCAGAGAATTGATAAATATTCGACCATCAATAAACGTATCCTTTGGGCCAAAAATACCAACATAAAAAAGTTACAGTACAACTATTAATCGGTTGTATTCCAATCGGACTACTTTATAAACAACCCTAGTTATGAAACTATTTTTGTTTTTTTTTTCTTTTTGCAAGTAACAAGATAAAGAACAAAAAATATGTATAACCCCATCAAAGCATCCTAGCTAGGGTATCATGTGTGATCAACCTCAACAACATAAACAATGGCTTTTATTTAAAAAAAACAAAAAAAAAAAAGAAGATATATGTGGGACTTCATACTTAGTCTTTTTTTAGCCTTTTACATATTCCATATCATAGTTGCTTTTATAGCCTTTAATAAAATAATAACATATATTCCTCTTAATTAGAACGTAAGATAAAAGGATTTGAGAGAGGAATTAAAATAATAAAAGAATTAGAGCCCACTCTCTTGCTTTAGGGCTTCTAATTCAAAAAATGCTCGAAAACCTACACACACACACACAAAAAAAAAAGAAATGTGAACTGTCACTCTCTAACACAAGCGCACACACACACACACACACTTTTTTTGCTTGCTTTACGTGCAATATTCTCTCTCCAATAATCACGAACCACAATCGACCCGTGCGAGCGGGCCCCACCACCCCTCATTTTCATCTCTGCCGATCAAGAGAGAGAGAGAGAGATGAGAGAGATGAGAGAGATGAGAAAGAGAGAGATGAGAGAGAGGTTCTGAAAACAATAAGGATTATTATATATATATATAAGGAGAGGGTATTTTAATATAGGACTCTCTGTGCAATCAGTCAATTAAGTCATGTTTTGTTCTTTTGCCTTTTGTTTTTGTTCTTATAATTAGCACTGACGGACGGTCCTTTTGGTGGGGGACTCTTCCCTTGGCCCTTGCCTTTGCCCTTGCCCTTTGCCCCCTTCAATTCCTCCATATTATTCTATTATTAACTTGTTGCCTTGTTTGCTTCTTCTAAATTGTACATATACATTTGTGTATTGTTATTATTATTATTATTGCTACTTATTATTACCCTCACTGCCTCCTCCCTCTCAACTGTTCTCTGTGGTGAGTGCAGTTGCATTAATTTATGCTAATTATGGAGTAAAACAAGTTGTGAGAAAGAAGAAGAAGAAGAAGATAAAGTTTGATCTTGTTCTTGTTCTTGGTCTCCAGATTTGGGAAAAAAACGAGATCTTGACGAAGATTCAATATACAAGGATCAACTTAATTTTCGTGAGAGAAGACAATAAGAGCTAGCAGTACTGGCGAGCACTCGGCGGCTGCAGGTGTCGGAGTCCGGCGCCTTTGGCGATTGGGTGGCGTCGTCTTCCACCTCAGCGGGGGACCTCTCACTAGGGTTCAATGCCGGCCCACCCGCCGCCAACACCGGAGGGATATGGCCGTCCTCCTCCTCCTCCTCCAGGCTTCCCCCGGAACTTTTCTTCGTGTCGCCGGCGCCGGCGCCGGCGCCCTACCACGGCCAGGAGACGGCGGCCTCCACCATCAGCTTCGACCCCCACCCCCTCGGCATCGGCGTCATCCCTCTCCTCACGGCCAATCCTTACCCGCTCGGCACCAACGAGGACGGGTTGGCCGCCGCTCGCATGCATGATTACCTGAAGAAAGCTACGGCCGATCTCCATAAGGGCCCCTCCGCCGCGGTGGCTCCGCCGCCGGGGACCACTTCTTGCCAGGACTGCGGCAACCAGGCGAAAAAGGACTGCTCGCACGGGAGGTGCCGGACTTGCTGTAAGAGCCGGGGTTTCAACTGCTCCACACACGTGAAGAGTACTTGGGTCCCGGCAGCCCGCCGCCGTGAGCGGCAGCTCATGGCCGTGAACCCCACCACCGCCGCCGCGGCCGGCTCTTCACAATCCACCTCCGGCGCCCCTAAGAAACCCCGACTAGCCGGAGCTTCTCAGACAACAACCTCTCACACCTCGACCTCTAACAACAACGCCAACACGCCTAGAAGCTTCGATACTAGCTCAAGCCATCAAGGTAACTAATTAACATAATCTTTATTCTTTATTCTTTTTTTTTTATTGTGAGAAAATCTTCAAAGAACAATCGGATAATAATTATTTATTTTCTTTTGGTTAAAAAAAAACCCCCATAAAAGATGCTGGTTTTAAGGAGTCGTTGCCCGGTCAAGTAAACGCGCCGGCAGTTTTCAAGTGCGTGAGAGTGACGGCTGTCGATGATGGCGGCGAAGACGAGTACGCGTATCAGGCGGTGGTTCGAATAGGAGGTCATGTCTTCAAAGGCTTTTTATATGATCAAGGGTTTGATCAGGGGAAAGACGTATTAGTCCCGAATATATCCGATTTGCATTTGGGTGCTCGAAACGGGACTTCGTCCTCCTCACATCAACTGGTCGACCCGACTCATGATTTGTACGGTGGCACATTGATCGGAGGTTCGAGCTATGGTAACCCCATAAATTGATTCGTATTATGTCGATTGTGGAATTTGCCTTTTAGGCTCATGTGAAAATTGACATATACACTTACTCATTATTGTCATTTGATCTGTTATCGAAAATTATCGGATCTTCTTCGTCGTCGTTCTCCTCCTTTTTCGGCTTTAATACCCTTTTCTTTTTCG
>CACSLK010034598.1:16792405-16803458 GCA_902706635.1 Striga hermonthica
TTTTTTTTTTTTTTGACCTTTTAATTGAGTGTTGTACTATGAGAGACGTTATTGTTTTTTAATGAAATTTTATGATTTTTGTATTGCTTTGTGACTCCTAATTGCTCTCTATTCTATAGTTTGAATGTTATAATGGGAAAAGGGTTTAATACTTTAATTGCAGTTTTGACCCGGTAATTATAACGTGTGGCATAATATTTTGTCAAGTATTGCATGTTATAATGGGAAAATGCTAATTAGGTCCCGTTACGTGATGGTTCAGTCAGCGTTTTTCGTTATTGGACACACGTGTACATAATATACAGTAATACCATTCCGTCAACAAGATTGTAGTCGTTCCGTTATATTGATTCTGATCCAATATTTTTTTTTTATGATACTCACAATTAATTTGCAAAGGTACATATATTAATTTTTTTTTAATTATTTTCAATTTGGAATTAAGGTTTCACATAACTAGATTGATGAAAACGAAAATTTTACAACAAAATCAAGGAGAAACGACTTATGTGGCCAAATTTATTTATTTATTTATTTATTTATTTATTTATTTATTTTAGACTTCATAACTTCAAATGTGCTAAGGACTTGTGATAATAAGTTGAGTTTTCCATATTTTGTCTTATTATACCCTTTTCAAATAAGTATAATAGTAAATAATATAATCATTATAATAATGGAAAATCTATCTCCTATTTATTTTTTATTTTTTTTTTAAATAGGTCATAATTTGCTTGCATGCTGCATAAGACAAAGCTACTTGTTTTGGAGTGTTTTTATCATAACAGATAAAGATAAGAAGATTCTGTGCGGGAATTATGCAGCATTATTTCAAAGTTATAATTGGATATATATAATATATATATTTTATTTAATATTACAAATTATTCCCAATCAGATTTGGTTTTTTCTTACAGCTGCAAATTTGACTTTCGGCCGTCTCACCATGTGCTGTCTGCTTTTTTTATATGTCCCAATAATATGAATTTAAAGAATTATTACTCTCTCCCAATAATGTATCATTTTTTGAAATACGTCAACTTAGTATACCAATATGGATATATATCCATAGTTGTCAACAATATTTGTTCAACTTGATAGCAAATTGCTCCTCTGGACCGGTTGAACAGCGAACCACGAACTTCCATTAGCACGGAGAGCTCCGAAGACTTGTCTCCCGACAAAAAAGTCTTCGAGTCAGTGATGTCCATTATAATACCGAGAGTATGTATGCCAGTCATTGTACACGTATGTGTGTTGTGTAAAGTAAATAACCTAGATATTCTTATTTACCTAGGGTAATTTGGTGGCTAAGAGAGTTCTAGTTAGGAAAGAGATTTTCTTGTATCGATAACTTTCTGATCTCCTGAATCTGAGAGTCCTCATCAATGTGTACTTCTCATCCATGAAGGATTATTTCCTCTCATGTTGCCGACTCTTAAGTTTCGAGGTCGTCAACCTGACATCTGCACCTACCTGCCATTAGGCTTATCCAGGTTATAACCACGATCTAATTTCAATCGTCCTACAGGTAGTGAGGTCTCTCCTGTAATTTAGCTCCTTAGATCTCCTGACCTCTGAACTACCTGAATTTCTGTGGTACTGTCTGAGCTCTCTTGATCTCTTGACCTCCGAGTTGATCTAGATCTCTCTGGTGTTCGAGCTCCCTTGGTATACCGACCTCTGAGCTAGACGGGGCGTGTCGTAAGGTGTAAGTACTAAATTGGATGAAGCTCTCTTGAACCGTCTATGACCAAATACTAACCCTTCTGGTTAGCTAACCGAGCTATTTTAGATGTTATACCATAACTATAGAATACTTGCACCGGGTAATTTACTGTTTACGGTTGAAAAGTTCTTACTTAGCCTTGTGGCAGATTTTGATTTAAGATGGTCGACTAGAGTAACAAAGGAAATTCATCTATCATTTATGTTTCATGTGGAATTATCCATTGAATTTATGTGCAGTTGTTAATCTAAATGAAAGGAGAGAAAATATTGGTGAATAATATGTGCATATCAATGAAGTAGTTTGTTAAATTTAGGGCTGCAAATGAGTCGAGCGCCTCGACTCGAGCTCGAGTCTCGAGCGGCCCGAGCACGAACTCGAGTCGAGCTCGAGCCCATATTTTGCCTTGTCGAGCGGCTCGAGATATACGTTAATTATTAAAATACCCTTTATTATATATATTAGCATAGGTGCTTAATTGTAATTTTACCTAATTTTCGAGCCGAGCTCGAGCTATTTTATATTTTTATCGAGTCGAGCTCGAGCCTAAAAAATTGAGCTCGACGAGTTCAAGCAGCTAAAAAAAACTCAATCCTGCTCGATAAGACCAATGTTCGACTCGGTTCGACTCTTTTTGCATATCTAATTAGATTCCATGTTACGTGTGAAACTGCACTACCGATATACTCATTACTTTATGTAGTAGTTATTTAAATTTTTTATGAAAAAATTCTTATTAAGTTGTGTGCCTTAGATTTCAAATCTTCAACCATATATTCATTTTACGCCGTCAAAATCTTTTTCACCCCATTATAAATCTATTCTTTCTTTTTCACATCGCCCCATCAAATAACTTCTTTTACACCCCAAAGCTCACGAAATGCTATGCGATATTACACTCGCATGTCCAAAGGAACCAGCGCATATCCAATCGGCCGCATAATTTATGACTATGCGTAAACATTTCGCATTTTTTTAATCGCATATCCACATCAAACGCATAATTTATAATGTGCGAACATCTTTTGCATTTTTAGTAATCGCATATACAAATCGATTTGCAGCATAATTTACGATGATTATGCGCCTTCTTTTCGCAGGGCTATATCAACCTTGCAAATTTATGACTGCGAAAATATTTCGCATCTAATTCGCATAGTTTGTTGAATACGCATTTTCTGGTAATTGCATATCCAAGTCAATCGCATAATTTACTAAATATGCGAAACAATTTCGCATATATCCTCCGGATAATTGACAATTATGTGACAATTTTTTCGCTCGCATATTTAAGAATCGCATAATACCAAATCGAATAAAGCATATTTTTTTTTACGATTATGCGTCACTTTTTCGCAGGGCCATATCGACCTGGCAATTTTACGACTATTCGGAATTCGTTCGCAGATCTTTCGCATAGGTTGCGCACCTCATTAATTGACTGCTTTTTCACAGGTGAGGATTTGGTCTCTGCATTTATCATGCAGGCAAAAAACAGTGATCTCTAACAATTTAACGCCTGCACCATTCATCTACTGCATTTTTCTGTTTCTTTTTTTTTTTGGTCTTTTTGTTGTTCACTTATTTGAATGGCTAGCAACCATGTTAGAGTATTGGTGCACTTTGGTGGTTCGTTTTGCGAGGGTTCATATCTTGGTGGAATGGCAGAGCTGATGAGAATGAATTACGGCCGACAAATATATTCTGAAGTAGTTTCTCGTGCTCAAGCATTATTGAAGGCCGATCCTTGTAATTTGTGTACATATTATGGGCAGTATTTGATGGAAGGGAACGAGTTGTGAAGATGAAAATCGAATCCAGTGAGGATATCTTAGAGCTGATTGAAGAACAAAGAAATCCCAACATTTACGTGGAGTTGGAGAAGCGAGTAAATGTAGGGATTCTGGGGATGGCGAAACAAAGCTTCACGCAAATGATGGCGTCCCGAGGTGTATTTCCGAGTTCTTTTGGTGTTTGTAGTTCTGCATTTTCCCACGAGGCCCCATATTCACATCAAGCAGACCCTAGTTCATTTACACATACTGGATATCCTCGGGGCGCTGATGATCAAACCTCGGGTTGTTCGAACCAACCAGGTCATTCTCGTGACGATGACAATAATGATGACCGAACAAACACGCACAATGGTGAGTCAGGCGACGAAGACAAAGAGGTCAATGAGAAGCAAATGTTCGTAATCCAGGTACAATTATCGAAATCGGAATTGGGTTGACCTGCACACATCACACATGTCCCATAATAATCGCACAATTGAGTTGATTGCGCGTTTCGCATAACATGTCCCCATAATAATCGCACAATTAGGTTGATTGTGTGATTCGAATAACATGTAACATAATAATCGCACAATTGGGTTGATTGTGCGATTCCCATATCATATCCCATAATAATCGCACAACTGGGATGATTCGCCTAGTCTTCAACCGCATAATTAACGAATCGTATATCCAAATCGAAAGCCGCATAATTTACGACTATCCGCCATTTTTTTCGCATATCCATATGGACCGCATTGATTGATTGTCTGCACCGCATATCAAAATCGAAAGTGCTTCGCATATTATTCGCATACGTTACGCACCGCATTAATTGATTGTATGCACCGCATATCCACATCGAAAATGCTTCGCATATTGTTCGCATAAGTTACGCACCGCGTTGATTGATCTGCTTTTACACCTAAAAAACAATGAGGATTTGCATGCTTCCTCATTTAGTTGTTGAGTTGATGTATATCTACCTAGCCTTAAATGCTATATGTATCCATTAACCTTTCATTCTCTTTGTTGAAGAGGCGAACTTCTCAAAACCCTATCTTTCCATCGCAGCCAAAAAAACAAAAACAAAACCAAGGAGGCTCACGTTTGCGAAAAAAAAAAAATGGAAAGGATTTCACCTTACGACAAGATCGCGATCCGCTTCCGTGGCATGGACTGGACAGAGGAGGAGGAACGTATTTGCTACCAAGTATTTTTCAAATGGTGTCGTCAGAAGGCAGACATACACAAAGGACATGTGTTCAATTCCTTGTGGGCAGAAATTTCAATAGTCCTAAATCAATGCCTGAGTTATGCATTTAAGAGGGAGTTTACTATTTTTCAAGTCCGGCGAAAGATTCAACGACTCAGAAATTATTTCGATGAATTTACTGCTTTCCTGATGATTCCAGGCGTCCTCTTGTGTCGTGATACAGGCTTTGCTAGGGTTAACCACATGTACTGGGTGTATGTGGGGGAGGAGGTAAATTGCATCTGATTTTTTATTTTAGTTTGTTCAAGCATGCATTTTGTGACGCGGCCATAATAACCAAAAAGATTTAAATTTATTACACAGGAGACCGACACTCAGGCATTTTTCCGTTCGGAAGGATTCCCTTGGTCTGGTGAGTGTTACGAGGTTTTTACCAAGCGCAACGCAGCGGCGATAGACTTAGAAGTCATCGATCTCGACCCTTAGAATCCACTGGACATGTAATCAAAAGTTGTTTGGCTTATTTTGTTGGACGGACTGCAGTAATAATAAATATTTTTTTCTTCTGTCAAGTACGTGTTTGTTTAATCATGATTCATATGTCAAAACAAAACAATATGTTGCATGGAAAATTAAACTATTAATGTCCGTGAACAGAGTTTTCCCAGCAAAATCAGCGACAATATTCGAAGGGAAAATATTATTGAAAGGAAATTTGCAGAACTGTGAACAAAGTGCGATGATCGCATTGTTCTCGCATAACGTAATGAAAAAAAATAAATAAAAGTAATTAATATTTTTTAATCGCATATCCAGGCCAGATCAACCGCATCATCATTTAGGATATGTGAAAAACTGTCGCGTAATTAGATTATCGCATATCCAAACTGCATCATTTATGAGTATGCGACTATGCGGCATATGTTCGCATAATTTACGATTCACATATCCAAATCTATAAGGCTTAGATAACTATCGCTTATGCGTTATGTTTTCGCATAGTTACGAATCGCATATCCATATAAAACTCGCTAAATGTATCAATATGCGAACACATTTCGAATAGTGTTACGCACCGCTTTTTTTTCACCTAATAGTTTTTTTATTTATTTATTAATAAAGTCAAAGAACAAGAATTTTTCAAAAATTATTATTTACCAACTCTCGAAAAATATACGACGTTTGTATGTCGCAATTTTGTACGTCGCAGAATAGAAAATTTACAAAAACAAACATAAAAAAATATATGTTAGTCGTTATTGTAATAGTGTTATGCAGTTTTTATGCGGAATTGTTTCGAGTAATAATTGCAGGTTCATTGACCTAATAGTAGTAGTCTTCAATTTATTATTAATTTAGTCACAGACCAAAAACTTTTCAAAAACTTTTAATTATTTACCAACTCGGGCACCAATATGCGACGTTCGTATGTCACAATTTCGTATGTCGCCGAATAGAAAATTTACAAAAACATAAAAAATTAAATTTTATTTGTTATAGTACGAGTGTTATGAAGTTTTTATGCGGAATTGTTTCGAAGTAATAATCGCAGGTTCATTCATCTAATAGTATTCTTCAATTTATATTTAATTCACAGACAAAGAAATTTCTAAAAAATAAATATTATAATTAATTATGCGCCAATTCTGAGAATGATATGCGACGTAGTCTTAAATTTATATTTAATTCACAGACAAAGAACATTCCAAAAGATAAATATTATAATTAATTATGCACCAATTCTGCGAATGATATGCGACGTAGTCTTAAATTTATATTTATTTCACAGACAGAACTTTACAAAAAATAAATATTATAATTAATTATGCACCAATTCTGCGAATGATATGCGACGTAGTCTTAAATTATATTTAATTCACAGACAAAGAACTTTTCAAAAAATAAATAAATATTATAATTAATTATGCAACAATTCTGCGAATGATATGCGACGTAGTCCGTTAAATATATATTTAATTCACAGACAAAGAACTTTCTAGAAAATAAATATTATAATTAATTATGTACCAATTCTGCGAATAATATGCGACGTATGTATGTCGCAATTTTACATCGACTCAATTACTTTACATCGAAAAAACTTTTATAATATAAATTATGCACCAATTAGGCGAATGATATGCGACGTATGCATGTCGCAATTTTACATCGACTCAACTACTTTACATCAACTCAACTACTATTTTACCTCGTGCTACGTTCAGTAACAAGTTTCAGTGACCATAACCGAGCCAGAAGTTCTAGATTGTCCGGTATGATTTGAACCTTTAAGCCCTCCTGTATATGAGGTACTACTTAAACCCCGGTACTACGTTCATCGTTTCCTCATACAACAGTCTGACTCTCGAAGAAATTGGGATGAGGAGTCTGTTGCAGAGGAGGTACGAGATCTTCTCGCCATTGTTTGTTAGAAGGGATAGGTCTGTGAGTCGAACGAAATTAATCGTCATCCCTTGTTTGACTTTGAATCTCCGTTTTCACATCTGTCTTTGCCAGTGAATTTTGTACACCAGTTGAAGAAAATGGAAAACGGGATTTATATCAATGGTCTGACTTCCGATAAAAAAAAGTAGTATACCTCGGAAGAACAAGAACCTTTGTCTTTGAAGGCGTGCTCCCTCTCGCCGACGTAGGCGCCTCAATCTAGTAAACCACGGAAGACCAAGCAATTCGCCGGAGATTCCACGTCTTCCCAAACACATGGTCTCCAACAACTTTTTCAGTTTCCAATGTTTTTAGCTTTCAATGTGAGGTGACCATGTGCCTGGGCAGACGTGGGATCTCCAGGGCGAGTGCTTGTACTTCCGAGATATACTAGATTGAGGAGGCTACGACGGTGAAAGAGAGCACGCCCTCAAAGATAACAGGAGGATCAGGACCCATCTCTCAATTCCTCAACCTTCGAATTTCCTCAATATGCCATCAATGAAGACTACATTGACCGACATGTTGAGGAAAATCGAGAGTTATAGAATTGGGAGATGGGTCCTGATCCTAATTCAATTGTCTCATCTCAGCTGCCTTTTATAGAGGACGGAAGAAGATATCTATCCTCTTTGATACGCGCGCCGTTATTAATTTGCCGAAGGCTGAGGGGACGTTTCGGAGAAGAGGCGACTCTTCAAATTCGCAGAACTACGAACAAAATGCGATGAATCGCAATTCATTCGAATAACTTTATGACAATAAATGATTTCGCATATATCTGGTTAAAGAAGATAACTATCCTCCTTGATAAGCGCGCCGTTATTAGTTTGCCAAAGATTTGAGGGGACGTTTCGGAGCGACTCTTCAAATTTACAGCACTGTGAACAAAATGCAATGAATCGCACTTTATTCGCATAACTATATGGCAATAAATGATTTTGCATATCTGGTTAATCAAGAAGATATCTATCCTCCTTGATACGAGCGCCGTTATTAATTTGCCAAAGACTTGAGGGGACGTTTCGGAGCGACTCTTCAAATTCGCAGCACTGCGAACAAAATGCGATGAATCGCACTTCATTCGCATAACGTATTTACAATAAATGATTTCGCATATCTGGTTAAAGAAGATATCTATCCTCCTTGATACGCGCGCCGTTATTAATTTTCCAAAGACTGAGGGGACGTTTCGGAGCAACTCTTCAAAATCGCATTTCAGTCGCATAACGTTTTGACAGTAAATTGCACTCTGTTTCGCATATCTGTTTAAAAACATATACTACGTAAAATAAAAAAATTGTTTTTAATGCGCCGGAGACTGTCATTTAATTGAGAGTGTAAAAGACGCAACCTGCCAACCTTTATTCGCAGCACGGCGAACAATGTGCGATATATCGCATATCATTTGCATACCTGAAATTATGGAGGGAAAAAATCCCGCCCAATGAATTACTAATAGAAGATAAAATGTTTGAAAGTGAGTTAAATTAAGGTATATAGATAAATATGGTTTATTGTGAAATTGATTGACAATAAAAGAAAGTCACTTATTAAAAAAAAATATAATAATGTTCAAGCTCAATCTTAGATAAAATGTTTGAAAGTGAGTTAAGTTAAGGTATATAGATAAATATAGTTTATTGTGAAATTGATTGACAATAGAAGAAAGCCACTTATTAAGAACAATATAATAATGTTCAAGCTCAATCTTAGATAAAATGTTTGAAAGTGAGTTAAGTTAAGGTATATAGATAAATATGGTTTATTGTGAAATTAATTGACAATAGAAGAAAGTCACTTATTAAAATTATAACAATGTTCATTTATATATTTTGAACGGTAATTTAAAGAATAAATTACATTATATCATAAGATATAATATTAGTTTAGGGTTTAGGGTTTAGGGTATGTGAAGGGGGTATGCGAAATCGCATACCCCCTTCGCACTTCTGTTCCAAAGTTATTTTCTATTTCTTTCATCTTTCAGTTATGCGAAGGGGGTATGCGAATTGCCGCATATTGCTCGCATACTACCCCCTTTCGCACTTCTACTCGAAAGTTTATTTTTTATTTCTTTCATCTTTCAGTTATGCGAGGGGGTATGCGAATTGCCGCATATTGCTCGCATACTACCCCTTTTCGCACTTCTACTCGAAAGTTTATTTTTTATTTCTTTCATCTTTCAGTTATGCGAGGGGGTATGCGAATTGCCGCATATTGCTCGCATACTACCACCTTTCGCACTTCTACTCGAAAGTTTATTTTTTATTTCTTTCACCTTTCAGTTACGCGATGGGTTATGCGAATCGCCACATATTGCTCGCATACATACTACCCATTTCGCACTTCTACTCGAAAGTTGATTTTTTTTATTTATATCATATTTCATTTATGCGAGGGGGTATGCGAATTACCATATATTGTTCGCATACCCCCCTTCGCACTTCTACTCGAAAGTTTATTTTTTGTTTCTTTCATCTTTCATTGTTTAATTTAGTTTAATTTTTTTCTTTCAGGTATGAGAATATATTCTCATACATACATACAACAAACAACAAAATGCAACAAACATCAAACATATAATAAAATGCAAAAAAATAAAAATCAAAATGTATTACATGGTAATTGTGTTTTCATCTGCACTAAACTCAAAAATTTCCATAGCCATTTTGCGCCTCACTTCCTCTGCCCACTTCTTGGTAAACTTGGCTCTGGTAACCTTCCCCGTTGTTAGCAGTGCTCGCACCATCTCCACAACACATACAACACAAGAAATTCTGTCATGTTGCAATGTAGTATTTTTGGGCTCCATGAATGTCAATTCGAACTTTTCTCTCACTCCCTCTACTCCTGCCGCATACGTGGCAATCAGTGGAATTCCTTTTTGGATCTTTTGGAGTCCTTTGACGCGTGATTCGCGAATGTGCTCGTTCTTATTTTGATACGTATGCCGTAGGGGGTCAAACACACGTATCGTCCCCTCGCGTAAAAAGATCTGGACAGCCACGTAGTGGCCGGTCAAATTCACTACTCCAATAATCTGTTGCATTGAGTTGTGAAAAATTCACTAATTTTTTTAGGAAAGATTGCAATATTAATTGATTCAGAATCATTGAAAACTTACAAATTGAATGTCCCTCCAAGAACACGGATTTCCCCATCCGCTGACCCCCTCTTCTGCAATGCGAATCAAAGATTGGAGGGTCTCCGACGAGGCCGGGTCCACTTCCCCCTTATCGATCTCCTTCTCCAAGTCCTCCAGCATCATCTATATAAAATACAACATAATAGTAATAAATAATAATGTTACTAATATAATTATTAATAAAAAATGGAATGACAGGGAAAAGAGAAATGATTAAAATAATCTCACAAAAATGTAGTCGGCACGATGGTATAAGTGCCCAACATCTTCACCGGTTGCTGCAACTTCAAAAATTGTGGATTGCTTTGCATAATCCACAAGTATGCATTCACGTGTTGTTTTATAAAATCAAACCAAATATCATCCATCAATTCATATTTATACGTTAAGATATTACAAGACAAACATATGCATACCTCGTCCTCCACCATATTATCCGGATTAAGCAACTCCTAAAACCACTCCCGGTCCACCTCATATAAAACGCCGACATTCCTCCTATTAAATAATATAATACAAAGTTATTATTTTTTATATAAACAATAAAAGATCTTTTGGATGTACTTACATTTCTTTGTCTTCGGATGCCATGAACCGATCAAACGTGCGCTCCTTTCTGGCATACCGTCTGTAGTCCTCGGGTAGATATGGACTTACAATAGCACGTCCTGGTCGTCTTTGTCAATCAACTTCAATCTCGAAAGACGAGGACTGCGGAGAAGGAGCGGTGGGATCGACGA
>CACSLK010034598.1:16835326-16849412 GCA_902706635.1 Striga hermonthica
TTCTTACACTTCTCTCCAATGAGGAAAACGTGTGTGATTTTTCATAAGAAAATAAATTGTGTCCACGTGTCGGGAAGCAATAGGGCTTTATGGGGTTTAAGCGTAAAGTGAAAAAGTATGAGCATTGGATTTGGGACATGGTTTATTTAAGAATGATGATGCGTATAGAATTGAAAAGTACTTTTGGATATAATTTAGCTAATTCAGATCGGATCAACTAGTTGGCTGATGATTAAGAAATCATCAAATATTGTATCGTGTTGGTTTAATCATAAAGAAGATAACGAGTTCGAATTTGATTACCTTTTATTTTCTTGCTTTTCGTGTTGTGTTTCAGATTACGCCACGATGTGATAATATCATATCATTTATTTTTATAATCGTGTTTATTAATCATATCGTGTTCGTGTCGTGCAGCTAAAGGAGTTGCGCCGAAACGACTCGTTATCTGATCGAGCCAATAAACAAGCTTGAACCTTAAGAGTCGAGCCAAGGTAATATAGTTTAGGAAATTATGTAAAATCACTTATTTATCGAGCCTAATCACGAGTCTTTACAAATCGAATTAAGTTTGGCTCGTTAGCATGTTGAGCATGTAATTACCATTAAGGTGTGAAGCCAGTTGAATCAACTCGTGCTAAAGTTTAGACAGAATGATAAAATTTGCATTTTGTAAAACCATATTCCAAAATGATTTGGCTTAGTCGAGTAAACCAAGCTCGAGGACTTTGCTTCAACAAATGCAACAAGGATTTACGAAGCTAACATACCTTCTCATACTCTACCTCCCTGAGCAACATCCTCTGGTGGTTGCTCCATATATACCTCGTTTTGAAGAAAACTCAAAAGTGGTTGCCAGAGATATGAGTAGCCGGACATAAGTTTTGTAACGGGAGAGGAAGTCTCAGGAATAATCAGTGCAATAGTTCTGATCATAACCTTTAGCTACCCAAACAAGCTTAAGATGAGCCATTGAGACATCCAGATTATACTTGTGAAAATCCACTAAATTCACTAACACCCGATCGCCTTTTTGTCAACAAGTAAATGAATTAATGTCCATGTACCACTATGATCAAGAGCATTCATTTCCTCAATCATAGCAGCATGCCAACCGAACGGTCCAAAGCGTTCCCTACAGTTTTAGGAATATAAATGGAATCTATTGTTGCAATAAATGAACGTTAACGGCGCCTCACTCAAAGGCGGTCTAGCGACAAAGAGTCAACCAATGTGAGGTGATTTTCGACACTCACCCAAAACAGGCACCACGAAACCAAAAGCAAACTGAGAATATGCATATATGGGAACCCAAACCCTAGCATGGCTCTGATATTATGATAAATGTGTTTGGGTAGAACTCATTTCCAAGAGCTAGGTTAAAGTGAGCGAATATCCAACCAGCCCTTATACACAATAACAACCCAATAACAAATCGGTATGAGACAAACATAACTTCTAACAGTTTATAACACAATTTACTGAATGTTTATGTAGTTGTGAGGAAACCATTTTTATGGTGAAGTGGGGACTATTTTTTCCTTTCTAAACTAGCCTAAATCATTTGTCCAATTTTCTCTTAGGCACGTTTACACAGGTTGCTTTTGTAGGTTTTGTGATAACTGATATGTACAATGTTTCAGACTACATCCAACTGATGCGGCATTTGGCAAGCAGTGTTTGTTCTTTTGCCCGGTGCATATGATGTTTTTGATGATAACTAGACTTCCAGTATTCTACAATTAGTGGGATAGTACAGTACGATCCTGATGGGCGTGGTCTTTCTCAGGTTTCAAACTTCGTGTGCCTTTACACGGTGATTGAAGCCAATGTATGGTATATTATACTGATTTGCACCTTAAGCTGGAAAATTTTGTTCTGCAAACTATTTTCAATGTGAAACACACATAATAACTAAAAATAGGTTCGTTTTAACCAAATGTAAATCCTTGCAAGTCGTACACGTTGTGAGTTGCGGCATCATTTCACATATGGTGCAATAATCAAATACAAACTTTCAGAGTCCATTGAGGTAAACAGCACATATAATATATACACACTCCACAACATATATACACGCACCCACAGAAGAAAGAGGCTATCTAATCAAATGGACTCATGACTGGGACCAACACGTACTTGAGCCGTCCGGGTGGTGAGCGAGGGCCTCATGGTGACGAGTGCTGATTCATTAGCTCCAGCTCTAAGAGCGGCTCTTCCAGCTTCCAAGAATCTTCTAACTGCATCCTCCGCATACCGGTTGGCTGTGCCCACGTTCATTCCTCGTCCAATATCAGGATACGTGTTGAGCATATAATCACCATTAAGCTGTGAAGCCAATTGAATGAGCTCCTGCTGAAATTCTGACAGTTTAATGTCTTCTTTAGGTCCATGTGACCTTAACGCCGTCTTAACTTCCGGCAGTGTCTCTGGAGAAAATTCTAAAGTTTCAGTTTTTCGTTTTCAGACAACTTCAACAACATCTAGAAACAACGCGAGAGATAGGACTAAAGTAAAAAAATGCAGCTCTTTTTTCCAGTTGGGAATTAGAAAAAGGAGGAAAAACTTTTCACTGGGGAATTTGTACAACACATAGAGTATGCATCATCTCACTTGAAAACGAGAGGTTGTCAGTAAAGAAAAAGTTGCTTCAACGGCATAGAGAAGAAAGTTCTGACCTGGACAGTCGTCTCGGGGAGTATCACGCAAGTAAAAGTATTTCTCGAAAGTCCCAGCCCATGCATCCCTTTTAGTTAGAAAATTTGATTGAAGATTGAAAAGCTTCTTCACGGTAGCAGGGATCGATGAGTGTTCGTATTGTGAAGATGGGGTTGGGCCACTCGGTTCATGAATCACTGCACCAAAATAAATAAGTGTAATAAGATCATTGGGGACAAAAATTAAATACAAAATAATATTGTAGAGAAAGAAACCGAAGCTGCTCCTGCTTCACTGGAGAACAAACTCTCAGAGTGTCACTTAAAATATCAATTTAGTTTGTATTAGAAAAACATCTACTCAGTAACATTCACTTATCATTCGATCCATTGAAAGCGTGTAAGAGTCCAACCAAAACCTTAGCTCGTTCATCCAACAACAGATTTTAGTCAAGTGAGCCGCCCTCGTGAACAAAAAGGAAGTGAACTCTGCAATTTTCTCCTTCTACAATCTCTTCACAGAAGTACTTGGCAAATATTGATTGTGATCTCTGGCACCAGCTAATTCATTTAATAGTTTAGCACTCGTAGTATTAAAAAATGGGTGAGGTCAGCACCCCCAATGTCAACAAGATGGCCAGCATCTGTGACATTCTAATTCGATATTTCAATTTCCATTGTCTACCTCGGAAAACCATTTAACTTTCAATAAACCCATCACTTTTTCATCCATATCCCCTGAAATCTGGATTAAGTGAAGCTGCAGTTTCAATAAACCCGTCCATTAATCATCCATATCTCCTGAAATCTGGGTTAAGAAAAGCTGCAATTTCTCCACTCCCAAATTCCATGAATAACTATCCCTATTCAATATAGTATTTATGTTTCAGATCTTGAAATAAATTTAGGCAGCATCTCCAGCTCCAAGTTTAGTTAAGGTCTGCTAAGCGTCCAACCAATCATCTTCAACGAGCAACTGATCCTCAGTATCATTTTTCTTATAGATAATAAAAATTAAAAAGTATTTTAAAAATATAGAAAGTCGAGCTTCTTAAATGGAATGGTTTTCCGATAAACCTATATCCTGGTACAAGCAAGACTTTGCATATAAGGGATCTATTACACATTCGAAGTGGTATTTGTAAGTTCCGTTACCCTCTGGGGCATGCCAACTGACAAAACGACTAGCATAGTTACTCTAATTTAAGTGTGGTGATGCCTCTAGGAAGAAAGTTTGTGACACTACTATCTAGTCAAAAGTTTCGTAACAAAAGTTTTCTACAGAACGAGTTGTCCTGACAAACAGAGAAAGAAAAATCAAGCAAAACTTGCTTGCTTCAACTTCCATAATCAGATCCATTTCTCTACTATGACTATTCAGCTCATATAAATCAAGACACTATATTCTGGTAATCCCCTCACAATTAGTTAAACATAGACCACATAATAAATTATCTGTAGGTATACCTCATATATACTAAGGAAACTTAGTAGTTCAAACACATTCCTTTTGATCTAAGTTCAAACACAATCCTCTTGATCAAACAATAAACTACTGTCAAAATAAATCATTAGTCAGTGGGCAGTTCATACCAGTGCCTTTGTCAATCCAGGGTGAAATCAAGAATGTGGGAACACGCACACCAAGCCTATCAAACTGAAAATAATATGGGTCAGGCCCGATGATCCCATCTGGGTTGGGCACACCAGAAACAGGTGTTGGCACATGATCATAAAACCCACCGTGCTCATCATAAGTGATCAAAAGTGCCATCTCCTTCCATTGAGGACTCGCCCTAAGCGTCTCGTAGACCTCCTTCACAAACCTCTGCCCGAGCGCCACATCATGAGAAGGATGATCGTCGTTTGCCGGAAAGAGGTCCACATCAAAGTACCTCTGCTCGATCACGACATAATTTGGGAGCTTCCCCATCTTAGCATGGAGCTTGAACTTCAACTTATAGTTATGGAACTTGACGGTATGCTTGAGCTTCCTAAGGCTCTTGAAGAACAGAGTAGCTGGGATATTCTGGTAATAGATACCGAAACTAAGATCGTTTTCGTCCAGCGAGTCAAAAATGGTCTTCTGAGGGAACCCATGGATGAGGTCCTTCCTAACGTTGCTGGAGGCGCCATGGGATGTGGCTGAATGAACATAGAACCGGTTAGGCTGAGTGGATGCGGGCACCGAGGCGAACCACCGGTCCATAACAGCAAACTCGTTCGCCAGCTCGGTGTAAACCGGTACGAGTTCCGGTTTGAACCCGCTCATGACGGTTCTGGACATACCCTCGACCCCCATGCTCTCCGCCTGCTGCGCAAACCCGTTCATCGGAGCCGGGTCGGCCGACGAGTCATTGGATCCGAATATCTGCTCCCTGATGGCTTGGATCGAGTGACCCGGGTCGGAGTCAACGAAGAAGGCGTCGTCGGAGACGAACACGGGCCGGGAGTTCGGATCGGATGAGTTGATCCTATTGAATTCGGAGCCGGTGAGGCCGTCGATGTCGGGCCGGACCCTCTTGAGCCATCCGAGCATGTGGTCGAAGGAGCGATTCTCCATCACCAGGACTACTAGGGTTTTGATGGGGCCTTCAATTTTGTGTTTTTCTTTTCTGGGGAAAGGGAATGAGTGAGAGACGGAGGAGAAAATAGTAAGATAGATGAAAATGAGAACGAGGAAGCGAGGGCGCTGGAAAGAGCCCATCTCCGGTGGGCTGCGCCGGCGGAAGGTGTGGAAACGTGGGAAACCGGAAATTTTACGCAGAAGGGAGCTATTGAGCTAATGTAACGTGTACATTTTTTAGAGTTGAATGGAATGAATGAAAAGGAAGAAGATTTACAGTTACTACTTAACAAGTAGTAGTCGCAAGAGCTAGAGAAAACTAGCATGAAAATATGTAAATAAAAATATATAATTTAAATTTAATAATATAAAAAAATTAAATTGAAGTATTGTAAATTATGAATTACTAGTATTTGATCATGACATTTGCACATATATAAAACACATTTTTATTTGTATTTATGAATTACAAATGTACTTTTATCATATAAAATTATTATTTTTTCTTAAGTTAATTTTATCATTCAAATTTGAGCTTTAAATTTTATTTTAATCATACAACGTTTACATTAGTAACATGAATAAAATAATTTATATATTGGTCATATATTAAGAAAATTAACATAAATAAAAAAATTATTGGTGTTTCTGATTTTAAAAAAAAATATATGTGTCAATCATATTTTTCTTCCAACAATGCAACCAAATATAGCGGTTACAGCTCTGAATGTGTCAATCAACTTTAAGTTCTAAACATTAGCTGCTACATATTTGAATATTATGCTACCAAATTTAGAATTAATTTAGTAACTGATCCAAAAAATATATATATTAAGGTGTAACGGATTTAGCAGATTAGTGAGTAATTAATTAAAAAAAATGTAACTCCTTTTGGAGGGAAATGAAAATAGGTTTTATTAAATGCATCAGCTAGTAATTATATATATATATATATATATATATGAAAAAAGAAAATGCACTTGAAATGTCCGTCAATATATTTATTGCTTTAGTTGGTCACTAGTACAATGCTCGTGTATTACACGGGTGCTTGTTAAATTTTTTTCTTAAAATTTAAAATTAATGAGAAAAAGTAGCTGAAAATTTAAATACTTTATATATATATATATATATGTGTGTGTGTGTGTGTGTGTGTGTATTATTTTAGTATAAAACTTGTTACTTGTGCGACTTACATATATTATATTATAATGATTTTTCTAACTTATACCATATAACTATGTTCATATCCGAGTTAGCTGGGAAAGAACCGGATAGGGTCGACCTCCCAAGACCCGGGCTGAGAACCCAGTTCAGCATAGAGGTGTCGAGCTGAGTTGCGAAATTAGGTGATCAGGGCAACTATAAGAACAGTTCGCGAGATCGACACTTGACATCAAGCGATCGAATTGTCGACCTCGGTCGGGTACCGGGATGGTAAAGGAATCCTGAGGACTTAAGGAGCATATTTGGTAGAAGTGCCGACCTGAAGACCCTGAGCGGTTACCTTGGAGGCAAGCGCGGGGCTGTCATTGGGTGATGGGACGGGCTGTCATAGCTAGGGGTGTTCATCGGTCGACCGAACCGAATTACCAAAACCGAATTAACTAATTTATTAAATTTCAAAAACTGAACCGACCGAATTAAGTGCATAAAACCGAAGTATAACAGAATTGATTTTTTTGGTCGGTTCGGTCGGTTAACTAATTTTTATTATTTTTAAAAATATGATTGTTTACTAGGCAAACACAATTGTCCATTCAACACACATACAACATAAAACCAACCAAATTAAACATTTCAATTCCAAATCCATCTAGTCCAAGCTAAAAATGATAAAAATAACAGCCCAAAGGCCTAAGTTCATATGAATTACATCAATTCAAACATCCCATAAAACCAATTTGTTTGGGATTTTCATAACCTTCATACCTTCAACTCTTTCTTTTAAAATTTGCATAAGAACAATTACAGATCCAAATGGATCACAACAATTTAAAAAAAAAAGTGACCGACGAAATAGACGAATCGACGACCATAAATGAAAATTCGTCTTGAACTTACCAAAATAGACGAACTGGCGACCGGAGAAAAAGAGTTACCGAGTCTTGACCGACGACAAGGAGTCGTAAACTCGTAGACGCAGCTTTGAGGGCGGAGGATTTAGGGACGAATTGACGATTTGGGGGATGATTCGGATTGGGAAGTCTAAGCTCCGCCCATCTCACACCCCTAGTCATAGCCTGCTACTCTACAACAAAGCTTAGTAAAAAAGTATGCCAGCATTAAATACCCCACATGCTTGCATTAAATGTGTGACAGACAATGATTGAAAAAACTTCAAATCGCATTAAATAACTGTCTGGGAGGCGCCGAACTGCTCTGCAGGACTACTTTGCGACAAGACTGGTGAACAGTACCTAAACAGTATATCATTTAAGGATATTATAAATAGCAACCCACTTCATTTATTTTGGATTGTTGAATTCTCAACTATCTGCCTTCTCTATACTTTCTCTCTAAGAATTGTAATAAACAGATGTAAGGATTGTAAGTGTATCACAAGTGTCGACCTCGTACGAGAAGCCGACCTCGTGATCAGTTAATAAAACCGTAATTAATTCAAATTTCGTCTCATTTCCCGTTTTGTATTTTCTTTATCAATTATTTAACCGTTGATCGGAACCATCCATCAACAAACTACATTAAACATGAATATATTAATTGAGAAATAATTTTATTTTTTAATTAATTTTAAAAATATATTTCATTATTACAAAAATAAATATAATTTATTTATTTTATATATACAATATGGATGTCAAATCGAAGCACATCAAAAGTTATATAATTTGAGACATTATATATGTAAAACGGATAAGAAATACAAAAGTTATCAACTTTTAAAATACGTTTACAATTCAATAATTATAATAGGAAAGATATTACAATAAAATTAATACATCTAAAATGATCATAAATAAATTCAACATATTTATAGTAATCCGAACATAATTAGTTTTGAATTGGAATTAAATTAAAATCTATCCAAACCAAATAACGAAGCATGGAATTTTGACACCTAGAATTCTGAAGTATGCGAGTCTGCCACTTAAGCTCAGCACATTCGAGAATTATACATAGGGGCGATTCTTAAATCACTATGTACAACTGATTATGAAGAAGACTTGTCCTCTATGCACAATAATATTTTTAACTTTTTTTTATATTATTTAAATTATTATGTATAATTATTTAAATTATTATGTATAAGTGATTATGAATTTTTTTATTACAAACATTACACATTAAATTCATGCATTATAGTAACACATGTATCACGTGGCCTTTTGTTGTCAGTATTTTTATCGGAGTAGAATTGAAAGATTCGTTCCCCAGATCGTATTGCAAGGAAGGTTAGCTGGATTTAATTGTACGTTTATTCGATCACGAAAAAGAAAATACAGGATCCTAAACACTCTATTCAATAATTTTGTTTGGGTTTAATTATCAACTAAGGATTTAAACTAATGAAAAGCAATGTAAATAGCAAGACGAATTCAATTAATGATTAAAGTGCTAGGGTATCGGGGATAATTGCTTTCGGTTCTAACACAACTACCGACAATCAATTGCTCAGTTAAAGGACTTGAATCGTTTCTCGTCCAGAGGCTCACTCTCAATAACTCTTCGTAACAAGAGAGGGAACGTACATGATCGACTATCAATTCCAACAACTCATAGACAATACTTTTACGAACAAGTCTACCCTAAACGAGCCTGAGTTGACAAACGTCTCCCCTCTCGGTTCTACACGTTTATTGATTAGGTTAGAAAGGTGATCAATCTACTAACTCTAGAATAAGCACAACTCGAATAGGTATGAACAATCAAGAACAAGCAATAATAATCGAACCTAATCAATCATCCCCCAAACTCAATGAACAATCCAAATCCAAAGCTAGAAAATAGAGTTTCAATCTCCAAAATCCAATCCAAAGAGAAAAAGCATGAAAATGAATGAGTTTCTAGATAGCAAAAACGTAAAAACGAATTCTGGAAGTCGAATAATGATCCCTAGGTCCTAATTCTGATGTAAAAACCCGCGCCTCGAAATTTGCATCGATCAAGTCGCGAGTCGCGACTTCCACTTTCCTCGAGTCGCGAGTCGCGCGTCTTTCAAAATATCTTTAAATCCAGGGAATATCGCGATATGTCTCGCGAGTCGCGGCTCCATTTCGCGAGTCGCGACTCGTCTCGCGAATGGCATCTTTTCGTCTCTGTAATTCTCGCGAGTCGTGACTATCTCGCGAGTCGCGAGAAATTCTGGCACATCTTCAGTTCCTTTTTCGGTCCTTCCTTCAGTTTTCTGAGCTTCCCGACGGGTTTCCTCGACATCACGGTTTCGGCTCAAGTCATCCCATCATCGACCGGCACAACCTACCTCCTGAAAACACAAACACGGAGAAACACGAAGCATAACACAACAAAATGACGCATAAAACAAAACTAAAGAGAAAAACACAAAATCGCAGAATTGGACCAAATAAACTACGAAAATCCTACAGGCGGGGAAAAATAAAGAGAAAATAAACCCAAAATAAAGACACAAAGGACAAACACCTTTTGTTTTAAAACACATTTATGTTTATATATTAGTAAAGATTATTAGATTTTTTTTTTTAATTTAAAAGTATCATCCAAACAAAAACATGTATGATATTTACATTATTTCTTTAATTTTTTTAAATATTATATCAAAAATAATAAGGTGTGTTTGTTTATAAATTTTCTCAATTCATACTGAGTTTATACTCAAAATCTAATTTAACTTTAAATCAACATCATTATCATCAATATTATCACAATAATAAATAATATCAATTAATCATCTTTATTCCTTACACATCACATCAACTTTAATTTAATATTCATCTATTCACATAATTTAACTAATTATCACTTCACACTATGTATCTTCTACTTTTATATTTAATCAACTTTAATTATTTTATTTAAAATATTATTTTAATATAAACTCAAAGTCTAACTAACAATTAACGATACTACATTTTCAAAATTAACACTCATTAACAAAAAAAAAAAAAATATATTATGATCAAATATATTTGTATCCAAGCACGCTTTAAACGTCCCATTCAATTAAAACGAGAAGTCTCATTTAACTTACAAAATATAAATTATATTTAATATTCTAAATAATTATAACTGTAATATACAAAAAAGTTAAAAATATCCGAATACACATACAACCAATTTACCAATAATTAATATTGAATATTTTTTGTTGGTCAAGATGAGTAATATTTCAAGTTAATAAAATTCGATGATAGGTAATTGCATCCCATAAATATACCAACAAACAAGTTGTGTATTCATTTAGGATTTCTAAATTTTTTTTTAACGTTTTAGAAATACCGATGTGTTTAATTTCGACTTTCTAATGTCTCGAGATATTTATTTTAGAATTTTAAAAAGTCTTATAAAATCTTGATGTATTTTTAATTTATTTGACATGACTAGAATTTGTTAAGACCTTTTAAGATTTGCTGAAATCTCTTAAAAAAAAATTAATACGAAAAACCAATTCTAAATCTCATTTCCAGACTTACGATTTCACATCATTCCTCATAAATCTAAAAATTTAAAAAAGTCTCTAATCTAAAAAAAATTCAAAATATTATTCAAAAATTTCAAACAAATACGTCCCATTGGCAACATTTTCAGTTCATGTTTGGCTTTGCGAATCTAGTAATAATACATTTTGTGTAAATACAAATGACACGTATCAACAACATAAAATCACCACTGAACATAATCAAATAGTTTCGTGGAACATGTACACTTCACCTCGATGCATTTAAGTGGTACTATTAATAATAAGACCATTAAATGTAATAGACAGCAACATTGACAAATCAATAGACCGACTTTTCCAGCGACTTATGAATGAGAGGACATATAGGCCCCGTTTGGAAGATAGCGGATTGAAGAAAATTAGCGGATTGGACTTAATTGAGAGGTTTGACCCGTCAAATCCGCTATTGAGCTTGTTTGGTAAATAGCTTATTTGATAAGCTTTTGGGCCCAAAACTCTAATTTAGAAAAAGCTCATTAGATGAGCTTTTTGGGATAGAAGATTCACAATCTACTATTTTAATTTAGAACTTTTTAATTTGTATTATTTATTTTTACAATTTACATTGGTTTATGGTGCTAATAAGTACTAATATGTCATCCATATGATTAATTTATCAAGAAAAATGTAAAATTTATAACTTTTTAATCAAATGTTAGTAAATTTTAAAAAAATATATATATTTATAAATTACCAACTAAAGAATATTAAATTTTTAATATATTATTATTAAAAGAATACACCCTAAATAATAAAAGTGTCCTTATTGGTAATTTACAGTGTCAAACAGCTATAAGCTTTCAGCTATTTACCAAACACTTATTTAAAAACCGCTAATGAAATTCGCTGGTCAAATCAGCTAATATAATCCGCTATCCGCTATCCGCTAATACAATCCGCTATCCGCTATCAGCTATCCGCTGATCGCCAAACAAGGCCATAGTGACATAATAGGAGAGCATGAAAAATCTTTCTTAATTTAATGAAAATCAACATATTCTCTCTATATATAATTCTCGAATGCGCTGAGCCTACGTGGCTGCTTCTGATGATTCAGAATTCTACTTGACGAAGAATCATGTTTCGTAATTAGGTTTGGACAAATAATATTGATATATTAATAATTGATAATCTAGGTTCAGACATTCTATAAATATTATTTAACTAACTTAAGTATTTTAATTTCACTTGTACTAATATAACCCTTTAATACTTTGGAATTTTACATATTGAGACACTAAGTAACTAATATATCTATGACTTTTGATTTGCTTCTTTAATTAGCTATTGAATTATAAATGTATTTTAAAAGGTTGAAAACTTTGGTATTTCTTATCGGTTTTACATATATAATATATCAAATTAATCATCTTTTGATGATATTCCATTTGACATCCATATTGTATATATGAAATAAATAAATTATATTTATTATAATAATAAAAAATAATAATATTTATTAAAATTCATTAGAAAATAAAATTATTTTTCAATTGTTGTTTATGTTTAAAATGTAGTTATATGTTGTAAGTTACAAAAATTATTATAATATAACACATGTAAATCGCACAAATAAAACTTGTCATACTAATTTTATGAAAGATATTTAAATTTTCAACTACTTTTTTCTTACTAATTTTTTATTCTAAGAAAAAAATTAGCAAACACATGTGTAATACACGGACGTTACTAGTTATTGCATTATAACTTTGACAACTGCAATTTTAAGGGTTTGCATTGTTATACATCAAAATCCAAATATCTAATCACATTTAACCAATCACTTCCTTTAACTTAATATCTAATTCAAATTTAATTCAATTCAACTATGTTTAATATTTGTTAGGTGTGCAAACTCAATCTTACATCGAAAAATTAAATATTTCCAAGTCAATATATAAGTTTGGTGGGCTACTCCTTCTATTATCAATCAGTTTTAGAATGGAACTTCATTTGGGTTTGTATGTTGAACTTGATGGAGAATTGAGTTTTGAGTTGTTGGTCCAAACAATTGGTATCAGAATCACGGTTGGTAGCCCAGTTGCGATATGGATGCCGTGGCATGTTCCCTGTGGAGCCGGAAGGGCCGGTAGATCCGTGTGCCTTGTGTCGAAAGTCTTCCTGGCGAAAGGGTGTGGTCAGGCGGCGGGTTCCGTGGGGGATAACGACGGTACAAGATGGTCGGATCGTGAATTTCATTAAAATGGAGACCCATATGGTCTTGTGTTTGAGGAGAGGTTTGTTGGGTGTGCAAACCCAATTCCACATCGGAAGATTAAAAATTTCCAAGTCAATATATAAGCTTGGTGGACTACTCCTTCAATTGCCAATTGGTTTTAGAATGGAATTTCGTTTAAACTTGTATGTTGGGCTTGATGGAGAACTGGGTTTTGAGTTGTTGGTCCTAACAAATATTATCAATATTATGAATATATATTTTTATAAAACTCCTTTTGTTTTTTGGTATGTTATGTGATTACATTAAGTACAATGTCATAATTGCACTTCTTCAAAAGTATAGAATTAGACATGGCCAAAACTCGGGCCCCCGCTGGACCACCAGGTTGGGTTTCGACGACCCTAAACCGGAACGGACCTAGGGTCGTGTCGGGTCCATGACCCGACGGGCAGGGTCGGGCCGGACCCGGGTCTGGACCCGGCTGCATAAAAAAAAAATAAAGAAAAAATAAAGAAAAAAATTAAAAGGCAATGTATTTTTCGTGTCGACACGGACCGGACCCGGCCCAGCCCGCCGGGTCAAGGTAAAAAAAAAAGACCCTCTTCTGTTTTTCGGATCGCTCGAATCCCTAGCTTTTGATCCATCCTAACTCGAATTCTATAAATCTTTCTATTTCTTTACGCTATAGTTTACAACTTTAGGTTTGGATTCAGTTCCATACCTATTTACCTCGCCCCATTGGTCAACTCAGTACCAACACAACTGGTGACCTCGTTTTCACATCTTCTTTTGGTCTGTGCACGATCAACTGCTCTTCAGAAAGAGGGCTACTCAAGGAGTTTAGGGATTACTGTAAGAACTTGTATAAGTTGGGAAAATTGAGGACTTACCTCTTCCATTGTATGAACATACTAGTATTCTACCCTGTGCATTTGCACAGATGTAAATAAAGTATTGTGAGTTATTTGTATACATATAATGATTTGTAACACCCCGAACAAATATTATATTAATAGCTCGACTTA
>CACSLK010034598.1:16849550-16860257 GCA_902706635.1 Striga hermonthica
TTATAAATTCTAGAAATAATTAGGCGGGGTGTTACATGATTAATGATTTTTATTTCACTGTTTTTGCAGGCTAAACTTACAATTAAAAGAGTTGATTTTTTTTTTTTTAAATTGCATTTATTAGATTGAATGTAATGTATATTTTGGTATGTATTTTTTTGTAAATTATTTATTATTAATTTAGGAATTTCATATACTTTTTTTATTTTTCCAACAAAATTAATTTACATGGAACAACAATAATAACATCTAATCACATTATACGGTCAACACATTATATGATCAATTGTCAGTAATAAAAAATTTAAAATGATTTTTGTAATTTTAAATTGATTATTATATGATTATCTATTAATTAGGTTAAATAAATAAAAAGTAACGGTTTTTGGAGGAAAAATGTTAAATTGCCATATAGGTATAATTTAATAGGTTTTCTTAAATGCTCATGAGCCACTAATTATATATATATAGATATTTATAGTTACATGTTCAACCCGTTTAAAATCTGAGTCGAGCCTGGACGCGTGGTCAACGTGTTTGACCGTGCCGGGTGACTCGGGGCCACGTCTATAGAGAATGAGTAGATTTTCAAATTTACACTTGCTCGAGCCCGATCTCAAGCTCAGTGGTTGGACTTATCAAGCAACAAGCATACGATATTGTATGATCACGAGTTCTCTCACACATACAAATGTGCAAAAAAAAAAATGTAAACGACCTCAAAAGACATCGCTTAATTTTATTTTATTTTTAAATGTCTTTCACTTTTATCTTCACAATAACTTCACTTGTTGTGAACACATGTTTTCATCATTTTACTGTCCAAGTTGACCAAAGTGACACTTTTGTTAAACACAAGGGCAAAAAGTGGCCTTTTCTTGAAAATTCTCAAGATATGATTTCGGCGTGGGATTTGACTAAATTGGTAAAGCATGAAGAGTAGGATTGACAAAAGTAAAGCATGAACATGGAATGATGAAAGAACAACTGTTGTGCATAAAAACAAAATATACATGTATATATTGAATTTAACTGCATAATCTCGAGGTTGGCTGCGTTGAAATATTAATTGTGAGTTGTTTCACATTGATATGATAGGACAAATGAGTCTTATATATAAGTTTAGTTGGTCTATCACAATTTTGAGACGAAACCTCACTAAAGGTACATCTAGTCTCACTTTCTTATAGTGCGTTTCATCTGGTGAGATCATAAGTGAAGGGTCCTCAATAGTGCACACATTTTTATAGGACTCGTGTAAATGTAATTAAAAGTTATAACAATGAAAAAAATAATAAATACATGTATAAAATATAGAAAATTAAAATCATTTTATCAAAAGAATAAATTAGGTAACTAATTAAACCAATTTATTTATTATATAGTTGTCGTATCAACCCTACTAGTATTAATACTTATGTATAACATAAGTATTGTGTTAATGAATATATGTATAAAGTTATTTATGTCTAATATCAAACCTAACTCCAAAGCAAAAATAATATAAAAACAACATCACGAAGCATAGATTTTCGCCATTCAGCATCCGAAACGTGAGAATCTGTCACCGAAGCTCAACACATTTTGAATTAATATGTAGGGAAGGATAACCGTCTATGTTTTTGGGATGATAGGATATTTTAATTAGCATGTAATTGAGGTTTATTAGTAATATAATATGATTAAATGAATGGAATTTTGTCAATCCTTATTCCAAAAGATAAATTAGCTATCAGTTGAATTCTAAAAGATAAAAGCTATCAATCAATTCGAAACCAAAATAATGATCAATTATGAATTTGAGGTTTGAACTATTAATCTCTCTTTCATATTCAAAATAATAAAATGATCAATTTTTTTCAACTTTAAACGTGGTTGTTGAGAAGATAAATAAAAAAGTATTTAAATATAAAATGCAACAAAAAAAAAAAATAGATGAAAAGAAAAATCATTTTTTATATGCCTCGCCTTTTATAAAAACATACAAATAAAAAAAAAATTGTAAGAAAAAAATTTAAAAATCCCATAAAATCTATTTCGCTCGAAAACAAAAGCAAGATGGGTTTGAAATTTAATTATGTTATTCAAAATCATTTTTTTTGTATTAAAAAAGTTTTTATTTATATTATTAATAATAAGAGCATTAACTATGTTCATATTTAGAGTTCTAAATTAATAAAGATTTAAATAAATAATTTTTATCTTTCAGCTCCAAATTGACACTAGTACAATACTCGTGTACTGCATGGATGTCGAGTAAAGAAAATATATGATAAAAGTTAATGGTAAAATAAATTTCTTATTTAATTTTTTTTGATGGACTAATTGATGAAAAAAAAAGAGGAATAAACAGTGTAAGTGATTTGTAAATGGTAATTGAGGAGTGAAATATGAAAGAAAATTATAATATGGTAAGATTGTTAATTACCCAAACTAAAAAAGAAATGTGTACAAAAAAAAAAAAACAAAATTAAATATACACTTACCAAGTTTGAAAAAAATTACTTATCCCTCCCCTTATATATTAATCCAGAACGTGCTGAGCCTACGTACTACTTCTGGTGCTTCGGAATCCTATGTGGCAAAATTACATGCTTCGTATTTGGTTTGGGTAAATTTTAATTTAATTCCAAACAAAAAATAATTAGGTTCGGATTACCATAAATATGTTGATTATTTATGGTCATGTTACATGTATTAATTGACATTTTAATATCATTTCTTATTATAACTATTGGATTGTATATATATTTTAAAAGTTAATAAATTTTGTATTTTTTGTCAGTTTTACATATGTAATATATCAAATTAATCTTCTTTTAATGAGTTTCAATTTAACATCCATATTGTATGTATAAAAAATAATAATTTATATTTATCTTTATAACAATAATAAAATTATATCTAATATTAATTAGAAAAATAAAATTATTTATCAACTAATATATTTATATTTAAAGTAGTTATATGATATTAGTTATAAAAATTAATATAATATAACACATGTAAGTCATAAGTAACACATATCATTCTAAAATATATAATAATATATTTTTTTTGGTAAAAAAGTAAACTAAATTTAATATAGTTTTCTCATTAATTTTAAAATTTAAGAATAATTTTTTAACAAGCACCCGTGTAATACACGGGTGTTGTACTAGTGTCTAATATCAAACATAACTCCAGAGCAAAAAAAAAAATATATAAATAACATTACGAAGCATAGATTTTTGTACATGTCAATATCCGAAGCATGAAAATATGACAGTTAATGAAATAATAAATAGAGAGGGGGTGGTTTGACCAATTTTTTCCGACTCTCCCACCTAGAAACCAAAATCTTGAACTCCAAATCATAAGAATTTATTATATTTAGGTTAATAAATTGACCTATACTATATGGCTATATTATTTGGGCCCATAAAACTTGTTAGTTATTTGTTGTAAGAACTGACACAGCAATTGAGCCGGCAAGTTTTAATCACAGGGGAACGAACCTCTTTTCAAATAGCCAACAAGTTTTTCTGTACTCTGTAGTACTCTTCGTCGTCTCCAACTACTGTGCTGCTGGTACAATCGGCTCTGAGGAATCTAGGATTGGATTGCTCTGAAGATGGAAACCCTAGCCTTCTCCTGTAATCAACCGCTTTTCTCTCCTCGCCGGTACACCTCAAGGCTCACCTTCAAGACGACACCTTTCTCCCTCAAATGCTCGACCTCACCTCCATCCTTAGGTCAGTCGTCTATGTCATCTTTGCGCTTTGAGTTATGTGGCATTCTAATGTTTCGCCTCTGTGCGTGTGTGTGTGTGTGTGTGTGTGTGTGTGTGTGTGTGCGTGTGTGCGTGTGTGGAATGGTTTAGTTGTTCGATTCAATTCCAATTTATTCCATTTTTTTTGGGGGGGTATTTGTTCAACTCACCCCCAATTTTTGCTGTGGAGCCTGTGGTTGGAAAGAACTCATATAGTCATCCCCAATTACAACGTGTTGATGCGTGTGAAGAAGAATACTCACTTGGGGCATTTATCAAATGCATTACCATGGATGATTAGAATTTTTTTGTATATATATGTGTGTATATATATATATATATGTATTTGCCTGATGTTTATGTATCTGGTGATATTTGGAATGGTGGAAGAGTAGGGAGATTTGCAAACTTCAACGACTTACATCCAATCGTGAAGCTCATTCAAATACAAAGTAAAAAGGTGGCATTTTTGCCAATTTTCCAAAACAAGAAAAAAAGAAAAGAACAAAAAAACCTTGGTAATGATGGTCTTCAGGGGCATGTTATTGCATTCCTTGAAAGTAAGATTCTTTGAAGAGTTGATATGGTTGTAAAGGAAATTAAGTACCTATTAGAAAGAATGTGTAGATTCAATTTCAATAGCTGTCTTTAGTGATTCCAACATTTTGGGATAACATACTTTCGTAATAAACAGATAGCAAATAAGATATACTCCTTATAAAGGGAATCAAGTGCCGCATGATAAAATGTCTTAAAATGAAGATGGACAAATGGAAGGGATGAAGGTTGATCCTTTTTTACTTTTGCTTTTACTTTATATGTTATCGGGACTATAATTGCCATGATTGTTGCAGTGGACCAATCTGTCAAGTTCAAGGAAGCTGCTAAACAAGGGAATTTGATCCCTATGTACAAGCCCATATTTTCTGATCATTTGACTCCAGTGCTTGCATATCGGTGTCTGGTGAAGGAAGATGAGAGAGACGCCCCCAGTTTTCTTTTTGAGTCAGTTGAGCCTGGTCCAAAAGCATCCAGTGTCGTAAGCTTCCTTTTTTTCTTACTTGTTAAGTTGTTTTTGAATTACCTCATATTAGTCAATTAGGAAGTGTGAATTTAAGGTAATCTGGTGGTCCTTGTGGAAATTAAGATTATATTAGTTCGTTGATGTTATTATATTGGTTTCTAACAAAGATTACTATTGTTGGGGTTTGGCCGACTAAATCAGGAAATTGTTATGACCTGTGATAAGTTTTCATTTTGTAAAATAGCTTGATCATATTGCAAAGTCTAAGCAGCGTTGAATACTTCGATCACAAGTAGTCATTGGTTATCTAAATCGTATAAATCCAAAAATAATCTGAATATTGGCCTTCTAAGCTTGAAAATTCTGGGAGGTGTTTGAGGCCGTGTTTCTACATTCAGGCCTTGTTGTTGCTCGATTAATAAAAAGAAGATAACTTTTTTAGTCGTCAACCAATCCTTCCCAGAATTCGAAGCACCAATTAGTTATTTATTGTTGATTGTTGTTAATGAATTATTATTGCATGCCTTTGTCGGATGCGTTACAGAGGAATTGTGGTAACTTCATTCATTGAACCACCCATTTAATTTATTGTTGTTGAATACTGTTAATTAATTATTATTGCATGCCTTCGATGTGTCACAGAGATCTTGAGATAACCTTCATTCTCCATCTTCCTAATCTTAGTAGAACTGTTCCAGCTCTTCATGACCTACCTCAACCCTGAAATTTATAGCTCAACTCTGTTATTCTTGGTTAGCATTTAATGTATCTGAAAACAAGGAAGAACATCTTTTGGTTGTGAGTGTGTGTGTGTAAACATATATCACTTGCTTGGCGTTGTCACATCTGTCCCATTATTAACTGCAGATCATTATTCGTTAAATTTGAATGTGATTTTTCTTTGTGTGTGTGTGTGTGTGTTTTGCTTTAGCTAATGTTAACACAAAATGCTAGGGACGATATAGTGTAATTGGAGCTCAGCCAACAATGGAAATCGTGGCAAAAGAAAACATGGTGACCATAGTTGATCATCATGAAGGACAGAGGACAGAGGAGTTTGTGGAGGATCCTATGGTGGTTCCTCGTAGGATTATGGAGAAGTGGAAACCCCAACGCATTAATGAACTTCCTGAAGCATTTTGTGGTATATATGCATAAAACTTTGGTGCATGTTAATTTGAAGTTTATAAGAATGAGATATCAGAAGTGCGAATGCTGACATGAGTTCCCCTGATTATCATAATTTGTATTTGGAAACTAGCTAAAATGAGATTTTGTCTGGTCTCAGGATACAAAAAACCTTATTATTGGTATATCTTTGATCTTGCATTATTCCAAATTTAATTAGTACTATGTGACTCCATTAAGAAATACTTACTAGCTACTTACCACATTTTCTATGATGATATCTGTAGCCCGTAGGCTCATACTTGATACAAGCTTAGCCTGAAATCACTTCCTACCAACCTTTGTTTCCACTTACAAAGCATAACGAACTCATTAAGTGTATCTTTTTTCTCACAAACAGGTGGTTGGGTCGGTTACTTTTCATATGACACTGTGCGCTATGTAGAGCAGAAAAAACTTCCATTTTCCAAAGCTCCTGAAGATGACAGAAATCTTCCTGACATTCATCTGGGGCTTTATGATGATGTTATAGTGTTCGATAACGTGGAGAAGGTTTTTCCTGCTCCTTCATTTTTATTTTATTTTATTTTTTCCATTTTGGTCCTAGAATGCACTGACATTTCAAGAGCACTTCAGGTCTTAACCTGTATTATCTTGTTCTAGCTTGTTTTGTCATCATGCAGACTGCATTCTATTGCACTGATCACTTTTCTTGTTAATTTGCCCTCATTTGATAGAACCACTTCATAAAATTATGTGACTGGTTAGATGGAAAATACAATGAAGTTAAAAGAAAAAAATCTTTCAAGTACTTTGATCTGGCTAAGTATAGTTTCATGTTCTCTCATTTACATTTACATTTGCTAATAATATATCTGTTTGCTAGTAACTTATGGGATTTCATGTTCTCTCATTTACATTTACCTTTGCTAATAATATATCCGTTTGCTAGTAACTTATGTGAAGGACATTTTGACTTCAGAAACAAATTTACTTTCTGCAAGGTCTAACTTGATTTGAGAATCTTACTTTTAGAGCTATTTATTAAGTGTTTGGTCATCACGTACCTTTTCTCTCAGAAAGCATATGTGATACACTGGGTCAGATTGGATCAGTTTTCTTCTGTTGAAGAGGCCTATGATAATGGGATGAACAGATTAGAAGCTTTAGTGTCAAGAGTGCATGACATAGTGCCGTAAGTGATCTCACTTCAGGTTCATTTTTCTTTCCTTCTTCATTTGTTTTTGGCTTTATCGTTGTCCATTTTCCTTTTATTCTTAATTGCAGCCCTAAGCTTTCTGCGGGTTCCATAAAACTATACACTAGCCATTTTGGTCCTTCTTTGAGCAAGTCCACCATGACTAGTGAAGAATACCAGAATGCAGTGATGCAAGCTAAGGAGCATATTTTAGCTGGGGATATCTTTCAGATTGTGCTCAGCCAGCGGTTTGAACGACGCACTTTTGCTGATCCTTTTGAAGTGTATAGAGCGTTGAGAATTGTCAACCCAAGTCCATATATGACCTACTTACAGGTCTGTAACCTTCCTTGTAATTTTTTCATTCACGAGGATTCGTTTTTGCATTTCTACCTAAGAATCTACCTTCTGGTGATTAGGCGAGAGGCTGTATCCTGGTTGGTTCAAGTCCTGAAATTCTTACTCGAGTTAAGAAGGCAAGTACTGTTCTCTAAAAGAGAGACTGTTTTCATGCTTTTTATCTTAAATTTCGTTTCATGCATTTCCCAGTTCCCACTCTAATTCTTTTCCTTTTGTTATTTTCTGGACAAACTTATGCCTAAAAATAATACTACCAAGCCCTTTATATATTTATATTCATGTATGTATATGTATATATAATAGAGTCTATAGAGATGCATGAAACTTGTGCCCATGCATATGCTTATGACATATTCTGATTTTGAAAGATAAAAACTTATTTTAGGGGCAATTGGATATGAACTCAAATCAACTCCATTCACTTATTTGTTTTTTTTATAAAAATAGTAATAAGTAATTGTGATGTTATCGGTGAATAGTAAAATAATGATTGGTAGTTATGGATATGTGAGTGGATGAATTGTAATTTCTTTAGATAAACTGTGTGCAGTAATGATTAACTTCATTCACTTATTTATTTTTTTATAAAAAAATAATTAATTGTGATGTGATTAGCAGATCGTAAAATAATGATTGGTTGTTATAGATATGTGAGTGGATGAATACTATATCTTATAGATAAATGTGTGGTAATGATTGATTTTTAATTGAAAATTTGTGTTGGAAAATGTGTGTGGAGAAGGAATAAAGTGAAATGGAAGAATGGAAAGGGGTTAAGCGTGAGCTATGTTTTGTGGAGGAAAAGGTTCCAGGGGTTATTTACAATTTCTCAATCGTAAATATCTCTGATAATATTCTTATGTTTTTTCTTGTTATGACAGGGCACGGTTACCAATCGACCTCTGGCTGGAACTGTTCGAAGAGGGAAAACGCGAGAGGAAGATTACATGTTGGAAAATCAGCTTTTACATGATGAGAAACAGTGTGCAGAACATATTATGCTTGTTGACTTGGGACGAAATGATGTTGGAAAGGTTTTTCCCCTTCCCTTTATTCTATGAGATTAAATCAACTCATCCCTTTGGGTGGTTTTAAAATTTTGCATACGGGCAGTTCCTGTCCGAAAAGCATGCTCTTAACATATTCTTTCAGGACTCCCAAGATGTATATTCCACATAAATTAATGCTAGGCAGAATTTGTGTATGACAATCAGCTCAGAACTTGCGTTTCTTTAGGATAAAGGGATGTAATCAATATGCAACGCATTCAAATAATGGCACTGGCCTATGATTTTATTTCATGAGAAATGCGCTGTGTAGGATTGTAGCTTGGGATTTTGGTTCCTTACGGATGAAATATGGTATACCATTCTAAAACAAGTACCTTATGCTCTTCTCATGGTTTTATTCGCAATCACAACCTCAAGCAGCACAACCTCGTTCTACTTGACTAAGACTTTCTAATGTGCTTAAACTATGAAAAGTGATATATTTTAGCCCAGCTAGAATATGATTAGGTTAATGTAGGAAAGCAAATGTAGATGAAGTACAAGTTTGCTCATTTATGTGGAGTTGTATATATAGAATCTAAGTTTTACCACTCACAAATGCCATTGCAGGTGTCGAAACCTGGTTCTGTGAAGGTTGAGAAGCTCATGAATGTTGAAAGATATTCCCATGTCATGCACATCAGTTCCACTGTATGTACTTTTACTGTAGAGTTACCTTTTCGCACAACTCTCTTTTCTCTTGCTAGAGAAATAGTTTATTATTTTATATAGATGAAAAATCCTCTAAAGTCTCTTGTGGGTATGCCATTGCTGATCGAAACATACATCAAGAAGTGCCCAATAGTCTTTTTTTTTTCTTTTTCTTTTTCCCGAGCATATTCATTCCAAGAGTTCCGGAGTTATTTGATATATATAGTACCACTATTCTTTAGCCATCTCATTCTCGTGTTAAATTTATGTTCTCGTAGGTTACTGGTGAGTTGTCATCTGACTTGACCAGCTGGGATGCTTTACGCGCAGCATTGCCTGTTGGAACAGTTAGTGGAGCCCCCAAGGTCAGTCGTGCCAGTGAATTTTTTTTACCATCTCACCATTCTGTGTTCTTTCAACATTCATAGCTAAACCTGAAATCTGTGTTTATATAATGGACCCATCCTATATATATACCCGTCCGTTCTTGGCTAAGTCACGTCTCACGTCTCCATGCTTTGAAAAAAAACAAGAAGAAAAAAAAAAATTGAAAATCCTAAAAAATGCTCTTAACATGTTCAGGTGAAAGCCATGGAACTTATCGATAAACTAGAAGTGAAGAGGCGGGGGCCATACAGTGGTGGATTTGGGGGCATTTCTTTTACGGGAGATATGGATATTGCTTTAGCTTTAAGGACCATTGTTTTCCCGACCAACATGAGGTACGACACAATGTACTCGTACAGAGACAGTGGAAAACGAAGGGATTGGGTTGCCCATCTCCAAGCAGGGGCCGGCATAGTTGCAGACAGTGATCCTGCTGACGAGCAGAGGGAGTGTGAAAACAAGGCTGCTGCTCTCGCTCGAGCCATTGATCTTGCTGAGTCATCATTTGTCGAGAAGTAACATCATGCATTTTTTTTTCCTTTTTCATTTTTTTCACATTTTCTTCTTTACAAAAATAAAAAAAAATAAAAATAAAAAATTTCGAAGCCACAGATTTTTCCTGGACCGGAGGAAAAGCCGAAGGGCTGCGTGTGGTTTGTTCTTTTTTTTTTTTATTTATCCCCTGGCTTTTCAGATTCTTCCTAAGGTGCAGGGCTTTGTTTTGCCCTACAACTGATACAATATTCCTTTTTTTTTTTTTCATTTTATTATTGTAATTTTAGCATTTGATTGAATATTTGGATGTAACCAGTTTTCAAGTCACCAAACAAGAAGATATACAATATAGTTTTGTTTTTTCCTTTTAAATACTTTTTGCACAAGCACAATGGAGAATGGAGAAGTGAAAAGGAATTTGGCCAGTAGATACTATTTTTGACAACTAATGTAACATTCCATTGGTAGCAGAACCTGAATAGTAGTAGTAAAAAGTGTATTGACAAGAAAGTTACATCAATTTTGGCCAAATGCTCTTGTAAGCACTAAAACATCAGAAAAAGACCTCACTTATCTTTCCTGTCCCACCATCAATTATCAACCTCTCAGGCTCAGCTAAGCACCACTCAAGTTCCTTTCACTTAGAGGAAAAAAAAAAAAAAAA
>CACSLK010034598.1:16878526-16900458 GCA_902706635.1 Striga hermonthica
TTAAGTCGAGGTCCGATTTGAAGATGGTTCCGAGAGGCCTCCGAGAGTGCTTTGCTCTGTCAAGCCAAGCATCAGGGGCCTTATCGACTTCGATGACTTCAAAGAGCCACCCCCTACAACCGCCCACTGGCACACCACACAACCACCTTTCAACCTCCCGTCGCCTTGATGCCCCCACATGGGTCATAGGTCCCCGCAAGTGGACCCGGCTATGTCTTGTTTGGCTTATTCTTGTACAATTTCATTGTGATCGAAGGCTGCTGTATACTATTTTCGTCTTGAATTTTCCTCGAATCGAAGTTTTATATCCGTGCATTTAGACAATTTCATCGAAAGTCTAATAGCCCATCCTTGTCAAAGAATGTCGATACATTATTTGTGGGTGGGGATTTTGCCTCAAATAAGCATCTACGATACCAACATTAAAAATGATAGATTTAGTAAAAAATTACCAATACAAAATGCCTTTTGAAATTGAAGAATTCTAGTACTTACGCAATTGCTATTGTGAGCTAGCTTGGGCTTCTGAGTTGAACCTATATCAAGTTAAGCCGTCATTTAAATGAGCAGAGTTGTGCCTATATTAAGTGGAGCCGTCAAACGAGCTTGAGTTTATTAGATAAACTCAAATTTTAAGGAGATAAAAAGTTATATAAAATTCTCTACTTTAAAGTAGAGCTTGGCTAGTAATCGAGCTCGCCGCTTGTTTACCAAGTGAGTCGAATTGTGGTAATGTCTTAAAAAGTTAAATCGAGCTCACGAGCAACTTATTTGCTTTCACCATGGGAAAAGTTCAAAAATTATATAAAATTCTCTATTTTAAAGTCGAGCTTGGCTAGTAAACGAGTTCGCGGGCCAGTCACCAAACGAGTTGAGTTGAGCTTACAACTTAACAAGTCGAATTGAATCGAGCTCACTCGCCTCAGTCACCAAATGAGTTGAGTTGAGCTTACAACTTCGTTTGTGTTGAGCTAACAACTTAACAAGTCGAATTGAATCGAGCTCACTCGCGGCTCAGTCACCAAATGAGTTGAGTTGAGCTTACAACTTAATAAGTCGAATCGAATCAAGCTCACGCACAATTGATTTGCTTTCCCTAACTCTATAATCTATGCTTCACCTCGCTTGCGCTGTGTGTATGTTTTTAGTCTTCAGTCCCAGCAAACGATGAATTGTTATTCTCTCACTACTGTAACTCTTGGGCTCTGCCCGAGCTCATTTCCAAGCCGTCAGAGGCATAACAAAGCCTACTCTATTGGGCTGCCTTTCAAGGTCTCGTCAATCCGAGGCCGCGCAAATCCATCCCTCGCTGTTTCTGCACCTCTATCGCCGTTCAAAATCCGCAATTCGGGACTTGGTCGAACGAGGGCTTCTCCAAATGGCGCCCAATCGGCCGGCGGCGATGTCTCGAGTGAGCTGCGCACGCCGAGCTTCTTGGAATTCATCACTTCCGAGAGGGTGAAAGTGGTGGCGATGCTCGCCTTGGCTCTGGCTCTCTGTAACGCCGATCGGGTTGTCATGTCGGTCGCGATTGTGCCACTCTCGATCTCTCGTGGCTGGCGTCAGTCATTTGCCGGCGTTGTTCAGGTAAACCCCAACCTTTTTCCTCTCGACTGTGTCTTCCTTGTTTGATCTGTTGTGATACGGAATTTGCTTGTGTTCGCCGTCTTCTTGTACTTCCTCATCTGTTTCACCGCATCTTATTGATTTCATAGCCACTAATGGCAGTCGTCTTTTCTATGGGGATACCTGATATCACCTATAGCTGGAGGGACTCTGGTGGACCGTTATGGCGGTAAGGTAGTCATGGCTTGGGGAGTAGCTTTGTGGTCTCTGGCTACCTTCCTTACTCCATGGGCAGCTGAAACATCTCTACTAGGTTTGCTTGCTATGCGAATGCTACTCGGCATTGCAGAAGGTGTTGCTCTTCCTTGCATGAATAATATGATAATAAGGTACCTACAAGTTAATCCCGCAGATATGATTGTTCGATTATCATTTTCTTTTGTTGCAAAGCCTAAAGCACGCAGATGACTAACATTTTTGAATAATCCTGCATAGATGGTTTCCTCAAATTGAGCGGTCAAGGGCTGTAGGACTTGCAATGGCTGGGTTCCAGCTTGGAAGTGCTATTGGGCTTTCGCTTTCTCCAATCCTCATGTCACAGGGAGGCATATATGGACCGTTTGTGATATTTGGGTTGTCTGGCTTTCTTTGGGTTTTGGTGTGGATATCAGCAACTTCAAGCTCTCCTGACCGCAGTCCTCAAATATCAATATATGAGCTGAAATACATACAAAACCGGTCATCAGTATCTTCTGTGTCAAAAGATCAAGTGAGAGCAAGTCAAGTCATTCCTCCATTCCGGCGTTTGCTCGCTAAGCTACCAACTTGGTCTTTAATTATTGCAAATGCTATGCACAGCTGGGTAATGCATCTGGTTTCTTTTAGAATTCTGGATAATTATAGAAATTTGTCTCTGTCTACTCTGGTTGTCTGAATGTTCCTTAATATCATTTGTCTTTGAAAGTTTGGATGCAAGTCAAAGGTGGATTTGATTAAGGTTTTATGCACAATGATATGGTGTCATGTTATTGGGCTATTTGAGTTGCTGGGGTGGGGGCGTGATTTGCCTATGCTGGAAAAATTTGAGACGTAACTGGAAAAGAAAAATGCAGGAATTTTCTCTGAATTCTCAGTCATGCAATTAATGTAAGATTATAAAATTGTACTAATATCCTACTTTGTAAAATGATACAAATGAATGCAAAGGAAAGGACTCCAAGAGGAATTAATTGTCTGAAAGGAAATTATACAAATGAATGCCAAGGAAAGGAGTCCAAAATTATCATTTATTTTATCTAGGCACTAGGTTCTTGCTTCTCTAACAGTAATTCCCTAGAAATATGTCACATGGGCACAATTAGTTGCTTCACATTTGTCTTGCAGGATTGTTTTTCAGTAAGATTTTATTCTCTCCCCGCCTTTTCTTTTTAATACTGCAGGGTTTTTTTGTCATGCTTTCATGGATGCCAATCTACTTCAAAACGGTGAGTTCGTACAGTTATGATTAGAATCTGGATTTATTTAGTTTGTGCTCCTGGAAGACAAGTTATAGGGATTTCTTGCTGTAGATATATAATGTTGATCTCAGACAAGCTGCATGGTTTAGTGCTGTTCCGTGGAGTATGATGGCTCTTACTGGCTATTTTGCTGGCATCGTATCAGATTTGATGATTCAAAATGGCACAAGTGTAACTTTGACTCGCAAAGTCATGCAGGTTTTATTTATCATGACTTTCCTCTGCATCTGAGCACCACCACTTCCCACAAAAACACAGCAACAAAAAAAAGAAAGCATACTGAGAAAGACTTGAAAATATTCCTAATGCATATTTGACTGTTTTTGCATTGTCGTCTCGTCAAAGACTTCAAAACTTGTCCTAGAACAAATTATGTAAATGTTAGGTGGCTCATAATTTGTGCATGGAACTGAATATATCTCACAATTTCTTTCCTCTAAATTTTCATTTTTCATTGTTCCATTTTTCTTGTCTTCTAAACTTCCTTCCTCGTATTCTTGACAGTCAATTGGATTTCTTGGTCCTGGCATCGCTCTTATCTGTTTAACAACGGCAAGAAGTCCGTTCATAGCATCTGCCTGGCTTACTTTTGCTGTTGGCCTGAAAGCCTTTAGTCATTGTGGCTTCCTTGTGAACCTTCAGGTAATAATAATAATAATAATAATAATCATAATAATAATATGCATCTCGTGCCAACTCATTAGTTGTATTTTCATATGCTCTCAATTTTTGTTTACCATTTGCTCCCTCCAATCCCAGGAAATTGCACCGCAATACTCTGGTGTTCTACACGGTAACTTCTCTTGTCTCGTCATGAATTTTCCTCTCTGTGATTTAAGTTTTATCTGTATCCACTCCGTTATTTGATAACAAGCAATGAGCTTCGAAGCTGGCTGAATACTGAACTTGAGTCCATCTCTATTCATGTAGGTTTGTCTAATACTGCTGGCACGTCTGCGGCTATAGTCGGGACTGTTGGTGCTGGTTTTTTCGTCGAGATAATGGGCTCGTTGAAGGGGTTCTTGTTGCTTACGGCTTTCCTGTATTTCTCGGCGGCTTTGTTTTGGAACCTCTACTCAACAGGAGAGAGGGTCAATTTTGACGAAACTACTTAGGCCCTTTGTTCACATTTGACAATGCCCGGCTTGTAATTTTGTGATTGTGTTAGTTTTTAGATAGCCGTGAGTGTATGTGGCCGTGTGTTGAATACTTGAATTGTACATTTGGATCGGATATCGTAAATAGTGAGAGATCTAACCGTCACCCCTCATGCAAATGCAGTGTAAATAACAGAGAGATGGGTGGTTAAAACTTCAAAGACTTTTATAACTCATTACATCATTTTAGATTCATACATCTCAAGGCAAGGGGATTTGGATTACTTAATAAAGAAAAAAGAAGCTTAAATGCAAACACGAGGAAGCTGTGAATGTGAATTTTTACAGTGAAATGGAATTCATCAATCCCAAGAGTCACGTGAAATGATGGTTAATTTTGGCGACCATTCTATGTGATTTTCTATTAACTCAATTCTTGTTAATATTGATAGCTCTAGCTTGAAAACCTTGAGCACCTGTTTGTTTAGTAGCTCAACAGACATGGCCAAGGGTCGCCCGGCCCGCCTACATGACGACTGGACTTATGTTTCCTCGTTATTAGCTCAACTTAGCTCGGCCTAAAGTTATTTCTTTTATTATCAGTTGAGAAATGTTCACCTACTCACGGTAGGCACATGTTAATATGTCCACCGCGTAGGTGACATACACTCATTGGTGATGTTAATATGTTTAAACAAATACATCACCAATGAGTGCATGCTACCTACGCAGTGGGCATATTAACAAATACATGACCAATGAGTGCATGCTACCTACGCATTGGGTATATTAACATGTGCCCACCGTGGGTAGGGGAGCATTTATGTTTATCAGCTGGGCGTCTTTTACTGGGTACTTGTTCAGATATTCGTCTCTCACTCTTAGCAGTCATGATCAACTGATCACCCCTCACTCGCTCAAAACCACATAAACTTTTCCCCTTTTTTCCCAAGTATCTCAAAGTTTTGTTTGCGGCGTAAGGTTCTAATTATCTGGGCATTGCATTACTCGTGTTTCCAATTTCGAAGCATACAATTGGTACTGAGCCGGCTCGGTTTTTTAATATTTTCATGCAATGTTTTGCCTTGTTCTTGTAACCCCACTCAGATTTTCGTGGATTTTTATATTTGTTGTGTAATTTGTTTTTTTTTTTCTTCTAAGCCCTGGTGATTGTAGTGTCATCTTGAATGATTGATTTTTTTATTTTTTTTATATATATATATATATATCTTGATAATGAATTGATGATTATGAGATCATGTGAAATTGAAACCCTTTTAACGAAACGAGATTAGTATCCACATTGGTCAACTCAAATCAGTGCCAGTTTTGTTGCAGGTGAAGTGAGTAGCCATGGCAGCTACTGTGAAGACAAACGGTGGTGGGACTGATGAAGCTAAACTTACACAGAAAACTCCGTCAGTTGCTTATCCTTTGGCTAAAGATCCATCCCAGATTTCTGCCAATATCGATTACCACGCGCAATACAGCCCTCATTTTTCCCCTTTCAAATTTGAGCCAGAACAAGCGTTCTACGCTACTGCAGAAAGTGTTCGTGACCTCCTGATCAAGGTATTGTGTCCAATCGACACCTGGTTTTTGCTGTTAAGGATATATGGTGATTCATATTGTTGCTTTCTGCCTTTTGTTTTGATAATGGTGATGTCAACTGCCAAAGTTAAGATTGGTGTATATTCAATACGTTGTATATTGAGGTGACCTGCATATATAAATAAGCCGTTATGCAAAAAAGCTGGCGACCTTGTTCTTACTTCATTGTGGTCTCTTGTGGTTAGCATGAGTTTCTTTTCTATTCATTATTTCTTTTGGGGAGTATGGTACTTGATAATCCAGTAAATAGATAAATAAAGTAGCAAATAAGTGTTGCAGTTTGACTTGAGCAGTAAAGTTATAATGATTATTTGTTTTGCCAATGTTGCATGTTTTGATTTTTTCCGAAAGAATAAACAAATAAAAAATGTGAAGTTATTTTGAATTTCATGGCAGCAATGGAATGAGACGTATAGTCACTATCACAAAGTTAATCCTAAGCAGACATACTATTTATCCATGGAGTATCTCCAAGGCCGAGCTTTGACCAATGCTGTCGGGAACCTCGATGTTCAAGATGCATATGCTAAAGCTTTAAAGCAACTGGGTCATGAAATTGAGGAAATAGTGGAGCAGGTAACTTTATTTGTCCCTTTGCACTTGAAAAATGTTTTGGTGTTAGATAAAATATCACGCCACATGACTTCACTTAATCTTCTTAGTTCAACTTCAATTGCACTTGTTACTTAAAATGAAATGTTAACCTAAATATCTACCTTCAGTGTTCTAGCCCAATAATTTTATATGAATACATAGGAGAAAGATGCTGCACTTGGAAATGGTGGTCTTGGGAGGCTTGCTTCTTGTTTTCTCGACTCAATGGCAACCTTGAATTTACCTGCCTGGGGATATGGTTTGAGGTACAGATATGGTCTATTCAAGCAGATTATCACCAAAGCAGGCCAAGAGGAAATTGCAGAAGATTGGTTGGAGGTTCTCTGGCACATAAGCTATTTGAATACTAGTTTATATCTTCTTTCCTAGGAAAATGCTAACTAATAAACCTTTTGTTTTGTGGTGAACAAAAAGCAGAAATTCAGTCCCTGGGAGATTGTCAGACATGATATTGTCTATCCTATAAGATTCTTTGGACAAGTTGAGGTCTATCCATCTGGGTCGTAAGTGAAGCTTACTATGGTTTGAGTTTAAAATGTGGATGCACTTCGAACATTACTCTTCATATTCACGCATTGTTTTTGAAAATGTTTTAGCCGAAAATGGGTTGGCGGAGAGATTATACAAGCTGTTGCATATGATGTGCCAATTCCTGGATACAAGACAAAGAACACCAACAGTCTTCGTCTTTGGGAGGCCAAGGCTGGTGCTCAGGACTTTAACTTATTTCAGTTTAATGATGGACAATATGAATCTGCAGCTCTACTTCATTCAAGGGCTCAGCAGGTGAAGAGTTCATGTTCTGAATCTGCAATATGTAAATTTATGATTATAGGAGTAAATGGCCTGACCGTGCATTCTTCAAGTCTCAATAAATGTGTCATTGGCATGTGCAGATTTGTGCCATTCTCTATCCTGGAGATTCTACAGAAAATGGAAAACTTTTACGACTGAAGCAGCAGTTTTTCCTGTGTAGTGCATCACTGCAGGTACTTTGATATCTTATTTTATTTCCCCTTTTAATATTCACCTTCATCTATTTGGGTAACTTCGGGTTCATCTAAATTTTTCTTGTAGTAATATCCTTAACAGAAACTCAAAAGTTTAGCAACCATGTCTGAAAATCCTGTATGAAATTTATAAATTTGAAATCAAGCTTTAAGCTGCATCACAAAACAACTAGAAGATGCCAGATCTCATGAAAGAGGCTGTATAAAGAGTGTGAAACCCCTTTTAAAAGTCTACTTCCTCCTCGTATATGAAACATTTTTTTTTTTTTTAAAAGCATCCATTTTAAATGCAAAGGTCTGGTGCTTGATATCTATGTGAAATTATACATTATGAATACCTCTGAATCTGGAAGTCTTTGACCTTTTTGATTGAGCAAATATCTTATTTATGCATTATATTTCACATTTTAATTTCTAGAACTGGGCATTATCTCCCTTGCAATTTTTTTGCGCGTAATTAAGTCCATCAAGTAATAATGACGCAATCTGTCTGACATTACCCTTTCTACTAGCATCCTAAAGCTGGTGCCAATTTTTCAGGACATTATAGCCCGATTTAAGGAAAGGAAAGATGGAAAGGATGACATCCAATGGTCCGAATTCCCTTCTAAGGTTGCAGTTCAATTGAATGATACACATCCGACTCTTGCAATACCCGAATTGATGCGTTTGTTAATGGATGATGAAGGCCTTGGATGGGATGAAGCTTGGGATATTACCACCAGGTGCTGTTCTAACTACATAAGTTTATTTAGATTGCTTAAAAGCATATATAGTTTTGCCTTTTGCTGTGTGGTGCTGATATTTTTGATGTGGAAAATGTGGTGAAACCAGGACAATAGCCTACACAAACCATACAGTCCTTCCTGAAGCCCTGGAAAAATGGTCACAAGGTGTTATGTGGAAGCTTCTTCCTCGCCATATGGAAATCATTGAAGAAATTGACAAGCGGGTGCTGTATTCAACATTTATCATTCTTTTATGCTTAATCCTAGGACAATTTAATATGACGAATTATCCTGCCCTCTGCAGTTTATTGCCATGGTTAGGTCAGCTAGACCTGACCTTGAGGACAAACTTACTGGTCTATGTATTTTGGATAACAACCCACAAAAAGCAGTTGTACGAATGGCCAACTTGTGTGTGGTGTCTGCACACACGGTAAGAGTTTTATCTTGCATGAACGTATATCATTTATAATATGACACAAGCACGGGAGATGGTAAAAAAGCTAATATATGTTATTGAAAACAGAACACTACACCTATAAATTTATATTTCATTTCTTTTTCGAATATTAATGGCCTTGAAGTGATAAGAACAAAAAAAGAGTACTGGTACCATTTTCATCTAAACCTAGCAGTCAAAAACAAGAAATAATTATTGAAATCCATAAAATATAACTAGTAGTATAGTGGTGGTAACATTCTTTTTTTTCTTTTTTTCTTTTTTATTTTTTAAAAATTTTGTACTTCATATTTTATCTGCATAGACACAGGCATTATCGCTTGAGACTGATAACATGGTGTCATTGAGTGTGAAAAACTTTCATGATAAACCGATAGACATATCATCATCTAACTTGAATTTATTCTCAGACTATTACATTTACAACATTTTGGTATGCCTAGCTACAGGACAGGCTATTAAGCAGCAATGTTTATTAAACTTCTATATCTGACCTGTTGCGCTGCTCTTCGCTGATGTCTTTGAATGTGAATATTTATTTACCACGTGTAGTTTACAGTAAATGGAAATGGGTCAGGCCGTAGCCTTTTTTAAGCGCATAAATCTCTGTTCAACTTCAACGTCTTTGTGCAGGTGAACGGTGTTGCGCAGCTGCATAGTGACATATTAACATCTGAGTTATTCTCAGATTATGTGTCTATATGGCCTTCCAAATTTCAGAACAAAACAAATGGTATAACTCCTCGTCGATGGCTCAGGTTTTGCAATCCTGAGCTTAGTGATATTATAACCAAATGGTTAAAAACAGATCAGTGGGTGACTAACCTTGACCTACTTGCAAACCTTCGACAGGTATGTAATTTCATAGTTTCTCCAAAATAATTGTTATATCAATTGCTGATATCACCACATTTTATTTATTTATTTTTGTTGCTGTATTGACCCTATTTTCCTTGAAGTTTGCTGAAAATGAAGAACTCCAAAGCGAGTGGGAATTGGCTAAGTTGGCAAGCAAACAGCGTTTGGCAAACTACATTCTGCAGGTCACTGGTGAGAACATTGACCCAAACTCAATGTTTGATATTCAAGTCAAACGCATTCATGAATATAAGAGGCAGCTGCTAAACATTTTGGGGGCTGTCTATAGATACAAGAAACTAAAGGTGAGGCGAAATTTCTGCTATTCCGAAAGTACCCGCTGTAATATGTTTTAATCTTTTGCGTGAACGTTGTAGTACTTACCCAATTAACATGAGGTGTTGCTTGAGCATTTAAATTAAGCTCCATGACAGTCAGTAAAATGATTTCTGTATTTCTTGTCTGTGGCCTTGATGTTACCGTCCATTGCATAGGATACAATTCCTATCCTAGAAAGCACTATTCATATCGCTTCTTACTTAGTTAATTTCCAATGCAGGAGATGAGCCCTGAAGAACGTAAAACTACAACTCCTCGCACCATCATGATTGGAGGAAAAGCATTTGCGACGTATACAAATGCCAAAAGAATAGTAAAACTCGTAAATGATGTTGGTGCTGTTGTCAACAGCGACCCGGAAGTCAATAGCTTTTTAAAGGTTCATCTCCTTTATATCTTGAACTCATCTACTTAAGCCCAAAGGAAATAGATTGTTTTCTCATGTTGTTCATTTCACATAAAAATAGCGAAACTTGTGTCTGTATAACCTGTCTTAACATAAACTTCGGCAATATTTGCTACATGCAAGAACCATAGGAACTGGAAAGTGGAAATGGAATATTTCTTCATTATTTTATTTTTCTTTTATTTTTTTTATTTATTTTTTATTTTTTTTGCTGTTTGTTGCCTGATCATGTGTTGATTAAACCCAACATTGACAAATCATAGTTTACATACTCGCACCATTTGAATTTCTTGAGTATTGTTGACCACCCTTGGGAAAGTTGGGCAGGCTAATTGAAGTTTCAGTTGCATAGCATTCAAATTAACGTCCTGTGTCTCCATCTATATGCTCTGTCTTGCTAATTTTTATTCGTGAATCGTGGCCCCAACTCATCATATGAGTATTATAGAAGTCGTCTTGTATCATGTCATTTTTCTCATTTTACTTCTGCTGTTTCCAGGTCATTTTTGTCCCTAATTACAATGTATCCGTGGCTGAGATACTTATCCCAGGAAGTGAATTATCACAGCATATCAGTACAGCTGGAATGGAGGCAAGTGGCACAAGTAATATGAAATTTGCCCTCAATGGATGCCTCATCATTGGGACACTAGATGGCGCTAATGTTGAAATCAGAGAGGAAATTGGGGAAGAAAATTTCTTTCTTTTTGGTGCCACAGCTGATGAAGTTCCTAGGTTGCGTAAAGAAAGAGAAAATGGAATGGTAAATCTCTATATGTTGTTCAATGCCCATACCTCCTTACATACCTCTGTTCATTTTATACATCGAAAACAAGATAATTAGATAAATGGTTATATTATGCAATAAGCTACTGAAGATTAATGGTGTATCGACATATAATGATTGACTTGACTATGGTAGCGTCACAATCACTGAAAAATTTTAATATTTGGTTTTAGCTGGAAAACATCACTTTTTAGTGTTTCTAAATGATAGCTTTGTTTTTTTCAACATCTGGAAAGCATTGGAAATCACATACTAATGTTGCAGGGGCTCCCTAAACACTCTAGACTTTTCTTTTTCTTTTCCATATTACAGCAAAGAACATATATAAAGTGAAAGAAGTTTAGGAACTATCGGCATGAAAGGAGATGGTCGATCATCATTCACCAGAAAACTCGACTGACACGGTTTCAAGTATTGAAATAGAAATCATGGAAAATGAAAGATTACGTGGGAAAGTGATGTGTTTACGAAATGTTGTATCAATTACTCAGCACTAAATTTGTTCTTTGATAATACTGACATAAAGTGGGTCTCCATATTCATTTTGTTGATCTAGCTTACTTTGATTTATTACAGAAAAGGCTTATCCCAGAATAAAATCTCCTTTATTTTTGATGTGTAGTTTAAACCGGATCCTAGATTTGAAGAGGCTAAACAGTTCATAAGATCTGGAGCATTTGGTACCTATGATTATAATCCACTGCTCGAATCACTTGAGGGCAATTCTGGCTACGGGCGTGGTGATTACTTTCTTGTTGGTTATGACTTCCCAAGCTACATGGATGCTCAACAAAGGGTGGATGAAGCTTATAAGTAAGTTTTTGAAAAATTATATCCTCTCATATTCACATCTTTTGAAATGACCTTACCAATAAAAATAAACATAAATAAATAAATAAATAAATAAATAAACAGATGAAGTATTAGAATTAATTTGAGAGATGCCCTTTAAATATTGTTATTTGATTGAGTTGGTATATGAACTAGAATAATAGGGGGCCGTTTCTTTTCATTTCCCGAAGTGCATGATAGATCAAAATGCATTACTTCTCTGCATCAGATATTCAATTATTCTGGTGATCATAGTTACACGTGAAACTATTGATTTGTAAGATAATTTAACGTTTATTTGTTACAAGGCTCCAAGTCATAATATGGTACAAGTTTTGATATTGGCTTTAAACGACACTGTCACTGGTTTCATGTTTCAATTGACAGTTTCGCTGAATAGGTCCACTATTGATCGACTTTATAATTCTTGAGATGCAAAATAATGTACTCTTGAGGGATTCTCTATGGTTTTTCGTGGTAGAACATCAATTTTAGGTTTATAACTTGTAGGTATCAAAATTACTAAAACAAAAGTAGCATTTCAAAATCACAACGATATTTATTTTACGAATCAAAGGCTGGCAATGAGCGTCAAATTTGTTTCTTGCAGGGACAGAAAGAGATGGACAAAGATGTCAATCCTTAGCACTGCTGGCAGTGGAAAATTTAGCAGCGACCGAACAATTGCTCAGTATGCAAGTGAAATTTGGAAAATAAACGAGTCTCCCGTACCATAAACACCGAAGCACTTCAGCTAAGATAAAATCAGTCTACTTGTAAGAAGGTAGACAAAGTATCCTTAAACATAAAGAACCGGCTAGAGGAGCTTTCGTGCTGGCTTCCTATTCTATATATAATGTCTGTTTCATACCAGCATCAATATCATCAGACAACTTATTTGAAGACACACTGATATCAATAATGTCAGACATCTTATTTTACCAGTATATGGAGCCATTATGGAGCCAAACTTATCCTCGGGCATCTGATTTTACCAAGTTATTGATTATATATGTTTTGTCTAATTAGAGAATATGATATTTTTACTTACCTAATGTAAAACACAATAATAAAAAAAAAAAAAAAAAAAAAAAAAAAAAAAAAAAAAAAAAAAAAAAAACAAAGACACTACCAAAATTAATTGGCTGAAGATATGTGATCGAGTCAGAGATTTTTTTTTACCCGGACCGGCCGACGGGTCAACCTCAATCAGGACCTGTGACCAGTCCAGTTGTCATGTACCAGGTAACAATGGACTGGTCAATTCCGCCTTGACCCGATAGATTCGAACGGGTCAACTTGATTTGACCAAACCACTATATTTATTTTTTTTATAAAATATTTTTTATTTTATAATAAAAAATAAAAGTTATATATATAAAGGGCAATGCTATATGTACACTCCTTTTTAATAAATTACACAAAGGGCAATGCTATATGTACACCCCTTTTTTACACACAAGGGGGTGTACATATAGACACCCCCTATATAAATTGTAAATATTTATTATGATATACAATATTATTGCTTTTGATGCATAAAATTATATATAAATTATTTACTTTTGTTACTGTTATTTATATTTTTATAATAAAAGTGATATATATAATTTTCAATTTTTTGGAGCACCCACTATGCTTTAGGTCTCTTTTTGTATATGTGGCAAATAAATAGACTTAAGTCCATAATGACATGGACAAACCCAAGCTAAAAAATTCAAAATCTATCCAATGCAAAACAATAAAGTAGTAAGTATAGAATACTAAACAACCAATAAAAATATAGTAATAATAAATATATACAAAAAAATGTGTTTTGTCTATTACAAAGAAAAAGAAAATTATGAACAATTAATGACTAGGTGAGTTTGCACTTGGGTCCAAAATAGACCCAAGTGTGGACTTGGTCTCTTTTTTCTAGTGCCACATAAGTTAGACTAGGTCCACTTTTAATTGCATTGTGAAACATTTTGTAATAGACTATGTCTATTTCCTACATGGCATGTGATTTTTTTCTAACAGACCCAAATCATTGTGGATGCTCTTATTTACTAGAATTAGTATGAAGAAAAATCATCTCATAATTAATTGCAGACCATATATACAAAGTTTTTAGATTTCTAAATCATAAAATAGGTAGCATTGAATGCCCCTAAAATTATGTATTTTGTTGACTTTAATTTTAATAAAACCTGCATCCAAATTTACGTGTGGTTTTGAAGTGAAAATTTGAAATTCAAAATTTCTTCTCATTTTAGTTACAAGAAAATCAGGTTGCATTCAACACTTGGACCAATTTTAAAATTATTCCTTAAATGAAGAAATTTATAGATAATTGTTATCTCTACACAATCACATGATTATTTTCAATATAAAAATAGACAGATTACAAATTAGTGAATCATATATTAACTAATTCAATCTTAAAATTAATGAATAAATCCATAGTATTTTGTAAATTCGTATCTCATATTATTATATCATTAATAATATATTATTGTTATATTATCAAATTATAAAAAGATATTAAATCCATATTGTAAAAAAAAATAAAAATAATTCATATAATTTTATAACAATTCTACTACACTATTTAATCGCATTTCTTTTTATTATATAATAAAATAATAATTAAATATTATATGGTGAACAAGAATAAGTAAAACTGTTACTTTCTCTTATATCAAGGGATAAATTTAAATGCTAAAATTAAATTTTTATTAGTATAAATATTTTAGTGAGATAATATATTAATTATATTACAAGCTAGCTCTAACATGATCATATTTTAATGTTCCGGCTAAAAAACAACGTTGGTTAAAAGATGTGAAAAAAACTTATAACCCTATTGTTTTTTAGACTTAACATTGATTAAAAGAGTTAGAAAGTATATAATAACCCTATTACTTTTTAGACTTAAACGAACAAGTCTTTGAAAATAACTCATTTAATATCTCTATTTCGTGCATTGCACGGGGTACGTACTAGTATATATAAAGAGAGAACTTATTTACTAAAAATAGTAACAAAAAAATTCGCCAAAATTAATTACATGTCACTTTGAGAAATTATTTGATACCATAAAATCAGGCAGTATTAAATGCTCCCTTAAATAGTGAGTTTTATTCAATTAAGGTTTATTCATTCTACTAGCACAACACCTGTGTATTACACAGGTGCTTGTTAAAAAAATATTCGTAAATTTTTAAAATTAATGAGAAAACTATATTAAATTTAGTTTACTTTTTTACAAAAAAAATATATTACTATATATTTTAGAATGATATGCGTTACTTGTGACTTACATGTGTTATATTATATTAGTTTTTATAACTTATATCATATAACTACTTGAAATATAAACATATTAGTTGATAAATAATTTTATTTTTCTAATTAAAAATAATTTTATTATTGTTATAAAGATAAATATAAATTATTTTTCTATACATACAATATGGATGTTAAATCGAAACTCATCCAAAGAAGATTAATTTGATATATTACATATGTAAAACTGATAAAGAAATACAAAAGTTATTACCTTTTAATATATATATATACAATTCAATAGTTATAATAAGGAATGATATTAAAATGCAATTAATACATGTAACATGATCATAAATAATCAACATATTTATGGTAATCCAAACCTAATTATTTTTGGTTTGGAATTAAATTAAAATTTACCCACGCTAATAACAAAGCATGTAATTTTGCCACATAGGATTTCGAAGCACCAGAAACAGTCACATAGACTCAGCGCGTTCTGTATTAATATATACGGGGATTTTATCTTACCTCCAATATAATCATATTCTTAATAAACCTTAAATTTGCTTGTATAATTTTAAATTAATTACATCAATAAATAATATTAATATAAATATTTATTATTAGATAAAAAAATAAAATTATTTCTATAAGGGTTATAAATAATAATGACATTATACGACAATTACATCAATACAACGGCTGATACAGAATTTTTTCCCAGCCAGGGCAATATGAAAAAATAAATACTTAATTTTTTTAAAAAAATTTCATTTCAATTAAAAAAAAAACAATCTTTTAGTCAATGATGGGAAGGTAATTGTCCACGACGCGATTTCATATTTTAAAATCGATGCATTATAGCATCATTGCTAATGCTATTAAATACATCTTTCTCAATATAAACAAGTAAACTATCATTCATCCATTGATCTCCCATTCTATTGCGGAGTGAATTCTTCACGAGATTCATAGCCGAAAATACTCTTTCCACTGAAGCTGTAGTAACCGGAAGAACTAAAGCCAAGATCGGTGCTCTTTGAATTTTGATTATCGAGCTTACTCTTATTCTTAGACAAAAGAGTTGAAGGTTCCTCAATAGTTGCTACTTTTCGATAGTACTTCTCCATTATTGTAACTCTGTAAGCAAAAATTGATTTCAATCAACATAAGAATTCTACAAAATAAGAAAACTCAATTGTAATTGAAGTTCGCCATATTACTTATTTTAATTGGCAATTTCAGTTCTACAAATTCAATCTTTAATCTTTATTTATTCCTGTTACCAACATGGCTTTTCAACATTTTGAAGCCAAAACAAAGAAAACAAGAGTTGCCTTGCCAATATATATGCAATCAGTGAATGAAAATTGAAAACAAGATCAAAAGCCAAAGTGTCTGATTCAGTAAATTAAATTTCTATTAAAATGAATACGAATACTAAGTCTAGCAATTAGCATAAAAATCTCGATTGTTTCTCGATTGCTAAATGCTACATGCTACTCAAAAAAATACATCAAATAAAAAAAAAAAAAAGAAAAGCTGAAAACTCCAAATACACACTTCAGTAAATTAAATTGCTAATTAATGGTCTAACAATTAGCATAAAAATCTACTCAATAAAATACAGAAAAAAAAAGAGGCTGAAAACTACAATTGGATTATAATTATGAGCTGACCTTGATAGCTCCTTGAGAAGTGATTTTCTTTTCAATTCTATGTACGCCTAATTCACAAAAACTGGAAGAATCAAATATTATGGAAGAAGATGAGAGATTGGGGATCTTGTGAGTTGTGAAGGTTAAACCCCTTTTTCTCTTGTCTGCTGTTGTGCGTGTGTAATGGGACAAAAATCAAGTTTTTATTTCATTTTTTGTTTTTTTTTTTATTTTTAATTATTAAGACCACAACTACATTTAAATATATATGTTATGCTTTATTTGGTCCACAAAAGTTTCTCAATTGTTTTCCAACCGCACGTAGAAACATTAAATTCATGTTCTTAATGGGCCACCCCAAGTACCTATTAAATATTCTTTAATAGTTGGGTTGTCATTAACTTTGTAGCCCAAATTTAAATGAAACCAAGACAGATGCTTTAAAAAATTAAAAAAAACTTACCTTCGTCTTCTTTGCTCAGCTGCCCCTCTGCGCTCTGCGCGAGATTTCAACCTGGGCAAAAGCTCTATTTTTTTTTTGGTACATGGACCTTTCGGTTTCTGGATCCACATAGGAACCGACTAATCTAAAATCGAGCCGAGTAGGACCACAAGGGCGACAAAGCTCTATTATTCACACAATAATTCTATTAAAAATGGTAATTAGCAGCAAAAATTGAGCCTGAGAAATTGCCCAGGCTCGCCTTAATGTCCATCCGCCCCTGCATCAATAAATAATATTTTGATATAAATATTTATTATTAGATAAAAAATAAAATTATTTCTATAAGTATTATAAATAATAATGACATTATACGACAATAAATTTTTGAGTAAAATAATATTTGAGTATTATGATGAACCAAAGTACGTAATATTATTCTTTTTTTTTTCTGTATTAAAAAATTAATATATATGCAAAAATATTATTTATATTAATATAAATGAATCAACTACTATTGTTAAATAAAGTTATAAAAAAATATTTTAAAATACGAAATCTTGCATCGCACAAGACACTCACTAGTTTTATTTAAAATATGCGGTAATAATTTATTTTCAATTTTGAATTATATTTGAGATTCTGAAGAGAAAAAAAATGGATAAAGTTCAACATAGGCTGAAAGCCTGAAACTCAGCCACCTTCGCAGCCCGCTTTGCTTGTCCTTCTGTTTAAACTTACTCTCGCCACTAACACTCAAACACCTTCTCCTACTTCAGTTTTCGAAATCATTTCTGTTTCCTCTCAGCTTTCAGCGCAACTATGGTTTTAAAACGATTTCGAAAGCCCGAAACTGGTAAATCCCAAACTATACATATCACAATCGATTCATATATTATTTCTGTTCTTCCATGATCTGTACATGAAAATGTTTTTCTAGACTCTGATTGCTCAGCAAGATTCATAGTTTGTAATGTTCGTTAAATTTAAATTCTTTTTCCTAAATTCTTGAACGTCGTTTGCCCATGAGGTGTTCGACATAATGCCTGTTTGATAAAATCGTTGAGAATATGAGGGCATGGCCTTATTTTCCATTATGGGCACTCTTTTGTGAATAATCTGTTTACTCTTCGTGAATCGTACTCTCCTGATGAACATGATTCAGCTAAATTTAGCCTTAATATAACTAGCAAGATACGACTTTTGCAGGGCTTGCAGCTTTGAAGTCATTCAACTACGAGAAGTACCTGAAGAAAGTCGGGCTAGGCAAAGAAGACCACCATTTCTGGAAGCAAGTGGGCAAGGCCCTGTTGTGCACGTACGCCCTCTTTGGCGCTGGTTGGCTCCTGAACGAGACATCGCCTTTCGGCTGGTGGAATTTGAAGCCCAGAACCAAGGATGAAAGGGATCTGGCCCGTACGTACGAGCGCAGGAATTTCCCGTACCCAGGTGATGCAGAGGCTATGGAGGACTTCATTACTAAAGGAGGGATGATTGGTACGACTATTGGGCCCAAAGGGATCATGGACACCGATAAAGATTCGTACAATTATCAGAAGGAATTGCAGGACAACAAGTTCGACCAGGAGGCTTTGAAGCTGTGGATGAGGATGAGGAATGAGGTGATAGCCGAGTTTCAAGAAAAAGGTTTTGATGTTGAATGAAAAAACGTATTATGCCGAATAACAAAAGGTAGGCAATTTATTTATGTGATTGTGAATTGTGATTTAGTGTGGAAGTTTCATGGGATAGTGATCGTCTTTGGTGTGAATCAGGATTCTTGGTGTTACGAAGTATTTCTTGTTATAATGTCTTGCTTGTAGAAATGTTTTTTGTGGTGGATGAATCTTTTGTTTATTAGGTGTTGATGTTTACCATTGTTTTGCAACGAATTAAATTTCTGAGCTCACTCACAAGTCACAGCAATCAAAAATTGTCAGTGGCAGGGCATGATAACAGTTTAATAAGTCTCACTCTTGTAAACTGATTAACGTGTTATAGTAGTAGACATAGAGCAACAAGAAACCTACAATCGACATGACAGTTAGCTTGTGCCAAAAATTGGTTGCTTCAAAATAATGCCAATGCACAAATTATATTCAGTGCAGTTTATTCAATTGCCCCCCAAGTTTACAGTAAACAAAAACATCAAGTAGAGAACAAAGGCCAACCATGAGCAGGGCTAGGAAGAACTCGATAGTCTCTAGCACAGTAATATCGCCCGTCGAGCGTAAACCTACCCCCCAACAAAACGTGCGATTTCATTGAAAAAAAAAAGTTCATCGAGTAGAAGGCAACCAGAACGAAAACGGACAACTAAGAAACTTGTGCTATAATGTTATAATAGAAAGCGTTACAATCGAAACTCTCGACAGTGTCACAAACTTTCGGTTCATACAGAGGAAATATATAATGAAAAAAAAAAAAACACCTACGACACAATTCGTTCAGTTCAACTGCAAAACATTAACACACCGCGCCGTGTACATTCTGAAGCATGAACTTCCCAGACTTGCTATGCTTCAGGCTCCTCAACGGCGTCATATAGAACGGCATATTATTCGCATCACCAATTTCACCCGAGCAATACTTCCCGCCAGAAACCCTTTCCAGCTTAAACCCCTCAATCCCCTTCAAACCATATCCACTGCCACCACCATCAACACTCCTTCTCCGGTAATTCGACTCCACAGCCACAGCATCGCACGATTTTCTGGGGCCCACAACACTCGCACTACGCGCAAGCTTCGGGACGGCCCCGTTTCCCATGAGCCCATCACCATTTCTCTTTGGCCCGAAACCAAACACAGTGTATACCTTGCGCCACCTGATGGATTTCTTTGTGGGACCAGCATTATCGATATTAGCTGCAACTATATTTTCATCTCCCGGAAAAAGAGGCCCATTTTTTTCCAGCCCGTTGCTCAAGTGCCAGTCCTTAAGCTCCTTCTCAGTGATCACCAGCTTCACGTTCTCGTGATCCTCCGAGCCCGACGGTTTCTTACCGAAACTCCGGACAGAGCTCGACCGGTCGAAACTGCTCCGTCTCATGGAGGAAGACGAGTCAGAATTCGAGTGGCCGGAGGCTGATGCTCCAGACATGCTCTCGTCCTCGACAATCGAGTGCATTGGTCTATCCACCGAGAGCCTGTGGCTCTCGAACTGGTTGGGGCCCTCAAAATGGCCGTTTTCGAGCACAGAGAACATTGGGGCTAACCTAGGGATTGACCGGGCTATCATGTACCCGTCCCACGAGGCACGAGGCTCCTCGAACGAGATCTTGTCAGCATCAACAGGCAGCCGAGGGTTAGTGTCGCAAGATCTTGGCCCTAGAATTGCAGGATTCGGAGCTCCCTCCGATTTTCTCCCGGCATGGATGTTATTTTTCTGATTCTTCACCTTACTGGTATTGTTCTGTCTCCAGTTCAGTAATCTCCTGGCGAAAACAGAGGTTGCACCCAAGATATTTCCAGCAATTTTCTCTTTGAAGTCCTTGGATTTCTTCGTCTTCTTCTGAAATTCGAGATCTATGTGCTCCTTCATCGTCTTGAACTCTCCACCTCGGATATCCCAATCGCTGTCGGCGCCGTCGGCGCTCGTTTCCCCCAATTCGTGACTCGAAACCCTAATCTCGCTGCCGTTGTAATTATCCTTCTCCGGCTCGATCACGGTGTAAGTGACCTTCGAGAGCCCCGCATTCCTCCCCACATTCTTCGATTCGACCCTCGCCTCGCTTTCCGATTCGCTCCTCAGATCGTCCACGTCGAAGAGGCTGCGCAGGGGACTCCGAGCCGAGACGACGTCGCACGATCTGCGCCGCGGCTCGCTCCTGCCGCCGGAGGAGCCCTCGCACTTGGAGACGGTGGCCACCGACCTGCACCGTCGGAGCTCAGGCGGGGACGCGTCGGGGATATCGGCCGCGGCGGCGGGGTCCAGGCCGGAGAGGCGTTCGCGGAGGCACGAGGCGCAGATGCCGGCGGTGGGCTCGTCTGGGTGGCGGCGGCAGTGGGTGAAGCGTCGGGCGGGTCGGGTCCCAGCGCGGGGTCGGCCCCGGGAGCGGGAATCGTGCCGGGCGGTCATTGGACGGTGATGGGGTTTTGGCGCATTCAGTGACAAATGCGCAATGTGGACTGAGTGCGTGTGAGTGAAGTGGACTGAAGATGGCTGAGGTGAAGAAAATGAGAGAGAGAGAATCCTAAGAGGAGCAGAGGATGGCAGGTAGGAGACGACAAGGAACCCTCGGTAAAACCTCCATAAAAAGCAAAGTAAGTTGTGTGGACTAAATAAATAAATAAATGATTGACCAAATCTATGGGGGAATATTTAGGGCAAGTCCCATGACGTGTATTTAATGGGTTCGATTTAGATGATTTATGGCTTGACATGACATATGTATGTAGTATTTAAACATCGGGTGAATCTAACCTATTTAATTCAATGTAATTTATGAAGGTCACAGGATAATGTACATGGCTTGGTATGAATTAACCTAACCTGTTTAATTCAATAATGTCATTGGAACAATTCTGATTTTATGAGGGCTGGGCTTAACAATTACGAGGTCAAAAATTTCGATGGATATTGATATGGGTCATAAGTCATAACCTCACAGACCGAGCCGGGTTATAGCTTCATTGACCGAGCCAGGTTAAAGCTTCACAGATCGAGCTAGAACACGACCTCATAGACCGAGGCATGGTTCGGACTGGGATTGATCCCACCATGTATCGA
>CACSLK010034598.1:16928076-16952259 GCA_902706635.1 Striga hermonthica
CCAATTCTAGTTGGATTTGGACTCGGTTTTGACCCAACCCGAGTTAAACCTCTCCAGGTACAATGAACATGGACATGTGACCTTTCATGTGGAAAGTGACTGTTCAGGTGAATGTTAATGGCTGGTTAATGGCCTTAACACCTGTTTAATGGTGTAGTAACACCTAAATGATTTTATTGCCCATTATCTCTGCCTTAAGTGGCAGATGTGACTTCTGGCTTCCCTCAAGATGTGAAAGTCCTATAAATAGGACTTAGAGGTGTAGAGAACATACACAACATTTCATGCAATCTGATACTCTCAAAGCCTCACGCATCATATCATAGTTCTCGGTTCTCGACTTCATTCTTGTTCGACTGGACTCTGAAGGCTGGTGTGCTACAGCTTCCGAGTGTTAAAGCCGTTGTATCTTTGGGGACATTACGCACTGACCCGTCAGCACTACACGGGGCGTATTTGTCTTGCGGATAGATTTCAATCGCCTCGGCTCAAATCTCTCCGTGTTCGAGTTGTATTTTAATTTTTTGTTTTAGTTCTTTTGTACGAACTGAACACTTCAATCAGTTCATAGGTTCCCGTTGTAATTTAAACACACATTATGTAACAATGTGTACCTGCTTGCAGAGCTACTTGAATAAATTAGGCATCATGAACTAGTTATGCTTAAAATTGTTCTTCTAAATTAGTTTCTTTTAATTTACTGCAAAATTTAACTGTCATAGAGCTTTAGCATGATTCAACCAGTGATGCCAAACCTGCTCTTGTATTTGTGATCTGCAAAGTAATTGGTTTTTCATTGGAGATTATGAATTAGCTTGATTAGAACTTCAATTGAATATGTGCATGTTCTTCACTTCATTTGTGGAGGTTAATAGCTTGATGATTTGGATTTGCTATTATAAATAACTTGAGTATTGACATATTACTGAGAATAGTTGGTAAGAGACTAAGACTATGTTTGGTAAAACTAGCTGATAAACTAGTTTATAGCTTATCAGTAATTTTATAGCTTATAGCTTATGACTTATAGTTGAAAAGCTAGCTTATATGATAAAAGTGTTCGGTAAATTTAGCTGATAAGCTAGCTGGAATAAAAAATTCAACTAGTTTATTTGATAAGCTTCTTTAAGTAGTGCCCTGTAAATGGAGCTTTTAAATAGGTAGTGCCCTTTAGGTAGCTTTTCAAATAAGCTCGAGCTTTTTAAATGAACTCGTCCTACCAAACGAAGTTTATTTATTTAAATACAGGGAGCTTATAAACTAATCAAATAAGCTATAAGCTAACTTATTGGTCTAGCAAACATAGCCTAATTGAACACCCCACCTGCCCCTTTCAGTGTGGAGTTATTACTAGCATGGAAAGATTTGTTTGATGTATGATATTATGTGTTGTGATCTGACGTTTGAGGTGGCCGTATCAGACTAGAGAAGGTCACGCATTTTTGTTATGTTTTAGTTTCTTATTTTTTTGTTTGTATGTAGTAAAAAGTTGATATCAATGTGTTTTGATATCAAAGTAGGTAACTCATAGGAAATGAAGAAATGGAGGTAAATATTGAAGTAGGTAACTTATAGTGTAGTGTCCCAGTCGAATATTAGAAGATATCTCGATTATTTATTTTATTTATGTAGTTAGTTGCATTTAGTTTTCCATGCTCGACAAGTTCTTCGGAATTAATTAGAGGTTAGTGTCTATTTAATCCGTCAAGAGAAATATTTTATTTAGACGTTAGTGTCTATTTAAAATATTCGAATTATCATATATTCATTAGCCGTTCGATTTTATCCAATTTAATTATTTATAGAGAAACCGAATTTATTAAATTTTTCAGTATCAGTTGCCGTTCGTTTTGAGTTCGTATTCGGCTTCGTCGATTTTATTTTTCTTGTCTCCTTAAAATTCTTCAAGATCAATTCTAGCCGGTTTAATTTTATTTCGAACAGTTGTGAGCCTCTGATAGCTATTAATTCATCAGCCCAACATTAAAGAATTTTAGGCCCAATTGCAAGATAGTCTCGGCCCAAGAGTTTAAGATATTGTCAGCCCTAAACCCTTCTTCACGCCCGTGTATCGATCAGAGAGCATCTTCGTTCTTCGCCCAAATCTCTCTCAGCCAAAATTCAAGCAAAATACAAACGAACAGATCATCATCAAATCGAACCGTAAATCGAGAGATATCATCGTCCAACCCATCGATCTCTCCCAAATCTCAGCCCTCTCTTCTTGCCTTTCCGACCGCCGAGCAGCAAGGAAGAACCAGGCCAATCGAACGGCGAGCAGCAGACCGGACGTTTGAACGGCGAAAACCTCTCCTCTCCTCGTACGTCAATCAGCGAGAAGCCGTGAGTTCCCATCGCCGTCTCCGGAGAAGCAGCTTCAGTCCGATAGCCACAGCGAGAATCACGTTGGCCCTATTCACTGCACCGAAGGTCTCGTCAGCCCCGTCGGCTTTCATTTAGCGGCCCGAACAGCAGCGGCAGTTTTCTTTTTTCGACGATTTTTCGCCGTCACTAGAAGCAGCAGGTCCTGTACTTCGGTCGTGAGCAGCAGGCCATACGAGTTCACCAAGAAATAGCCGTCCCCGTAATTCCTTTTAGCCGCAGCGAGCAGCGGCCGGCGAGCGAGCAGCAACCACGCCGGGTTTGTTTTCAGCAAGCAGAAGCCCTTCGTCCCGTGCCAGAAGAGCAGCGACATCCCTTTGGCTTTTCGAGCAGCCCGTACGTCGGAGTAGCGGTTTGTTCGAGCAGCCGAGTTTCGAGCGGTGAGTATAGTAGCAGCGAGCCGAGGCCTTTTATCCGATCCTTTTCAGCCGTCCCGTTTAATTCCCGAAGGAGGTATATATGGCTTGACCTTCTTCAATTGTTTAAGTTTATAATGAAGGATTAAAGTAGGATTTAAGGTTCATGGCGATGAGACGCTTAAAATGTTGAGATATTATCATGGCGATGAGACGCTTAAATGTTGAGATATTATCATGGCGATGAGACGCTTAAATGTTGAGATATTATCATGGCGATGAGACGCTTAATATTGTGAGGTATTATCGTGTGGTTCGAGTTATTGATTGATGTTGAATTCTCGACTTAGGACGTGTGTTAGCCTCCAAAATTTATACTTTTCAAGATTATAAAGGGCGGGATAATTAAATTCAAGTTAAATTACGAGTCGGGATCAAGTTGTTATGTTCATAGCCTTGCCTGTGCTGCATTTTTATGACTAAAAGTGGAGTTCAAATGCCGTAGAATATAATTGTTAAAATAGGACTTTCACTGATTATAAAATGAGTCTTTTATTTCATGTTTAAAACCAGACAGTCGAACACCAAAAATGTATTTTGTCTTGGTTGTAAGAGGTGTCGTAAAGGTCGAGGTAGTTGTTGGGAGTAGCCGAAGTTCGGTGCCCGGCCACAACGGCCGGGTGCCAGATAAGACAAGTGACAGCTCATCCTTCTAGCAGTGTCAGTCTATCCAGTACATCATTCTGGTTAAACATTGTGGTATTTTTGTTTGTCGTTATTTGCATGAATTATATGTTTCCAGTTTTTCAGTTTTTATGAACAACCATGTTTGTAGTTGTTCCCAGATCAGATATGTCGTATGCTAGCTAGTACCTCGAGGAGCAGTACTATGAAGGGTTAAGTAGAGGTAGTACTCCGATGGGTTCTAGAATTTCAGCACCTTAATACTGCTTTGGTTGCTAGAGCTCTATTTGAAACCATTGTTTGTGTATTATATCTGCTTACAACGGTATCTTTTGTTTAATTCGAATGTACATACTATATAGACTCCAGGTGAGCCCGTTGATTATTATTATGCTCACCCCCCACACCAACCTTTCAGGTTGGACAGGCGGCACTGGAGACAGGGCGGTGTGGTCATCAGTTTATTATTTATTCAGACATTGCAGTGCAGTTCTTTTTCAGTATTATTTCTCCCATGTCGAGACATTGGATTTATGAGATAGTTGCATGTTTGATTCGAGGATTATGAAATTTAATATTTGAGACTTATTGCATTGTTTTGAGTTATTGCATGTGTCCAGTCATTTTGAGGGTTAGAATTTTCAGAAAAAAAAAAAAAAAAAAAANAAAAGAGTTTAGTGAGTAACGACCAATAATAAGAATTTTCCAGTTTTAGAAAAAGTTTAAATTTTCTTGTAAATATTACTAATTTCTTGAAATGAGAAGTGGGCGTTACATATAGGAAATGAAGGAATGGAGGTAAACGGTTCTGCCTACCGTAAAGGAATTTAGGGCATTATATACATTTAAGGGAAATAACAAAATCACTATTTTCTTTCATATAAATTACTACTGTAATTAGTGTTGCTGGCTTTTGTGCAAACTTCTTTTGCAACTAATGATGCAACCCATGGGGAAAAGAAGAGTAATTGTAACTTTTAAGAATGCAATATGTGAATACTTACTGAGGATTTCTATGAGAGGAGAAAGATGAATCAGTAGATGTTGCAACATTTAAAACATAGTAACTGGAAGAGTAAAGAGATAACGGTACAGAATTGAAGCACTGGAGTACTGGACAGATCAATTGATGGGCTCTGTGCCATGCTCACCGTGTGAATATTTGTGTCTAGAATCAGGTTGACGTCAATATTAAGACTGTAATTTGCTTGGACAAAGCTTTATTCTTTTATTTAATTGTCAGATATTTTTATATCAGTTTGACTTACTAATTGGTTCCCTGTAGGTTTTGTGGCGTAGCAGCTACAAGTATTGTTGGTCACATTATGGGTTAGGTGATACATTTGGACAATATCCTTATAGATGTGCATCTTGACATTGTATTGAAGCAAAAATCACTTGTCAACATGCCTGAGATGCAGTAACTTGTTTGTTGATTTATATCTGCCTTTTCACACAAATTCATATGCTGCAGTTAGCCAATTGCTTTATGAAATGCCTGACTGAACATACTCTTTTGGTTTTCTGAAGTAATAAACATAAAAAATTGCACGTTCGTATTTGCAACAGGGGAAGTCGAGCAATGGCAAAAGGCTTGATTTGGGTCACTGCAGAGGACATGGCCAGAAACAGAAGCAAGGTCTTGACTTTATACCGCCAGATACTGAGGAGCCTTAATTCGCCCAACCTGCCTCTCAACCTGGCGGCAAGGCTGGCCAAGAAAGCTGAGGCTCGGGCCATTTTCATGTTAGCTTCTGAGGAGAGGTCAGTGCACAACATACAAGACCTTATCGACACTGGGGAATATGCTCTCTCAGTTTTGAGGAAAGGTGAAATCCCCAAGTATGCGCTTATTTGAACAAATCTCGTGGATTTGATTGTATAGACCTTGACTTTGATATCATGCTTGGATTGGTGGTGTTTGAAGGATTGCATGTTATGTGTGGCGCAAGAATGATTTTAGGAGAAAATCAAAACCTTAAATGCAACTCCTTTTAATGGTAGAAGTTGAGGATCTTTTTTCTTTTTTCTTTTTTCTTTTTTAAAAGGTAATTTCGATGCTATAGTGTTTGGCTTTCTGGTGATTTGTTTATGGAAAATTTTAATGTTATAGCCTTGTGGCTTTCTGAGCACATTTCAAACCTGTTAGTTTGTGAACTTCAAAAATACAGTGGACTTAAAAAATAGCAATGGATCTCTTCCATTTACAAAATTACTTAAGCCCTAAGCACTCAATGTGTTTGTAAAAAGAAAAAAGTAATTCAATTCGTCAGTGGTGTAAGATGAAGAATTGACCCGAATAAAAGAAAACAATATGGTCACGAACCCTCGATAAAGTCTGAAATAATAAGGGATCGGAGGAGGATGCTCTCATGGAGGAGGATGGGCACAACTTACGAAGGCAAGAACCGTGGCCGGAGGACCCGCGATTACGTGATATCTCGGACGCTATTCCGGATGAACGCATGAGCATGGATGAGAGCGGGATTCAGCAGGCCCAGGGCCTGGCTTGAGCGGGACTTTTGTCTTTCTTTGTTGGTTTCCTCATGAAGATTATCACATGGAATGTTCAGGGTGCTGGTTCGCCTGGTTTTCGGGGAGCTTTTTCCACCCTTCGTCACCACTATAGAAAAGACGTTATGGCGCTGTTTGAACCCCGCATAAGTGGGGGGATGGCGGATAAATTCTTATTCCCATGCATTGCCATTTTCATGTGAGGTTGATTTACATCCAAGGACTTCTTTCATAACTTGGACGTAATTTCCCTTAATTTTAATTAATTTTTTTTTTAAATTATATCCTTCATGTGTGGATAGTTCATCATTTCATAGTCTTTACCATTTATTTCTTGTTATACAAGAGAGAGAAGATTAATTATGACATATAATCAAACTAATTAATGCAAATGACATATATAATAAGCAAATATATATATATATATATATATATATATATATATATATAATTCTTCTCTGAAAGGGTTTATAAGACTCTATAATACATACTATAATAATTATATATTATATATTATTGATAATAAATATTAGGAACTTAATTTATTCGCAAACAAATAAACAGAAGACTTTCATTTAATATATTTTGTTTTCCTAAAAAGAAAATCTTCTACAAAACACTTATGTTTGTTGGACGATGTCGATCGGTATTATACAATCTCCCCCTTTGGCACTTAATTCGGAAATCGTGTTTCTTGAAGACAACCTAAAAAACAAACTCACAGCAAAATAAATATCTATGTTCGAACATCAGAAAGTGAATACTCAAACACCTGCAATGTAAGAACATCATAACTGTTCCTATGAAAACAAATAAGAGAACTATAATCAAACCAATTAAAACACATCAAACAATCGGAACTTAAGTGTCAGAATGAAAACAATCAGAAAACCCCTTTTCAACAGGAAATAGAAGTTCTTACATCATGCAGAAATATGTCAAAAACAACATAAAAAAAAAAATAATAATTAGGAGCAAACGACTAAAACATTAGCCCCAACATCTTCATAAACATCTTATTTTTCCCCTTTCGACTAAATGCCAAAGACAAATATCTCCCTGAATAAGTGCAATCGAATAAGAAAAATAAAGATAATCGAAGACGACGTCTAATTTCAGCCCGACCCACTCTTTTTGCAGGGTGGGGCAGGCTAGCCCTCGATCCTCGGCCTGTTTTTACCAGTCTAATTTCACCCCATCGGACGGCTGGGACTGACCGACCTTTTGGTCTTCTCTCTTCTTCTCTTATATACAAACGCATTCTAATTAAATTCAATGATTGGTGTATTGTTTGTGTTAGAGCGCTTCACGTAACACCACAATTTTCAGAATTTGGGGACTATGAATTTTTCAGACTTCCAGTCATAGTTTTTAAACTCGGCCCGAAAATTGACCCGGGCAGGTCTCCGGGTCAATTGCTGAACCGGATAATTAATTTAAAATTTTTTAAAATTACATATATAGTATTTTTGACATATAAATATACATAAAAATAATAAAAATAAATATTTTACATATAAAATTTTGACATTAAAATGTTAAAAAAATTATATCTCACAATAAATATTTACTATATCAATATATTTAAATAATTTTTATTTTGTATAAAAAAATATTTAAAAAAATATATATATAAGGACCGGGTCAATCGGGTTGACCCGGCCGGGTCAATTACCCGGGTCGACCAGATCAAGGCCGGGTTGGCCGAGTTTGATCGAATTCGTTGTTATCCGGTCCAAATAGCCTACCCGGACCGATACCCGCTCCGGGTTGGCTGGGTCCCGGGTCGACCCGTCGGGCCGGTTTAAAAACAGTGCTTCCGTATCTATACAATCACATAATTCAAACACAAGGTTGAAAATTGAATAAAACCCAAAATAAAGTTAAGAATTAAAAAATGTCATCCGGCTTACAACATGCTTAGCATGAGGTATCAACCATAGCCAATAAGAAAGCAAAATGAATATTTTAACTCAATCATGGAGGAGAAAGCTTCCAAACGCACGCAATCAGTATTTGTTTAGCTCAATCATGCAATACAAATTACAAAGTAACACTAAGCCGATAATTGTACTATAGTCGTCGACATGGTCAGATCTTCTCTTATTTTGGTTTGATTATTAATCATTAATAATGCGATTAAGTTTCGATAGAAAGGACATATAGGCATAATTAGGTAAAAATCCAATTTTGGTGTTCTAAGTTAGTCATTGTCGAGTTTTGGTACATTAATTTTCCCTCATAAAAAATAGTCCAAACAATTTTCGTCAATTTTACTATAGTAATCCCAAGGGACCGGATTACGTGATGACGTGAAAAATTGTAATTCATTCACGTCAAAGTCCTATCCATCCACGTCGTTTCAATCATTTTCCACGTCATCACGCAATTCGGCACTTTGAGATTACTGTGCTAAAATTGATGAAATTGTAACATAGTGGACTAATTTTGATGAGAGGAAAGTTTGTGTACCAAAACTGGACAATGGCCAATTTAGAAAACCAAAAATTTAATTTTTGCCGGGATAATTATTATGAGAACTTGGTTAAAAAAATTTGAAATTCTATTTTTAATCCTTACATACCTAAAGGCTTAAAAATTATTTTGGGTCGGATATAATGCAGTCGATGGTGTACTGTGTAAAAGTTGACAATTTGCAAATTGCATTAACAAAGTATTATCACTTAATTACATTAGAAATAAATTAAACATACACTTGCACTAGTACTAAATTCTCTAATTTTGCAAGGTAGATAGGTGGTGAATTCAATTAACAATTTAAGTGACATCTTAAGGTTTTTTAAGATTTGAGACTTTTTAGAATTTTTAAATTTGGGAAGAATTATATGAAATGTTAAGTTTAAGGGGTGTATTTAATTGAGATTTATAAGGACTTTTAAAAACTTTATAGGACTTTAGAAATTTTGGTGTCTTTAATTTGGACTTCTCAAGATTTTTAAAAGCATTGAGTTATTCGATTAAAATTTTTAAAAGTCTTACAAAATCATGGAGTATTTAAAGGTGTGATTGTATATAAATTCAATAGTAAAAAGTCCAATTAAAACTCAAATTTAACTCAACTTTAACTCTACTCCACTATCTTCAATATTAATAATATAATTAAATAATATCAACTAATCATTCTTACACATCACATCAACTTTAATTTACTATTCATCCACTCACATAATTCTAACTAACTATCACTTCCAATCATTTTTCTCTTACTTTACATCAAATTAACTTTAATTATTTTATTTTAATATTATTTTAATATATCCACTAACAACTAACCACATCACCTTTTTTTTAAAATTAATTATAGTTAAAAATAAATCAAATAAAAACTACTCCGATTATTTTAATATTGGAACTATAAACAATCACCGACTTGGATTTGTAAGAACTTTTTAAAATTTGGAATTTAAAAAAAAAAAACATTTGACAATGTAGTATTTATGTTTTGACAAAACAAGGTTGTTACAGGAAACCATGTGCGGCGGTCAACTCTATCAAATTTGCTGACCAACCGACTCTTTTGCATTTCCTATTCTCTGACTTGTCCTTTGCGAGGGCTCACAATAAACATCCTTGCGCCCTACCACACCATACCCCGCCCCCACCCGGAATTCGTCATCTTCCTCGGTTGACTCAACCTGCCACCTTCCTCGTGTTTTATCGTGCCCCGCCCTGCCCTGAAAAGTCATTTGAAGGATTTTTAAACTCTCAATCGGTTTCTCAGCTTTTCCGTTCGTCGCATCATCCCCATTTGCACCTCAAAAACCTCATTATTTAATGAACGTCTCGGCCCACATCAAGAACAATATGTGAAACCAACCAATTTTTTGACCAAAAAAAAAAAAGGGATTTTTCGTCTCATCCATCTTGTTCGTCGACTAGTAATGGCGTTTGCGTTGTTATCCTCAGATTCTGATTCAGGACTTATATTCATATAATTTGCAACTTTCTCTGTTGTGGGGTTTCCCCTTTTCCAACTTTTCTGTGAGAAAAAAAGCATATTCAAGAAAGGGAAGATGAGTGTGGCAAAGTCTCAAGTGTGGCAGCCGTGCAAGAAGAAGAGGTTATAGCATCTTAGGGTTTAGAGATAAAAAAAAAGGAGAGTTTTTTGAATTGAAGAAGGAAAGAAATCAAATAAAAAAGGAAAGATGGATGGGATTTGCATATTGGGCAGGGAAAGCAATATTTGAGGGTTCACTAGAAAGAAGAAAGATTCGATCTTTATTTAATTTTTTAGACACAGATCGGTTGCAGACAGGGCAGCCCAGATGGTGATGTCGTCGAGATCGAGCCCAGGAGGAGGGAACGCGCGTGGGGCTAACAACAACGGGAAGACGCGCGTGGGTAGGTACGAACTGGGGAGGACTTTGGGAGAGGGGACTTTTGCCAAGGTGAAGTTTGCTAGGAATCTGGAGACGGGTGAGAATGTTGCTATCAAGATTCTTGATAAAGAAAAGGTTTTGAAGCACAAGATGATTGGCCAGGTGTGTTTTTTTTTCACCTTAAAGTTTCCTTTGTCCTTTTGTTGCTTTCATAATTTCTTGATCTGTTCGGATTTGTTTTGTTTATGTATCAAACTACTTCTCTAGCTTGGCTTTCAATTTATGTTCATCCTTTTTTGCTTTTCAGTAAATGTATGCTTTTTTATGTTGTCTTTGGGAACTTCCTTGAGGTTTTTAAATCTAAGTTCATGATGGTGCTCTGTGAAATTTAATATTAATGAATCATCTTGAATGAATCCTATTAGACAGGTTTGTTTGCCATTACGGCTACAGATAAAAGAGATATATTTGCTTTTCTGCCTAAGAGTGTGGGGTATGAGGATTAAGGATTAATATTGTTCACTGATTGATATGAAGTGTTTGAGTAGTTCCTAATTGCCTGTCATGAAGGTGGTTAAGCTTTTGAACTTTGTCAACTTTTTCATTAAATGCAGTAGTTGGTTTTAAACAGAATCTGATTGAAAAAGTGTATTGAAGTTTCAACTTTTATGTTTGTAGTATATATACGTCTTTAGGATAACGGTAACACGGCTGCCATGTTTGAGTAATTATTGTCAAATTTTCTCCTTTAATTGTAGATGAGTGATAATGCTTAGTGTTTCTCTGTACTTATTTTGGTCATTTTCTAATGGAACTATCAGAATTCGCCCTGGTTTTTGCACGTAACCACGTTCTTGATTCTGTATGCTCACACGTTCTTTATTATTATTTTCCATATTTACTCGCTATCTCTATCTCTACATCTTCCTACTCATTTTGTCTCTGTTGCAGATTAAGCGCGAAATTTCAACCATGAAATTAATAAGGCATCCTAATGTAATTCGCATGTTTGAGGTAGTATTTTACTCTTAGAAAAAAACAAATTCTGCATGTATTTGTGATGTTGATATGCACGCCAATTTACAATAGCTGAAAATTCAGCTAATGATTTAGAGTTGATATCTGTTGTAGGTTATGGCAAGCAAGACAAAGATATATATTGTCATGGAATTTGTCACTGGTGGTGAACTCTTTGACAAAATAGTATGCTCATTAAAGCCTTTCCCACTTTTCCATGAACAGATGACGGCGATAATCTGATTATTAGCAATGTTATTAAAATCCCAACAATCATTTTTGATTTACTTTGTCCAGGCCTCTAGTGGAAGGCTGAAGGAAGATGAAGCTAGGAAATATTTTCAGCAGCTCATCAATGCTGTTGATTTTTGTCACAGCAGGAGTGTTTACCATAGGGATCTCAAGGTGAGCCACTTAAAAAAAAAAAAAAAATGTTTCTCTACTTTTCTCAAAATCATTCATCTTGAGGATAAATGTACATATACTTATAATATTAACTTATTTTCTTGATTGACAGCCAGAGAATTTGCTGCTTGATGCTAATGGACTTCTCAAAGTCTCCGACTTTGGGTTGAGTGCCTTACCTCAGCAAGTTCGGGTAATATTTGTTTTCATTTCAAGATTCTAGTTGCCTATAATTTTGCACAAGTAAAAACAATAATACCGTGCTTAATCTAATTTTCTCGAATTATTGTTTTTAGGAAGATGGATTACTTCATACGACATGCGGAACGCCGAATTATGTGGCCCCTGAGGTATGCTATTGGAAGTGTGGATTGATAAATTAATTGTCTTTTTCCGAATGACAGTTTTTTATACTTAAACTCTCTGTGTATTTTATTAGGTGATCAACAATAAGGGATATGATGGAGCAAAGGCGGATCTTTGGTCATGTGGTGTTATTCTTTTCGTACTTATGGCTGGTTATCTGCCGTTTGAAGAGTCGAATCTTATGGCACTGTACAAAAAGGTAATTTTGGTGTTGTCAATTATATTCGTCATTGAATTTGGTTACTCTCCTAAAGTGATGAACACAATTAATGTTGTTTTAATTTGATTGCAGATATTTAAGGCAGACTTTACATGCCCACCATGGTTTTCGTCCAGTGCGAAGAAACTAATCAAAAGAATCCTCGACCCAAATCCATCAACAGTATGCACACTCATCCTTGCCTGTTAAGTGATGAAAATCAATCTTAATAAGTTACACTCTTCGCATTGGAAACAAAAATAAGATTGTTGAGTTTCCATGTTTTGAGTATGTTCGTAAGATGTGAATTTCCATTTCTTGCGTAAATTTAGAAGTGAGAACTTTCATACAGAATACGCGATTTTAGTGGATATTGTTTTGGTAAGTTGTGTGTATATTTACTTTTCTTGGAAATTGTAGATTGAAAATAATTTAATTTCTCAATAAGAACTCACCAAAGAAATATAATTTCATAATAACCTGAATTTTCTGTGCCTACATGAAACAGCGTATCACGATTGCTGAGGTTCTTGAAAATGACTGGTTCAAGAAAGGTTACAAAACACCGGTTTTTGAACACGAGGAAGTCACTCTCGATGACGTTAATTCTATTTTCAATGAATCAACGGTTGGTAATCTGATCTCCCTGCTGCTCTATTTTTTTTTTCTATTATTTTTTTTATTTTCCTTAAAAATTAGTTTTCTAAACGATATTATTATTTTTGTTATTCTTTATTAATTATCTAATTTAATTTTTTACTTTTATAGGACTCTCTGAATTTGGTTGTAGAGAGGCGGGAGGAAAGAACTGCCACAGCACCGGTGGCCATGAATGCTTTCGAGCTTATTTCTACTTCTCAGGGTCTTAATCTCAGTTCCCTTTTTGAAAAACAAATGGTATATCACTAATAAAATTGCGTACCAATTGGGTTATTGTAATTATGAGAAATCTCAAATGTGCCGACTTTTTTTCCCCTTACTCAGGGCTTCGTGAAGCGTGAAACCAGATTCACATCAAAAAGTCCCGCTAATGACATCATCTCCAAAATCGAGCAAGCTGCTGCACCAATGGGTTTTGATGTGAAGAAAAACAACTACAAGGTATATAATGCCTTTTCCTCTTAATTCTCAATATTATCATGAAGAATAGTATATACTAATTTTTCTTTTTGATTTCGGCTTTCTGAAACAATTCCCTTATTCTATTTCCTAAATAACAATGATGAACTGGAAGCACTAATTTTATATGTGTAGTTTATTAATCCCTGTTGACCTTGGGATTTACTATTTCTTCTCAGATGAAACTCCATGGGGAGAAATCTGGGCGAAAAGGGCATTTGTCGATCACAACAGAGGTAAATATGTTAATGAAGGAACATATCATTTTCTCTAAAAAAATCATCACTTGCTCATGATTACAAATATGTGTGTGTCTGTGTTAAAATTGGTCTTTTTGGCTAAAAAATGCACTTACAGATATTTGAAGTGGCTCCTTCGCTACACATGGTAGAGCTTCGCAAGGCTGGTGGAGACACATTAGAATTTCACAAGGTAATAATAAATAGCGTTGAGCTTTATTATTAACGGCAAAAACACAGTTATGAATGTCTGGACAATTTTATCAGATTCTTCACATTATTATTACCATTTCACTTATATTTATTTCGTAATATATTTTGTTTTTAAATGTATAATTGTTCTATGCTTGGGTTTCTTCGTATACAGTTTTATAAGAACCTCTCAACCGGGCTCAAAGATATAGTGTGGAAAACGGGTGATGACGAAGTAAAAGATGAAGCTAATAACAGTAAGTGTGCCATCCTATTATGCGTTTAACTAATCGAAAACTTCATTCCAAAATACTAAACGAGGGATTTTTGTTCATAATTGTGCATTTTTCCTGTTTCGTGTTGCAGGTACATTGCATGCTCGATAGGAACATCTTTGTGATGTGTTTGAGTGTGGACCCTTCGTTACTTATATTAATTTGTGTTCGAGTGTGGACCCTTTGTTACTTATATTAATTTCGAATAATCCACTTGTTTGTCAGATCATATGTGGCTACCTGTTGAGATTTGGATTTCCCAGCTACTGTAGTAGATTATAACAAAATGTGAGTTCTTTTAAGCTTTGATGTGTTTTAAAAGCTTTGTTGGAAACTTTATGTTACCTTTGTGAGAATTAAAGTTGTCATTTTGAACATTTTTACCAGTAGCATTTGTTTTGTGATTTTCACTAAACACCTTTTATGTGTTATTTTGTTGAAGCTTTGACTCCATTGTTGAACAAATGTGCTTTATTTGAGCTTGAACGTGCTCTCAAACAAGCTTTTCTATTTTTTTTTTTTCACTAAAGTATGCTTAACACTTATTTTTTTTTAATTATTCGAACAATAATAAATTATTGTACCTCTGTTTGAGTATGTAGTACCATTGTCATCACTGTTTGATACCAGAGAATTTGAAGTTGTTTAATTTTATCAAATTATTGATAGATATATGGAAGGGGCACAAAGTGATGTATTTGAGAGTTGATGAATTGTTTGTGTTTTCTATGCACATTGAATCAACTTTTGATGAAATGTACACCTTCATTGCTAAGAGGTGGCCGAACGTTATGTTATGTCATACTGCGTCAAATGAAAAAAAAAAAAGTTAGTTTGTCCAGTGAATAGGATCTGAAAAACGTGATTTGGTTAAATGTTTGGCATAGATACTTGCCATTGAAAATGATGAAAGACCGGATCATGGAGTTGAATCACCCAATGAGCATGAGCAAGTAATGTTGCTTTCATAATAGTAATGAATTATTATTGAAATATGGTATAGTTGTATGATATCCTAGTTTATTATTTTTTTTTAACAAGTTACATTATTTATAAATCTTTGTATTATTTTGTCATGAACGCAGAGAAATCGCACCGTATGATGGAATTTGAGTTATTGCAAGATAATTGGACTGATTTCTGGAGATTTTGCGTCAAATGAGAGGGACATATTTTGAGTGGCGCAGATGAATTTTGAAAGCGTGTTAAAACTACGCGATTTCTAATAGGCGGTCTTTTAAGTATCGAAAAGTGATAGGCAGAAGGTCATTGTTGTTGTACCGATGAGGATTATCGATGGAGAATACATGTATCAAGATACAAAGGTTATCAGTCGTTTGTCATCCGGAAGTGCAATATAGCTCATACTTGCAGAATGTCCAATTTTCGGACAAAGGGGCATTCGAGAGCAAACTCTCGTGGGGTCTCAAGTATAATTAAGGATAAATAGAGAGATGAACCTGGTTACAACCTTGCTTGATATTAAAAGACCTTCACAAGGACTCCGACTTTGAGTTGCATTACAAAAAGACATTGGTTGTGTAAGGAAAAGACTGTCAAAAAAAAAAGATTTGTGAATTGGTTGTTTAAGGACATTGGTTTTGCCTCCCAAAATCTTATCTTTGTCTTCTTCACACTAGAATATGAACTGGAATACATTTTCCCCTAGGCTTCGAATTGAGAATGGCAGTCGCGTTGCCCATATCCCAGTCATTGTCGATTTAAAGCCCCCAAAGTTCACTTTCTTAGCCCCGTACAATTTACCGATAAGACTAAGTTTACATTCCTGTACGCCCAACTGAATATCTGTCGCTACTATGTTTACCCCTCTACTTTCCTTATCGTAAAGGGCGAATTTCTGAAGCTTGTCCGCCACCTCCTCTGCCATAGCACCTTCAATCACACTGGCAGAATTGTTAAACACCACTGAGCTAAGCTGTAAATAGGTTAGAAAGAAACACAAAAAGGAAAACAGAAGTTAAGAGCATAGAAAGCAAGAACCCTAGACAAACGCAGATAAATGACACAAACAAAACGAGCACAACAAACAAGATTGAAGAATCCAAACGGAGGCCCCAATACTAGAACCAGATCCCATTAAGAGAACGGGAAAACTCTGAAGAGAGACAAAACCCTAGCAGAGGGACTCGTAAATTACGTATTCATATCCTAGTTGACAAAACCCTAGCAGAGGGTCTATGAAACCTTTGCCACTCAATCAGAGTCCAACATACAAAATAGAAATCTTTTTTTGACCGTCTTTTTCACAAATTCAAAGGTCTCAATTTTAGAATTGCCAATTCTAAAAGGTAAGTCAAGATATATGGAAGAAGAGAATAACGTGAGATACCCAATACTTGTTTGGCAAAATTATTTATGAGTTGTACAATTAATAATTGTAGTGTGGCGATATGACTTTTTTTTTAATTTATTTATGAGTTATTTTAGTATTAGGAAGTTAATTGAAAGGACCCGAATTAGTCTAATTACTAATTAGGTACTGGCACTAAAAAGAAACTTTAGGAACTGAGAAGTTTGGAAAGGGGTGATTAGGTAAATAAAATTGAGTTATAAAAAAGAAAAAATCATACCTAACCAATTCGTCATCGTACTCTCTTTCGCTGAAAGCATCTTCAGATATTCCTCTCCACCATATTCGCTTGGGCGCACGCCGGAGACAAAGTACGTCGGCGACATGGCAACTGAGGTGGCCGAGAACGGCAATGCGGAGCCGCCGAGATCGGCGTTAATATTTCTCGGGACCGGCTGCTCGAGCGCGGTGCCTAATGCGATGTGCTTGATCCAGCCGGATGATCCTCCTTGTCACGTCTGCTCCCAGTCTTTAACCCTACCGCCTGATCAGAACCCTAATTACAGGTTTTTACCAACATTTCCCGCGATTTGTTTCAGTTTTCTCAAAATGTGGAAAAAATTGGACTTCATTGGTCATGATCTGCTACCTTTAACGGCCTGATGATCAAGGTTTCGTGGAATCCATTGACCATGGTGTATAGTTCGTAGTATCGAGTAGCTAATGTTGTGATTGCGTGTATTTCGAATCAATTATCAAGGGCTCTCGATAAATCTTGGAGTTCATTGCTCAATATATTTAACGGTTTCCTTCCAAGTTTGAATCTTGGAGTGATTTTCTTGCATTTCTGTTTTGTATGTTGGACTCTGGTTGAGTGGCAAAGGTTTCATAGACCCTGCACTAGTTGTTTTTCAATGATGGACCTACCGAGTAGTCGTTCTTTCTTGTATTTCCGCGGACATTAGTTTTGTTGCTTTTTATCCACCTTAATAATATATCTTACTATCTTAGTGTGGGATTGTTTTTAATGACTTCACATTGATTGCACAAGTTTTCTGTATCTCCTCGACTTTTCAATTGTTGTTGAATATCCTGAATTTGTTGGGTAAACTGATATTTACCAAAAGACCTTAAGGGAATAAAGTCGTTGTACCCTACCGTGAATATACAAGGGGTTTCTTGCATCCCCCAATTCTAGTATTTATGTCTCTGTCCGATAATGAAATATTGGTTAAAATTACTGTTTCTTGAGTTCTTCTCGATGGTTAAAGTCATCTTGCGCCTATTGCAACTTTTATTGTTGTTTATTGATTATTTCTTTTGATGATGGCATTGTAGGTGCAATACATCCCTCCTAATTGATTATTGTGATAGCGAGGGAAAACATAAATATATTTTGATTGATGTGGGCAAGACGTTTAGGGAGCAAGTTTTGCGGTGGTTCACCTTTCATAAGATACCACAAGTAGATTCAGTGAGTTTTCTATTTCCGCCAGCTCTAATAATTTTGTGTGTATATCTACGTAATTGTGTGGGTGTTTTGGATCACATGTAACCCATAAACTGATTCAAATCATGGTTCCTGCTATGCTCTTGGTACTGTCATATGGAACAAAATCACATTCGATCACCTCATACTGGATTAACAAACCCACGGACATTTGCTCCATTTGATGTTATAGATGTCTCTCAATGAGTGTATCTGGAAACTTTTGACAGTAGATAATTGAGGATAGTTACCACATTAGTTGTGCTTATCTGCCATGTTTGGTCAAATAAAATTGGAGGTAGGTGGCGTGCAATCAGACAGGGAACTTGCCTTTTGAAGTTCACCACTCGTAGGAAAAGACAAAAATGCTTCTTAAGTACTTCAAATATGGGAGAAAATAAGGACATTTTCTTCAGCTCTCATTAATGTAGCCATTGTCGTGGATACTGTTGAATTTTCCTTTGTAGACATCATGTCTTGGCCTAGGCTGTGCTACATTTATTAATTACTTTAGAAAAAGGGAATATGAGAAGTACTAAGGTGAAAAAGAGTGAGCACAACATAGAACCCCATGCATAATTTGATTTGTCTAGATGAACAAGAAATAAAGAGTAAAGAGTGCACAACTGGAGATCCAGTTTATGATCTGGCTAACATTCCAACAGCAGGATATTACTCATCCGTTTCTGCATATTCTTCATCCGTTAATGATAAATAACTCATTTACAGTTATCATGATCTGATTTGCTAATTTTTGTCACTTCTGCAGATTATATTGACTCATGAGCATGCTGATGCTGTTCTTGGTTTGGATGATATACGCACTGTGCAACCCTTTAGTCCAACAAATGATATCAGCCCAACTCCCATCTACCTCACACAAGATGCAATGGAGAGGTATATTTCGATTTGCGTAGTTTTCTGTAATCCTACTTATAATATTAATTGGATCTTCTCCCATTTTTCTGGTGTGATCAGGTAAATTAATGATGATAACTTAACCATTGTTTTTTATTGTCATTTTTTACTTATTTTAGAACAAGAAATCACCGTAACATCTTACATTAGAAAAATGAAATCTGTGGAACATAAAAATTTAATCTATCATATGAAAAGTATTATTCACACCCTCTGGTTAGATGTTCATATTTACTTTTTAATATTCCCAGTGAAGAACATGTATACTTGCTACAATTTTGTTGCCAGATAGGAAATTTCATACGGTATGAAGTTTGATGATAACCTTGAGACTTGAACCTATGAACTACTGATCCCTAAAGTATAGCAATGTGTTGTATATGTTTACCATCATGATTCTAAAATCTTGACTTCGAATGTTGATTACCAGCCATTGTTTTATTAAACCTTGAAGTATTTTTTGTTTGTAGTTGCAATCGACGCCATGTGCCTTTGCTTGTTAATCGTTTTTTAACAGCATTGCAGTGAAATTCCCTTACTTGGTTCAGAAAAAACTCAAGCCTGGTCAGGAAGTTAGGCGTGTTGCTCAACTTGAGTGGAAAATTATAGAGAATGATTGCACAAAAAAGTTCATGGCATCTGGCCTGCATTTTGTTCCTCTGCCGGTTAGTATTGCATCGTGCTTATTATAGTATCATATGGAAAGTAAAAAACATGCCTTAGGTAGGCATTATGCTTTGTTTATAGATGGTACTTGAGCATTTTCTGATGTTACTCCCCTTTTCTTATATTCTAACCAGGTGATGCATGGCGAAGATTATGTATGCCTTGGTTTTTTATTTGGTGAAAGATATAAAGTAGCATATATATCAGACATTTCACGCTTTCTTCCAGCCACAGAATGCTGTAAGCACTGTTATTCTAATCATATAGCATTTTAATCTGTTAGTTCTCTTTAACTTATGTCCTGCAATGTCTTTTCTGTATTATTGTATCTCACATTTCTTATAAAGTCAACATTTGGACGGCTGTTCTATTGTTCATGGAATGCTTCCCCAACATTTTTTTTATGAAGGGGAAAAAAAAAAGAAAACATATCGGCACAACGAAAAAAATCCATAGTATATGAACAGCTCAGAATGATTCTTAGGTGCAGCTTGATAAAAATAACAACTTAAAAAAACACCTTGCGTGTGAGCCTGAAGACTGGAAAAGCAGCATTCCAGTTGCTTGTAGTTTTAGTTGCCCTTGGAGGTTTATATATATATATATATATAGGGGAAAAAAAAAAAAAAAAATCATCTGCTTTGATGTAGGTATTGCGAAAGATAGTGGTCGGCAGCTTGATCTCCTTATACTGGACACATTATACAAGGTTGGAATCTATGGTCTTCCTTTGATTTCCTTACTGCTCTGTCAGTAATGATTTACTGATTCAGAATGAAAACATTTTGCTTCTAACTTTTTGCAGAAAGGATCTCACAACACTCACTTCTGCTTCCCTCAGGTATTATTGTTATTGTTATTGTTATTGTTATCACTTATCACTATCATTATTATTTGGTTGTGGCAAATATTCTTCTCGTGTTAACTTAAGTTGATGATTTTTTTTTTATCTAAACAGACACTCGATGCCGTTAAGAGGATACGCCCCAAGAGAGCTTTGCTTATCGGGATGACCCATGAGTTTGATCACCACAGAGACAATGAATTTCTCGAGGAATGGTCCAAAAGGTATTTGTCTGTAGGATTTTTATTATTTATGTCTATTACAAAGCAATCCCCTGCCAAAGAATATACCTGTCATATTGTCGCTCCATATATACCTATTTTGTGAAATCTTTTTGTTAGGTTGAATCACATTAAGTGGATAGTGGACTTGCTGATATTTCTATCTTTGTTAGGGTGAATAACATAAATCTTGTACTTAGTATTTCTATAATTTAGTACTAAAATCTAACCTCAACATGGACCGAGCATATAATGATGCCGTTGATTTTTTGTTAAATTTCCAGTGAAGGGATACCAATTCAGCTCGCACGTGATGGGCTTAGAATCTCTGTAGACCTTTGATGAGGTAATTGTTTTGAATTCGTAGGTTATCGAAAATCATTTCTTAAACCACTGACTTAAAATGCTCATCTGTCAGTTCATTTGCAGGTTGAAATTATAGAAGCTATTTGATGGAGAGCTTATATTTGTTTTATTCCCCTTCGATATTATTAGGGGGGATTTTACTATCGCCACTGGACTCGAGAATGCCCAAAAAAAAGAAGCAAAAATTTATACTGAAGCTATAAATGTTTATGTTCTATAATATTTCTGTGTTGGTCCCTTCCAATGTTCAACATTCATGAGAAGTAGAAGAATGATTAAGATATTTTATCACCGTGTTTTTTTTTTTTTCCTTGCAAATTAATGCATTTTCAATGAATTATTCTGGGGGTCGTCTTCAAGGGCAAACAGGATGAGTATTGTGCTGTCGGATGTTTTTTGGGAATTTTCTGAAACAGTAATAATTGCGAATGCAGGTAGCAAATCGTTTTGGTCATGTTTTATTATTGTGTTTTTGTGTTATCTATTTTATTTGATTATAAGTATAATGCTATATGTAAATTTAGGAAGATGTTACGGTTCTGTAACGGAATCATTCTGTCAAAGTTTAGCTAAATGATCTGACGGCATAGAAATTCTGACGGAATGATTCCGGAATGATTCCGTAACAGGACCTTAGCATTTCTCTGTGTCATTTGCTTAAAATTCCGGCCACCTATAAAAGGTTACGAAATCTAACTAGTAGAAATTCGAACAAAAAAAAAAGTATAAAAACTAGAGTTAAAAAATCTTAAAACTTGAAAAAAAAAATAAGGTACAGATATTTTTTTTTTTCTTCTGTGTTTGGTGGAAAACATTTTAGGACCCCTTTTTTTTTGTTACATTAATAAATAAAATGGATAATCACCACTAAAAATTTGATTATACTGCCAATATATATATATTTCTAAACTTTTTTAGTATCTACAAATTGGTGCGCCACGTTTATCTTTATCTTTTTCACTAATTATTTATTGCCTTTTGGGTTGGGGTCGTGGTTGACTTTGGTTTATATAATGGTTCAACATGAAGTTTGTACTTCGTAATCTTAATTATATAGTTGCCATCTTAAAATAAAATAAAAAAAAAACAACTATATTAAACAATGCCACGAGTCAATCTTAATCTTAATCTTAATCAGTTGTTAGTTGACTTTAAGTACAAACAAGGAACATATTGGCCGTCTGGTCAGTCACCTGTTGACAACAAATAATGGTCTTTAAATCTTTGAAGCAAAAGGGTACTTTAATTAATCAGTCTCTATCCAATTAGACCACCTAGTCTGGTTTAATCTTATATTATTATTATGGGCACTCATAAGAGTTAATTCTATTTTATATTAAATCCAATTAGTTTATATCAATAGTACATATATAGGCCAATGCTATATGGGTTGGCCCATTAAATTAAAATTAAAGTAAAAATAATTATATTGTAAAAGCTTTTATTTCAATTTACTTATTCTAAATTAATTTTTATCTTTTTTTTTTATTATTTCATTAGAAGATGGTTTGTAAATGTTTTAACGGTATAGTCAAGCGCCTTAAAATCGCATAAACAACTATTATAAGTAGTAAATTTAATATTTTCAGCTAATTAATTAATAAGTCATGATATTTTAGAATTTATACAAATTACCTTATTCATTACATTTTATCCCGTCAATATAATGATCCATACCGAGATAAGTAAATTTGTACCTTTTGTTTTTACTACTATATAAATTTTCAAGATATAATACTGGTATAAAACTTATAATTTTCATATTATATGCATACATATAATTTATAACATTTTATTTACATGTGTTCATGTGCACATAATTGAATATTAGTGTGATAGAACCGAGACCTCTAAAATAAAGTTTTAATTATGTTTTATAATTGGAATTGTGGTCAACATTTAACTTAACGGTTTCAACCACCAATTTGGCGTTTTCCTTACAAGAAAATATCACGGTCCCGTTACGAAACCATTTCGTCGAGATTTGTAATTGTTAGATCATCATGTAACCATCGGAAATAGTTAATCAAACAGTTACAAAACCTGACGAAATGATTCCGTAAAGAGACCGTAGCATCTCCTGTGATTACATACTTCAACATGTCTATAAGCAGGCGCAAACATGCAGTTCATTAATGCAATATTTTTTTTTTTAATGAAAACTTAAAATTAATTATACACGTTTAGCTCAAAATAAGTTTGACATGATGCCACTAAAAAACGAGCAAAGCGTGCTAAATTTTATTTATCTTTATTTTCTTACATTTTTTTTTTTTTTATTAAACAAAAAACGAGCAAAGCGTGCTAAATTTTATTTATCTTTATTTTCTTACATTTTTTTTTTTTTTATTAAACCCATTTACCATGTTGAGATTGAGAATACTTGTGAGTTGTGACCCTTCTCATCTCATCGAAAGATGTATTTAGCTCCCGGCTCGATTCTAGATTAGTCGGTTCTCATGTGGATCTAGAAACCGGAAGTTCCCTACCAAAAAAAGAAAAGATGTATTGAGCTTCCACCATTATTTATGATGATGAGAAATGCCAGCCCATACTCTCTCTTCATATATCCTTTTCTCATAAATAATACTACAAAGAAGAAGAAAAAAAAAGTGAAAAAAAAAGGAAAAAGAAAAAAGAAAAGAAAACACACACACACACACACAATTAAATGTTTGCCATTTTTGCTCATTCTTTTCCATTAAAATAACAGACAACAAGAGTGTCCAATTTTTTTTTGTTTATGACAAAAACTTTTGCATAAATTTGCAGTATCCCACAAACCCCATCACACCCAATCACATCTCACCACCTCAAAAAATTCATCAAAAACCCACTCCCAATAACTCTCTGTTCCTGCAGATCTCTCTCCCATCTCATATAAATTTGGAATTCGTTTCTCAATTCTTCTGTAATCATCTTTTTCTTGTTTTTTTTTTTTTAATTAAAGTTTAAATTTTTCTCCTGTTTTCTTGGCTGCTCTAACATCAAGGAGTGAAAAAGGTGAAAAAAAAAACCCATCTGTTTTCCTCTTCTTTTCCCCTCCCTCAAATTCAGAAAATTCTCACTGTTTTCTCTTCACTTTTAGCTGTCTCTGTTCTCTCCAGCTCCTTTTTTTGTGCATTTTCCTGTTGTTTTCCCCCTCTTTTGCCCAATTTTTAAGATATCAAGAAAACCCAGCTGAACAATTGTGCCATTTTCATGGGTTTCCTTTTCTTGATTTGGTAAAGAACTGTTTTTTACCCTTCTTTTTTTTTTCCCGGGTCGAAGTTATTTTGTG
>CACSLK010034598.1:16969299-16994980 GCA_902706635.1 Striga hermonthica
CCTAGAACCACTACAAGCATGTAACCAACCAACTAAAGAAATTAATCTATTCTGCTAAAATAATAATAACTGTCCATGAACGTGTGCATGGATCATGCATGAACTTTAACAAGCAACATTCGAATTCTGTGAATTTGAAGATTGCAATAATTTGCTGCCATAGTACATGCAGAGGTATAGTGCCTGAACTCGTGATATGTAAATGCTTATACTACGTAAATTGGGGTTCTTGTTCGAATCATTGAATGTTTATGGGGAGTTTGCAAAAATGTCAAATTTGTTGGAAAATTGTGAATGAAAGTTGCAACTGAAAATTTAATTTGAAACCGTGTCTTCACTTTTCAAAATATGTAACTTGGTTTTATTAATGTTACATTTGACTCAACTTTATTAAGTTTGATTTAAATGGTTTAATTAATGAAGTGCCTTGTATTATGACTATATAAGGTTGCTTCTTGTGAAGAAAAGAGATACGAACTCAAGAAAAGAAAAACACAAGTAAAGGCTTTTCCTCTCCTTTTTTAAGTGTTTTGGTTCAGACATAGTTCCAGTTCGCCGAATTTGTTTCGGTTTTTCCGTTGTATCCTGGGAAACAGACGCTCATACGGGGCGAATCTGTTTTAAAGACACTGTGTTCTCAAAGGCCTCGGTATTATATATTTAAGCCATCTTATTTTAATTCTCCCTATAAAATTCCCAACAAAATTTTCACTTTGTCTTATTCCAAATACCACTTTTGGTTTGTTATTTCCGTAGTTGTCTGTAGTTGTTTTGGTCGAAGATAAGAGCTTGGGTATTATGCAAATATAAAGACAAAAGGTAGCTATGTTTTGCAAGCTATTATCAGCAAACACTAACTCAATCCAATACTCACGAGAACTAGTTAGTCGAGGTGATGTGTCAAAGTTGATTCGATGTGTTGATTTGAACAAAAATGCATGATTTTACAGGGAAAGTTATGGTTTTCACAAAGGAAATAACTCTTTTGGATAGACCTAGTGAAGGAAAACTTAGATTCTCAGTGAACATTTTACTCTGTCCAACAACACATGTATGAAACACTCTGTCGTGGTACACTAGGATTTACTAACCTCCAAAATATGAGCTAAATATATTTGACAAGGCTTTTGGCATGCTCATTTATCTATCTCCAGTACACTGTTGTTTTTTCTAAGCTAAAATTTGGTTTTATACAGCCTTTCAAACTCTGATGTATGTTATAATCGTTCAATTTATGAAGTTCTAATCAACTAAAGGAGGGATCATTTACATTTCAATTCTTCAAGTCTGTGCTTTTGAAACTTGCAGTTTACTTTGCTTCGAAACTATGCACGTCGCCTTCTTGGATGGGTTGAGTTTCATGTATTCTGCACCAAAATACTTTAAATTTATTTACAGACAAACCTACCAAGTAAATAAGTCAAGACATTGCTTGATTTGATACATACCTGCAGGGGATGCGGGTTTAACTTCTCGAGTTGTTAACTCGGATTGTGTAATCTTTTACTTTCTTTCTTCTGTCAAAGTAGCATCGGTGTCCTGTTCGCTCTCCGGAACTGGCATTGATTTGTCTGTGGTCTGAATATGTGCTGCTTCTGCGTGTTCTTCGTTTTTCTCGTGCGATGTGGAGGTAACATTTTCCTTTACTGGTCCCGAGTGCTCAAATAAAGTACTATCCTTTGTCACGACATTCACAATTTCATCCTTTGTTGCACCAACCGAATGTGAAGTTGAGTTTTCTTGTCCTTTTTGATCATTGGGTTTACCCAAATTGTGCTCGTTAGGTCCTTGCTCTTCATGTGAGTCTGCACGAGCCACTTCATTGGTATCGCCTTTTGTTGCCTCTCCATTGACAATCTCTTTACGCTCATTTAATTCCTGCTCGTGGCATTTCATGCTGTGTGGTCAATATTGATAATAGGAAAATAAATGTTTGCAGACAATTCCAAAAAACAGTTACTTTGTGGTAATTATACCATTAGAAATAAGCAGGGATAAAATTTTTACAGGCAAAGTGAAAAGACATAAATTTACCTCTTCCGTTAATATTGGAGGATTCTGTTCGTCGAGTTGATTTGTACTTTGAGCACTTAGTACATTTTTGCTGGATTGTTCGTCATCATTATTAATGGATGATGAGCTAGTTTCCTCGAATGGCTCTGTTTGTGCTTCACGACTACTATCTATGCTTGAGCGGCCACTGGCAGCTTCTTCTGTTGTATGTGTGGTCAAACGTTCGGATAATACCTGCTATTCAAACCGGGACGTGCAGTCTGTAAGTTAGTATATACTAGTTCTTACGATATTTTCTCTCATAATTTTCCTACCATTTGAAATAGAAAAAATGAAAGGCAAAATTAAACCTGACCTCAATAACTTCGGACCTTCCGTCAAAGTCTGGAAGAGCTGCCGATTGCCCTGTGAAAGGTGTCGTGTTCTCGCGTGTAATTGGAGTTTGATGGATGTCTTCATCAAGATAATGATCAAAGCTCGACACCGAACACGTTGGGTGCAGGACGGATTTCGGTGACGGCAAGGAACTTTGAACGAACCCGAAAGCCACATGATTCGGCACCAAGCTAGGGAGCGATTCGTTGACATTAGTTCCTTGATCCGACCGATTATTGCTTGCTTCAGCAAAAGCTTCAGTAGTTTGTGTTAATTCGGGCTGAATTTGGTCCTCGATAACATTCGGTGAGGACATGATCATCTCAAGGTGTTCGGCCTCCAACATTTCTTCAGAATCTCCAGAGAGGTTTGCACTCTCTTCTCCAAGGTCTTCGACGGTTGCAGCCACTTTGTTTTGGTTTGTGTCGTGAAGAACATCCAACTCATCTGTCTCTTTAAGCGGATCAAAATGTTCCTATCATCATCATCAGAAGACAAAACACAAAACACAGTCAAATTAACTAATCAGCATTATATGCAATGCTTTCTTGATTCTCAGCTTCTTTTTTCACCTCATGTTTCTTAGCTTTGCACGGGGTTGAAGCTTGTGCGAGTTGACTGAACGACCGTTGCAGGGTCTTGTCAAGCTTGTCTTCCAAATTCATCGAGCGTTTCGTATGACAGCTGTCCGGGAACTCAGCAATCGCACACCATGGGTGACCGCACTGTATCTCATCCGGATCCTCAAGGGCCTCGTTGCTCTCCGGGAACTCGACCCTACCCACCTCGTAATCATCGGCCAATGACAGGTCGAGAAGGGACGACCCGGCCCAAGAGTCCGTGTCAAAATCTGGGTACGAGAGATTCTCATCAATTGTGAGTGGTGGTGAGCTGAGCTCCGAGACCTCCACCTGCAAATCGGAGGCGATTGAGTTGGAAGCCATGTGCCGGCGGGCAATCCTATCCGAGTAATAGAGTCGATCTCTTAAGTCACCCAAGTGGTCCTCTCTTTGCTCGGTGTTCTTTTCGAGCGGGGAATTTCGACGGGCCATGGAAGAGAGAGATTTCAGGATGGCATCTCGGTCGATCCTGAAGATGGGAGCATCCTCGTCCGACGAGGGGGACAACGAGCGTGGGCCGATTGTATTTTGCTCTTCTTGGGAGGGTCGTGTTTGTGATTCGTCGCCATTGTTCTCATTCACTTGGATGACTTCCTTGATATGGTCACCGTGGGGAGTGTGGAAAGTTATTTCCGACTCGGGTGGTTCGTGCGGCTCGTGCTCCAGTATCGGGGTGAATTCCTTATCTTTTCATGTAAAATAAGAAAAAGAGAATGAGAAATTCTGAAGGAATAAACGATGAATAGGGGGAGAAGCAAAGAATCATCTGAGGTAGCCTGAATGAAATTATGTATGATATATTCCTACTTGTACATGAACCCACTACAATTTCATTTATTTATTTATTTATTTAGTGCTCACCAAATTCACTTCCTCCTGGCCGGATAAACTGCCGGCAGCCCAGCGAAGAAAAATTCCTCTGCACGAATCTCGACTCCGGCAAAGACGACGAGACCTCCCTTGCACCCAGCTCTCCCGGCAAGAAAGCCCCCGAACTAAAGCTCCCGTGCCTGCAGAACATCGTGTCCCTTCCATTCCCAGGCATGAACTCCTGCTCGAACCCATCCCCCGTTAGGTCCGGCTTCTCCTCCTGCGGGTCATACGGCAGGTCAAACGGGTTCCTCATTGGTATCAAAACCGACGGTGCTGAACCCGGGCTAGGCGGGTTATTACCCGGCACCAAGAACCGCCCGCCTGCACCGCTTTTCGGAATAATAATGGAAGAAATATGATGGTGCTCCCCTCTGTCTTTTTTCATTAGTGTCCTCCGAACCTCGAGGCTCAACAGCTTCCTCGACCTCCGTCGAGCGATCAAGCTCTCGAGCCTCTTGGTTCGCTCGCTGTCCGAAATCACGACGTCCATTTTGTTCTTTTGCCGGTCGTCCTCTGGCTCGTTCTGTTGCATGATAGCCTTGATAATATTGCTACTATTAATAGTATTACTATTGTTATTATAATTACTAAAATTATCGTTGTCATTATTCTCATCGAAATCATGCTTGGAGCTCTCTGAGGCCGAACATGAACTGTTGGCGGTGGTGTTGCCTAACGAATAGTCGACTACTTCAACTTCTCGGATGTCCTTGGGGATGTTTTCTACGGTAAGGGCGTTTTTGTCCACCATGTCGTAATTCTTCTTGTCCTTGAATTCTTTCGCTCGTCTCCGCCTGACGGAGTGGACTCGCGAGACGGGCTTTCGATTGGTATTAGAGCACGATGAATCATCTTCCGATGTCGATTCGGTTTGTGGGGCGCGCTCGTTTTTGCACGTTTTCGATCGTCGGATGTTGAAGGAGGTGCCAAGGATGATGCCGGTGCAAACGATGAGGGGAAATGAGTAGACCAAAACCCAGAAGATTAGTGGGAAGGCCATGTACACGAGGAACAAGCACAACGTGGATAGTGAGATGTATGGGTGTCTTAATGCAAATGTAATACATGTCCTAGATACAAAATTTAAACCTTTGCATAGACAAATTTGAATGTCGTGTGCATTGGTATCCATTTTTTGTTGTGTGTGTTCGTTTCTCAGTCTATCATTGATACAAATATCATGGAAAAAAACAGATAAGATACAATTTTCATGGGAAAAAATGATTAAACAAACACAGGTGAGAAGTGGAAGACGAAAGACTCCGAGGAAATGTGGGGTACAAAAATTTAGGAAATCTTTGTCTGGTCAGTAGCTTTCACTTGGTCCTGTGTTTAAGGGAGTAGACAATAGCCACTCCTTCTGTATTGTTTTCGCGGTTTTCATGCATGCAAAGACAGCCACAAGATGGGACTATAGCATATAGGAGGATTCTGTTTTGTAACTGTGTTAGATCAACCATCCTCGACGGTTATATAATGATCTAACGATTATAAATCCGACGGAATGATTCCGTAATGGGATCGTAACATTTAGTACTTAAATCTGATTTAGTAGGAGATACATGGCGCTTTTACTGAAGTGAACTTGTGCAGGGCCCAATTCGGTATTACCCAAGAATTAGGAGATCTATATTGCAATTTCCACTAACAAATAAAAACAGTTGCTTTTCTGGACAATAGTGGTAGACAAACTAGAGTGCTAAGTCGGCTCAAGTGTTGATAGATTCCAAAATTCATGGCCCACAATCTGTCGCAAGTTATTAAAAAAAAAATTGAGTTATTCGCGAACTAGTTAGATTCGATCCATAAAAATTTGAGTTTGTCGAACCGTCGTTTAAGTCTCGACTCATTCTTTCACTTACGCGAGTTGAGTCGAGCTCGTCCACGAACAAACTTACATATTTATTTATATTGATTATGTAGATTTCGAATGAACAATAAAATCAAACATATCTCCAAATGCACAAGTCTTACGATTTGAAATTTGTTAAATGAGTCGGGTTGAATCGACCCGTTCATTAAACGAGCATGAAGTCAAACAGAAGTGTTCGACTCGATCCAATTCAACTAGAATAACACTCCTAGAAAAAAACTAAAGAAAGTTGAAGAAAAAAAAAAGGGTTGAAGGTTTGAAGTATACGATGGGACCATTCAACGAAGAAAGTAGCTCAAATGCGCCAAAAAGGTGGAGGAGCTAGGATACATTCAAGTTCAACTATAGTGTTAGGGGGAATCTTCAATTCTTTATATACTACTTTAACAAAAGTTCTTAAAAAATCACGAATTATAGAATTTGATTTTGTGTTAATTTTCATTTTCCCTAAAATGAGTAGATAATAAATTAGTGTTTCATATATATCCATTTATTGTGGATGGAAAAAAGATGGCCACTAAAAGTTTGTTTTTTCTTTCTTTCTTTGTTTATAAGCTATAACTATACCTTCACACTACATGTCTATATAAACCCACCACAACTTCCTCACTATTTCTTCACTTTTCCTCTCCCATCCATACACACAAACACATACGAACCAAAAGCGAAGGACGAAATTTTATTCAGGTGCTTGCTCTCGAACTAATGTCAGGTACTATCGACTTCCACGGGCAAAGCTCGAAAGGGAACAAGAAAGGTGAAAACGAGCACAGAAAAGGCACGTGCACCAAAAACTGCGATTTTGGGGCCATGAAGTACATGAAACGCGTGTGGCGTAAAGTGATGGGGGCCATTGCCCCGATGGCGACCACGGACCCCACCAATGCCCCCAAGCCTCGCCATCGCCATCATAATAATGCTAATCTAAATAAGGAGAAAGCTAAGACGAGTGTTACACCCGTTGATTCTCAAAGGGCCGAGGCCATACACGACTGCATCGACTTCATAAATTCTTCGTCATCCTTGCCTAGATCCAACTCCGTTGCTCGTTAGCTAAGCAATCTTGTCGATCGTGTGAATAATGTAATTTGATTCATGTTAATTTCCCTCTAAAGGATTACATTAAGGGAAAAGAAAGAAAAAGAGATAATGAAGTGTGAAAGTTTAAAATGTTATTCATAATTGTTTGATCTTAGAGGTTATTATGTGTTAAGAGTATTTGTCAAAGTTCATATGGGAATTTAATGAAGAAGGAAATAAAAAGGAGATATCCCGTTTTCAAGTAATTACAGAAATTGATAAAGGCATGATTTATTGAAAACAAATCAATAAGTTGTTGAGACTTTGGTATTAAAATAAGTTAGTACATCATAATATAGAGGTACTTAAAATATATATTTATAAAAATAAGTTATATTAATTATGCAAAACACATAAACTATATACAAAATAATCAATAACATTAAAAAAATGTAAGGATAAAAATAAATAATTATTCTCCCCCAATTTTGTTAAAAATCATTTGTATTTACAATTACTATTTTTTTTGGTACAGGGACCTTTCGGTTTTCGGATCCATAGGGGAACCGACTAATCCAGAATCGAACCGGGTAGGACCACAAGGACGGCAAAGCTCTCCCTCAATTACTATTTTTCAGTTCATCGCACGCTCATTTAGTAGTCAACCAAGAAAAAGAATCCAATTAACTGGACTTCTATTGCTGTACCCAATGACGGGCTTCTACCCAGGATTTCTCTGGGCCGATCCGTTTTAAGTGCTTCCCAATGGACTTTTCTTCGTCCAATTACAATTGGAACACTGATGCACAAATTTTCTTATTTAAGCGAAAGCCGCTCCAACTATTCAACACTCCCGCGATTTATCAAATGCCAAACTCTATCATCTCTACTAACTCAGCAAATTTCCCTCTTTCGCTCCCGAATTCAAAAAACGAAGGTTAGATTACTCTCCAATTTTCATCGTGCTTAACCTAATCGCACACAGATTGCTCGTAAGATGTTTGTTTGTTTGTTTGTTTGTTTTTGTTTTTTTGTTTTTTTTTGGGTCAGTTTTGATGATGTGACTTTGCGATTTTGGAATCGATCCTGGCCTCCAAATACGTGCAGTCGCTGAATCGAGTCGAGTGGCCCTTGCAACAGCTGATGAGAGACGAATCTCTTCTTGTTGCCCGGAGAAATTGCGATGGAGACGGTCGAGATCAAACTTTTGTGCCTTGATTTTCTGATTTGCGTGTTTGCTCTAATCGGCGATGTTGAGGTGCTGTCTCTTTATTGTTTTTGTTGCTTTAGCAGTGTGCAACATCCAATTTTAAACTTTTAATATTCTTAATTTTGGAGAAATTACGACGGATACAGTTGAGATTAAGCTTTTGTGTGTCGATTTTCGGATTCCTGTGTTTGCTCTTATCGGTCACGTTGAGGTGCTGTCACTTTATATTTTTAGTTGCTTTAGCAGTGTGCAATCTCCGTTTAGATTTTTAAGTATTTTCGATTTTGGAGAAATTGCTATTCGAGATTAGGCTTTCGCGTCGATTTTCTGATTTGTGTGTTTGCTCTTACCGCTAATGTTGAGGTGCTATCTCATTACTGCCTCTGTTGCTTTAGCAGTGGTGCGATCTTCATTTTGGATTTGTTAATTGCGTGATTTCATTTGAGTATGTGTTGGTATGAGAATTTTCTTTGGAATCTGGTCACAGCTAGAAATTATCCTTACATTTCATACTCGTGATTGTTTTCAAGCTCTGTCCCATTGAAAATTTCTGCATTTGTTCTAATCTGGACTGTGAAATTGTGTCTTCACTTTGTTCTGCCTGAGATTTTAATTGGTATGGATATTTGCTGGCTGTTGATTATTGATGTTTTGACTACTTCAGTTCTTGTTATTGGACTGAGTTTTTGACAGAGTTGATTGGCCTTGAGATACGAGGCATTGGTTATGCGACAAGAAAATGCTAGCTCACCCTGAGCTCCAGGTTTCTTCTATAGAATGGCTCACCTTTGTTGAGCACTCGGTTGATAATGGATTCCATTCCCTTGCAAATCATGTAAAAAAAGGCCCTGTGATGTTAGAATTGATATTTAATTTGGATATCGAGATAGGTTACTATCTGGTTGCGTATATCGCGTACTTGAAATATTGACGGGACGGCTACTGTAGATGTGACACAATGTGGTTTATCTATCTTTGTTATTGATTAGTAAGTCAATTTGGCAAATGAAATCATATTCAAGTACTTTGATGTTCTTTTGTTCTGCATACGTTGGATTCACATTGGCACACTACATCGAAATGCAGACTAATCATGTGTATATAAGCGTTTATGGGTACTGGGTGGCGTGGCTGTGAAATGACATGGGCAGAGTATTGGTACATCATTGTGTTTTTCTGATACTCAAGTATTTTATGTCACCAAAAGCTAAGTGGTTAGAATCTAACATTAGGATTATTTTATAACTCTTATGTTTCTCGGTTCAAACTATGATTTGAAGTTACAGTAAGTAATTTGTTTTAGCATTTGAATTTCGGATATATGATTGGAAAAATGAAGATTCGCATGAACAGCTCGATATTTACTTTCACCCAAATACCAAAAAACTACTTCTGCGGCTAGAGGATTGCATCTGTTACTCAAAGGGTCCTGGCTCAACATGCTTGACATTTGTTTCCATTATTCAAAATCTTCAGTGACTCTATGCTTTGTTTCTCTACAGTATTGCATAAATAAATTTATAGAAGTGATCACTATTCGGGCTTGCTAATATTGAAGGCATGTGAAAAGGCTCGTGCTACAGAACAAATCATATGTCTCATGCCAAAATGAATGACACTCTCCATTATGGCCATGCTGTAGAGAAAATCAGGAGACTGAATGATATTGGTCTGCTTGCAACTTCTTCACAATCTGGTATGAGTTCTACATCATATTTCTTGAATACCCCAACATAAATTCGTATATTTAACATAGTTATGTTGCATTTTTATTACATTTCTGGAAATGTGATTATAATGAAGTTAGTTGCGACTTAATTAGTCTGATCTTTTCATCTCTCGGTATCATCGTATATTTGATGAACCAGTCAGGTACAGACACAAGTGTATCTAAAGCAGAAGAAGTTAAGAAAAGCACATTCCAATCAGCCCCCTCTCTTGAAGCTGAAAGTTCAGGAAGCTCTCGGTTTAGAAGTGGGATCATAAAGCATAATTCACGGAAATTGCATGCTTACCGATGTTCATGAAAGACAGACCTAATAAAGGCCAGAGCTGACTGAGGTTATTCCTACCTTTCTACGTTTTTCCTTTTTTATAGTCTTCCCGGCTTTCCTTCTTTCCATTAGTTCTTTTGGTTATGGAATTTAGTATAACTCAGATTCTAAGCGTTCACTAAATCTTTCTAGCATAATTCTTTGATCAAAGTGAAAGTCCCTTTCCGATCGTGTGCTCATTAGTTATTAATGAAACACAGGAATGTGGGTACACTTACTATCACCGACAACATATATATCATGTGTTGATCATCCTTTAACACGAATTAAAGTTATCTATCTCAATGAATTGGAGGGACAAAATTTGAAAGTTTATATATGTTGATGTCTGATATAAATTCAAGTTGACAACTTATAGATCATTAGTCACCTGGATAACTTTTCACACTTGAACCTGATACCGTGTTAAGTTAAATCTTAAATTCTTCTTAAGATGAAAATAAACAAAAATGGTTTTCTAAACAAATCATTGAAACATTTATGTCAATGTATATAGTTTGAACAAAACTTTGATAGAAACTTATATCGTCTCCTCTGTCAGGCCTTCCCCACAGATGAACATAGATTTTGTTTATTTAACTATTTATTTTCCTTTCATATGCTATCCTACTGTTTGAATTACCTTACCTAGCACTGGCAGCTCTCTGACGGAAACAATTACATTAATAATTACAGAAATAATTAAAATGTCTCAGAGAATCTGCAATTAATTTCGTGTAGAAAATGTAACAATTGCAGTTAGGCATTGCCTCGTGATGAAGTACATTAATTCATGTGCCTATCCCATCCTTTTGAACCCTGTTATTTTTCGTTTATAAGTTTTGCAGGTTTAGCATTCTGCACTCTAGACTATGTTTGATAGACAAATAAGCTAGCTTATAACTTCTTTGGTTAGTTTATAAGCTCACTGTATTCAAATAAACCTTGTTTGGTATGACGAGCTTTTTAAAAAAAGCTCGAGCTTATTTGATAAGCTTCTTTTGTAGTTTTTTCAAATAAGCTAGTTGAATTTTTATTCCAACTAGCTTATCAGCTAATTTTACCAAAAACTTTTATCATATAAGCTAGCTTTTCAGCTATAAGTTATAAGCTATAAACTATAAGCTTGAAAATTATTGATAAGCTAAAAGCTAGCTTATTAGCTTATCAGCTAGTTTTACCAAACATAACCCTAGTCTAATTGCCTAACACGACGTGAATCTATTAATTACTGATACAATACCTGTGTATTATACGGGTGTTTATTAAAAATTTATTCTTAAATTTTAAAATTAATGAAGCATTATTTTAAATTTTATTCACTTTTTTACAAAAAATATATATTATTATATATTTTAGAATGACACTTGTTACTTGTGCGACTTTCATGTGTTATATTATAGTAATTTTTATAACATGTATCATATAACTACTTGAAATATAAATATATTAATTTATAAATAATTTTATTCTTCTAATTATATTCAAAAATAATATTATTATTGTTATAAAGAATAAAACTTTTCGGCCGACTATTTGGCTTCGCTAGCGGCGACGGGGCCTGGGGGGTGCAACGACTAGAGTTCCCGTCGGCGGGATTGAAACCATGGCTTGAGCATGACGTGTTGGGGGTAGCCTACCCTCGCCGGATAGCGTCTTGAGCTTTTCTCCTCTTTCAGTACCCAAAAAAAAAAAAAAAAAGGAATTGATGTGTGCTTAGTAGCTTATAGTTTCAACTAATACACCAAAATCTATCCGATACTTAATGTCCTCTGTTATCATGAAAGATGAACAAAAACTGAGTAGTAGATAAAAGCAATAAATTGAGGAAAAAGGAAATGGAATCACTTGGAAAAAAATATTGCCAGAAATCAAATGTCAATCCAAAATAGAATATTTTTTTATATATTTACAGAGCCTAGGGCATATTAGAATTACCTTGTCAATTTTTAATTTATTTATAATTTAAGCTAAAATAAAAATATAACCTAATGAGTTGGAATTTGGAGATGTTTAGGTCAAACGGTTTGGCCCGCTGATTTAGGGCCAACCCTGCAGGTCGCCGGGCCTATTATGATGGAATCGGAATTGGAATCGGCTGAAAGAAGTAAAATTTTGGTTCCTAAATGGAATGGATTTGGTGCCGGCTTGCTTATCCAAATGAACAAGTCAAACTATAGTCTCCCTAGTTCTCGAGCCTTAGTTTCGATTGGTTAACTAAATGAGTTGTTAATGAACTTCCATTTGGCTCATTATCGAATGAGCAGAATCCACGTGAACGACTTGATTCGTTTAACAATTCTACCATGTGGTAAAACTTGGCGACTCAATCTACAATATACTTGGATAAATTTTGTGACCAATTCCAGTTTAAACAAATCGATTCGGCTGGGACGAGCCCGGTCCAATCCGGGTTAGAAAACAGTGGGCACAACGATGGAGCGTTTCTAAGAGTTTGAAAAACATCCACATCCCCGAAAAATCGAATCTTTCCACATCACTAAGCGCATTTAATGTAGTTGCATTGGAGCTCGCACGCTTTTATTTTCTCTAAGGCGGTGAAGATGTCTGTTTTACTCAAATACTTTACTCAATAAATTAAGACGAAAACAAACAAGAAAAACTCACACTTCCACGCACATTAAACTAAACCTTTACAAGGTTCTCAGCCCGTCTAGAAACCGTATTTTTTACTCTTCTACCTAAGGGCGTAGGGAGCTTGAAACTTGAACTTTTTGACACTGGGAAAACGCGTTTCTTGAGGTAAAAAGAAGTATACATCAAAATCACCTCCTTTATTCGCAAGAAAAATGCTACAGGTACATAATATATGTACATAGAGGTGTACATAACACTCGCATGGAGTGGGGTCTACTTGATTTAATATTTTTGGTGGGTCCCACTCAATGTGAGTGTTATGTACACTTCTACGTACAACATTATGTACTTGTAGCATTACTCTATTCACAAATGGAGGACCCCACAAAAGTTTTTAGTATAAACATTAACCTATGTACTAAAAAAATGCTGCTTAATGACTTTAGAAATCTAAGGGGGGAGATGGCACCAACCAGCACCTGGGACCCATATTCCTTTCATTTCTACGGTGAGAGATCTTGTGTATGCTCATCTGCAGGTTTCTCAAATTTAGTCCAAAAATTGAGTTGATTTTAATTGTCTCTCATCACCTAGGGTATGTTTATGGTAAGCCAAATAAGTTAGTTTATACTTTATTTGGTTAGCTTATAAGCTCCCTGTTTAAAATAAGTCTCAGTCTGGTAGGACGAACTTTAAGCTCGAGCTTATTTCATAAGCTACTTTAGGTAACTTTTCAAATAAACTAGTTGAATTTTTTATTTCAACTAGCTTATCAGCTAATTTATCAAACACATTTTATCATATAAGCTATCTTTTCAGCTATAAATCATAAGTTATAAGCTACAAGCTCAAAAATTACATATAAGCTATCAGCTAGTTTTACCAAACATAGCCTTCATTGTTTGGCTAATGTATTTTTTTTGTGAATTTAGTGGGGATTATAAATATTATCACTCACGTGTTGGAAGGACTGAGCGAACCCACTTGTTGAATTAGTCATATATATATATAGTGTGGTTTTTTTTAAAAAAAAAAAAAAAAAAAAAAGACATATCTAATTATTCAAAGACAGTGTGGAATGGACTTGACAATTTGAAGCCTAAGTATAAAAAATATGTGTAATGGTCCGTTCAAATGGATCATCTGAACATGCATATTCAATAAAAATGCATATTTTCACAATAAAGGTAGTGCTCGGTGAAGAAAAAAACAACACAAAATGGCAAGTTTTTTAAGTAAGACTTTTTCTGTTTTTCACCACAAGTTTTTGTACATTCCCTTAGAAAATATGAGCCTTTGACTCGTCTAACCAATTTTAACTCGTGTCCGTCTTTATTCTATGAAATGTAAATGTGTCTTCATTAATTAACTAGTACAATACCTGTGTATTACACGGGTGTTTGTTAAAAAATTATTCTTAAATTTTAAAATTAATGAAAAAATTATATTAAATTTAGTTTACTTTGTTACAAAAAAAAAATATATTACTATATATTTTAGAATGATATGTGTTACTTATGACTTACACGTGTTATATTATATTAGTTTTTATCACTTATATCATATAACTACTTGAAATATAAATATATTAGTTGATAAATAATTTTATTTTTCTAATTAATATTAAAAATAATTTTATTATTATTATAAAGATAAATATAAATTATTTTTTTTATACATATAATATGGATGTTAAATCGAAGCTTATCAAAAGAAGATTAATTTGATGTATTACATATGTAAAACTGATAAAAAATACAAAAATTATTAACTTTTAAAATATATATACAATTCAATAGTTATAATAAGGAATGATATTAAAATACAATTAATACATGTAACATGACCATAAATAATAACATATTTATGGTAATCCGAACCTAATTATTTTTGGTTTGGAATTAAATTAAAATTTACCCAAGCCTAATAACGAAGCATGTAATTTTGCCACATAAGATTCCGAAGCACCAGAAGCAGCCACGTAGGCTCAACGCCTTCTGTATTAATATATAGGGGGATGCTAGGTAAATACAAATTTGCTAAGATTGTGGAAAAATTATAGTTGCCTTATGTAGATTTGACCCTACCGTTCAGACGGGTGTGAGTGTATCTGTGTATGATCCAACGATAAAAAAATTTGGTGTGGGTAGGATAAATTAACCTACAGCATGTAGGGGTTTGGAATCATGTGGCCAGCAATAAATGAAGGAATTCAAATTAATTTCGAAATGTTTTAATTTAGGCGTGTAAAGATACAAAATTCCTAGTGATCATGCACAAACTAGCTAGCATAACATGATGACTCTTCTTAATAATGACATTAATTGGAGGATTATTATCCCTTTTTTTTAATTAATGGTGGGAAGTTCTTGTTTTATAATTTTCATATTGTTTGTCTTTTTTTTTTGGGTAGCCAGCTACGGTATCCGGAGCTATGCCCCGACTAATCCGTTGGTCGACCCGGGTCGCACACCTGGCAGTGGTGGGTGAGTCTTCCAACAAGGGTTTTCTGCATCCACAAGGACTCGAACCTGAGACCTTGCTTAAGCGACATCAAGTTGTTTACCACTTGAGCCAACCCCTTATATTATTGTTTGTCTTTAAAGCTTACTCAATCTAATGCATGTGATCTCTCATTTGTATATTAATAGATTGTTGTTATTTTTATGGCCTTTTGAAGTTTGTACTTCTCTTAGATTTCAGTCTCATGTCGGATTATCTTCAACTGTCTCATTAATTGATTTCTAATATTTATAATAAGTTACAAACACATAGCACAGTGAGTAAAAACATATAACAAGGAAATAAGCGTAATCATGAAACTGATCAGAAACAAATTAATTTATTATATGAGCAAAAATTTTGTGGAGCCATCGGATGAGCTTTTTATGGAGTCATCCATCATGACTTAATGTGTTGACACCTGTCCAAAGTGTATTTATTGTAGGACACGTGTCAATATACTATTTGTAAATAATTGTGGATGGCTCCATAAGCCAAGTCATCCGATGACTCCATATCAAAACTGATAAGACGTAAATATATTGTAAGATTAGTTTTATTTGTAATACGATTTGTAAAGGAATCGCTGAAATTTCATAGTATTACTACCAAACAGTTCTGGACGAGTAAACGCTAATTAATGTTATAAACTTATGATTAGTCGTCACACAATGAAGACACTATCATAGAACCTTTTCAAGCTTTTAAGACAAAGTGGTTAGTCATTGTTTCCATATTTTCCTGCAGTGCTCGTATGGATGAGTTTATTTTATCGGAAATGTCTATGTATGCATGAAAAAGTCTCTTTCTAAGAAAATAATCAGTCTTTTTTAAGGAAAAAAAAATTACGTAAATTTATAGGTAACCGGTAAGGCGATCGACTAAATCAATAATAAAATTCTATCAAAGCACAGTGCTTTTATTTTGATAATATAATATATTTCTAACTTGACCAGTATCCTGACGAAGAGGGGTTAGCGCAGTGGCGCTTATTTTCGCTCGAAGTGTACCATTTCCCGAATTCGAGTCACCCGGGAGAAATTGGGAAACCAGTATTGATCCCTTTTTTAAGAAAAAAAAAAAAAAAAAACTTAACCAGTATCCTGATTTGTAAATTGTAATATTTTTATGACTGAAAATTACATTTGTCAATAATTTTGACCAAGTAAAAAGGAAAAAACGAAATAATACATGTTTGATGTTTTCGTGTGAATTTTTCGCTCCAACAAAAAATCCACGTAGAACCTCTGTGTGTCTCTCCCTCGAGTATTCCTCATGAGCAACCTTTCATGCTATTATACGCAATTTACTAAAACCCTAACCCTATAGTTATTCTCACCAATTTATTGCTTTCTCTTTTCTCATTCTTTAAGTTATCTGCATAATTTAAAACTATTTTTTCAATAGTTGTTTATACTAATAAATTGAAATGTCGTACTAAAAAAAATAACATAAATAAATATGATACTTTATAGTATAATTTTATGTTTTTATTAAAAAAGTTTAACGGATAATTAACTTGTGTTATGCATAGGGCTGTAAACGAGCCGAGTCGAGCTCAAGCACTTTAAGCTTTTAATGAGCCGAGCCGAGCTCGAGAAAGCTCGAGCTTAAAGTGCTTGAGCTCGAGCTCGAGCTTTTAATGAGCCGAGCTGAGCCCGGCTCGTTAAGTAAACGAGCCAAAAATCAAGCTCGAGCTCGAGCTTTAACGAGCCGATCTCGAATTTTAACGAGCTGAACTATAAAAAATTACATAAATTTCATTTTTTGAGCCTTAACGAGCCTTATCGAGCCGAGCTAACCCAACGAGCTTTAAATGAGCTCGAGCTCGGCTCATTAAGGCTTCGAACTCGAGCCGAACCGAGCCTTAATGAGCCGAGCTCGAGCCAAGCTGAACCAAGCTCGTTTAATTTAACAGCACTAGTTATGCACCCACTTAAATGTGTGCCTCGTCTGTTTTATTTGTTTCTTTTTACTTTATTTTTCCTTCTTTCAATAACTGACACTACAAGATAATGATGAAATTGCAATAGAAAATTTCAATGGAAATATATTTCTCGGAGTTCCAACGTCAATACTAATAAATATTTCAATGTTGTTATTTCCGTTGAAATTTTTCAATGGATTCCAACAGAGATTTCAACAAAAATATTCCGTTGGAATGAGTTTTTCATTAGAATTTCGGGTGGATTTTAATAATTCCAAATTTACGTTTTCCCAACGGGATTAAAATAAAAATTCTAACGGAAATTTCTGCGTAAAAACTATTGAAAAAATAGTTGTTGGAATTGTCAAATTCCATCTGGAATAATTTCATTACAATTCTCGTTGGAATTATTCCTACGAAAACTATATAACAGTGAAATATCTGTTGAAATTTTCATTGGAATATATTACCGTAAGATTTTTCATTGGAATATAATAATTTTTTTTGTAGTGTGGGAACAATAAATTTGTAGATTTGTTGTCAATCCGTCTAAAAGAACTCGAGCCAATATAGTTCTGTAACTAACAAATTGCACATCTTAATATTGAAATATCATTATTTTCTTTAAAAGAAACAAGAAAAGCAACTTAATTCTTTGAATTAAGATCTTTTTTAACCAATTTTTTTAAAACAAACATATTTTTGTAGCCATTTTCCAATGTGATGACAAGGTGACTACGTGAGTTTTTCATTATTCCGTGTTTTCAAAAACTCTTATAAAGTCATATTTTGACAAGTATTCTATATATTATATTACAGATATATATAAATTACAACATAGACCATAGGAAAATGCCAAAAAAAAAAAGGACAAAAGAAAAAGAAAAAGGTCAAAGTAAGGAAATTCAAATTGCAACAGCAACATTCGATGGCCAACGGTGCTCAACCCGTCCAGATGATTCATTTCTAATGACCAAAATACCCTTTTACTACATTTATAACTGCAGCACACTTGCATTCTATTGCGTCACATTAAAGTCATTTTATCTAGAATATTGCAACTCATGTACATGTTCAAACAAATGAAATAATGACACTCGCATAGTACCATTAAACAATAATTGTTATATTTCAACGAAAAATCCTATGATAATATATTTCAATGAAAATTCTAACGGATATTCTAATGGTATAGCTTTTGTTGGAATGGTTCCAACAGAAATTTCAATATTCCGTTGGAATGTGTTTTTCATTGAAATTTTAGATGGAATTTGATGATTCTAACGGTTATATTTTCAACGACTTTTTCCATTGGAATATGCAAATTCTGTTGGAATTTTTATTTTCACCCCTGTTGGAAAATCCACCATTGGAATCGTCAAAGTTCAACGAAAATTCCAATGGAAAATTCATTCCAACGGAATATTTTTGTTGGAATTTCCGTTGGAATCCATTGAAAAATTCCAACGGAAATAATAATATTGAAATATCCGTTAGAATTGTCGTTGGAATAATTCTTTTGAAATAGATTTCTGTTGGAATTTCATCATTTTTTTTTTCCCATCGTCTAGTGGTTTAGAACACCTCTCTTTCAAGGAGGCAGCGGGGATTCGAATTCCCCTGAGGGTAGGGTACTACGAAAGAAAGTTGATCATGAATTAGCAATAAGCCTAAAAAAGATGTAGTGTATATGTACACATATTATTTTGTGATGTGGTCTAACCGCTAACCGAATTGATAGTTAATTGAATTGATTCGGCGGTCATGCTATTAAACAAAAATGCATACATATATTATTAGACGTTATATTTTTATTTATGTTGTACTATAAAGTATGGTATTTTCTAATTGAAATGTATATATATGTAAAAAGAGTATCGATATAGTCTGCTTGCTGGTAATATTACGACCTGACACTTTTTAGCAATTTTAACCAAATTTTGGAATACTAACAAATAAAGCATAACCTTGTGCAAAATTTACAATCCTAAGTGTGTTCGGCGTTTGCTCTCGTCTCGTATAAATCTTCAACCCTGCATCCCGATTACATACGGATGTGCTCCGACGTCGTGCCAAAATGTGCTCAGGGCCTACGAGTTTCCTTCACTTGTCTGGGATGGCCGAGGGCCTCGACGGTAACAACCACGTGACATTGATACCCAACCGTTTTTGGGAAAAAGGAGAAAGTCCAGATCCCGACGAGAGGTCGGAGAGTCGCCAGACAATCTCGCGTTTTTTTCATCTCCTTTTATGAATTCTTTTTCTTCTTTTTTTTCTTCTGACGAGGCGATGAATTGTACGTCGGAGGAAACTGTGACCCGTGAGATAGCCATGACGTGCTCCATTGAGGCTCTCCGGCTAGTTGGCTACAACAAGCTTTTCTTTTTCTCAATTTCTTCGGTTTGTTTTGGTTGAGGCTGAGGCTCTGGGATGGCATTCGAGGGGGCGTTGACCGAAGGAGGAGGGGGGTTGGTCGGAACTGAGACCGGGGGATTCATTTTGGTTGATAGCAAAAAGGAAAAGTTGCTAAAACTGAAAATGGGCACGGTGGCCCGCCACTGGCTTAGCTCGAGTTGGAGTGTTGTCTTTGCTAAGTTCGTATGCTCTGCTCTTCTAGTCAATCCATTCACCAGTCATGCCTTCTGATCGAGTTTCAACCAGGTCATCCAAGAGCCCTAGCTCGACCTATTTGTGCTCCTTTGAACCTGCAACGTCCCCATCGATCTGAGGACTCCTCGATTTGCAGCTCTGCTCGACCAACCAGTTATGTCCTGCCCAACTGGCTGGTTTATTGGGTCTATTTGTCTCAGTATGGTATCCCATATCACACTCACACACACATATATTAATAGGGAAAATTTCACTTTTGGTACCTAAAGTTTACCTACTTTTCAGTTTTGATACCCGTGGTTTTAACTTAATTAATTGTAGTCACTAGCGTATTCAAAATCCATCATTATTGCCCAAATCGTCAGTTGACCGTGAGTCAACTGACCACCACCTTCTCTAGCCGGTTGTTTTCCCCAAAGAAACCTAAATAATCGGTTTCCCCTAATTTTTCCAATCGAGCAGACCTAATTGCTGTGAAAAAACCCTAACATTTTACCCTTAGAAAAATTTCTTTAATTTATCGCATTCAAGTGGGCAATCGACTGGTGTTTTGGTGTATTGTGAGCTTCCATTTCAGATTTGCGACGAGCATCTTCTGATTTGCAACGAGCATATTATCTGATTATTGTGACGACCCATCTGAATCCATGGCGAGAAGGATTATACGTGGGTTGCAACCTGAATATGGTAAGTTTTTTCACTTCAGTTCGTCACTAATTTTTTGAATTATATGGTTAATTTTGAAAAGTTCCATATTGTATGATTATTGTGAGATTTGCCCTAAAAATTAGGGTTTTTTCAGCTGAACAAATTAGGGGTTTTTCAGTTCTGTTTATCTGTTTATGCATACTATTTTTCAGTTATGTTTATTTGATTTTTCTTTTTTTTTTTTGTTGTGTTGTAGACCCTTTGTTGGAACCAACTGTCTTCACAATTGAGTTTCTGCACGGTGGTTTAATAATGCATATTCCTGTGAAAGAGTACCGAGGTGGGTATTTGGATTATTTTGATGGGGTGGATGGGGAGATGTTTGGGTTGATTGAGTTAAAGGATTTTATAGAGCAACTAGGTTATAACAGTGATCATGTGAATGCCTGGCATGTGCATGGAATTAGTTTACAAGATGGTAGTCATATTATTGATAGTGATCAATTGGCATATAAGGTCATGAACTTCATTCCTGAAAACAGAATAGTGAGAATTGTTTTAGAACATGTACATCATGTTGATAACAACTACTCTAATCTTGAGGTTGAAAGTGATCCTGTGATTGACCTCTCATTTCTTGGTAGTCTGAACTCTAATGTTGAACAACCTGAACATCCTGAACAATCTGTACAATCTGAACAACATGAACAAAATGAAGAGTGTGCTTCTGTTGATGATAGTGATTCAGAATGTGAGGAGTTCAATGATAGTGACTATGATATGGATGAGGATGATATTTTGTTTGACAGAAATGTTGACAAAGATGCAGAATTTGTTGGGGTGAATGAAAAAAATAATGGTAAATCAATTGAAAATGAGTTTTTGTCTGAGGGTATATTTGAGGAAGAGCATGATCTTGAGTTAGGGGATAGTGATTCATTTGAAAGTGTTAGAGGGTCTGATGAGGAGGATAATATTGTTAAATTCCCTAAATATAATCCTAAAACTGATAAAAACCCTGAGTTAAAGTTAGGGATGATTTTTAGTACAAAATCAGAGGCTAAGGATGTTATTTAGGGTTTCTGCTATAGAAGAGGGATGGTGGTTCGTTTTGATAGGAATGACAAAAGAAGATTGAGAGCTAGGTGTACCACAGAGGGGTGTGGGTGGTATATTTTTGTTTCACCAATGCAAAATGACTCATCTTGGCAGGTGAAGTGTTATGAGAAAAACCACAAAGGTTGTTCTTGGAACTACAATAATCCTAGCATCAAATCTGGGTGGATAGGGAAGAATTTCATGAAAAAGTTTAAGAAGTACCCTAAGTTAGGAGTCAATGAGTTTAGGGGTATGTTGTGTACCAAGCTGAAGTCCAATATTTCTAAGCAACAAGCCTACAGGGCCAAGAGGAAAGCAATGATGCTTCTAGATGGAACATTAAAAGAACAATTTAGTACAATCAGAAGCTACTGTTTAGAGTTGTTAAGGTCCAATGATGGTTCAACTATTGTCTTAAAACTGAGCAATTGTGAAGAACAATCAAGGCAACCTGTGTTCCAGAGACTGTATGTTTGTTTTGATGCCTGCAAGAAGGGTTTTAGGCACTGCAGAAAAATCATTGGTGTTGATGGGTGCTTCTTGAAAGGCCCCCAAGGCGGTCAGCTCTTAACAGTAGTGGGAATTGACCCAAATAACCAGATTTTTCCTGTTGCTTATGCAATAGTTGAAAATGAGAATAAAGATTCTTGGATGTGGTTTTTGAGGTTGTTACAGAATGATTTAGGGATTGATAATGAACTTGAATGGACTTTCATGAGTGATAAACAGAAAGGGCTTATCCCTGCCTTTGAAGATTTGTTCCCCAATGCTGAAAACAGATTTTGTGTTAGGCATTTACACAGCAACATGAAAAGAGATGGGTTTGTTGGTCAGTCAATAAAAAATGCTTTGTGGGCTGCAGCCAGAGCAACTAGGGTGGAAGTTTTTAGTGCAAAGATGGATGAATTGAAAGAGTTGGATCCAAAGGCTTATGAGTGGCTGGTAAATAAACCTCCCCATCAATGGTCTCGGTCTCACTTCAAAACTTCACTGAAGTGTGATATTTTACTGAACAATATGTGTGAGTGTTTCAATTCTTTCATCTTGAATGCAAGGGACAAACCAGTCATTGTGATGCTTGAGACAATAAGGCACTTGTTGATGGCTAGACTACAAGTGAACAGAGATGCAGCTAAAAACTGGTCTGGGAGGATCTGCCCTAGAATTAAAAAGATACTTCAAAAAAATATTAAAGATGGTGCAGAGTGTATTCCCATGAAAAGTGATGATTGGCACTTTGAAATCATAGGCCCTTATGATCAACACACAGTTGATGTTGCTGGACTGAGTTGTAGCTGTAGAAAATGGGATTTGACAGGAATCCCTTGTAAGCATGCATGTGCTGCCATTTGGTGTAGACATGAAGATCCTGAGTGCTATGTTGATGACTTGTATAGTCAAAACACAAACAAAAGTGCATATGAAAATGCCATCATGGGGATTTCATGTTCTGAATTGTGGCCTAAATATGATTTACCAGCTCCTTTGCCACCAATATATGAAAATAGGCCTGGTAGGCCCAAAAAATTGAGGAGGAGGCAACCTGATGAGCCTCCTGCTCCATCCTCTCAAACCAGGCTTAAAAAAGTTCAAAATTCTGTGAAGTGTGGTAAGTGTGGTAAAATAGGCCACAACTCTAGAACATGCAAGAATCAACAATCTGAGAGTAGAACTCCAGTGGCAACAAGCATGGGTGGCACTCAATCTCAGTCACAATCTAAGTCTCAGACACAATCTAAGTCTCAGTCTCAATCTCAGTCTAAACTTCAATCTCAATCTCAACCTTCAAGTATTCAGAAAAGATCAAAGCTACCTGTAAGTATGATTTGATTAAATGTAACTTTTATTAATAAATATCATTCTTCAGTTACATGCAACTGTTATTATGATTTTGATAGGATGCAATTGTTTTGCACAAAATAGGTTAAGAGGAAGAAAAAGACTGCCACAGTTGGTGGTGTAAACCTAAGTGGAGGCACAAATAGAGTATCTTCAATTAATGTAAGATTTTTTTTAAGTGGTGGCACTCAATCTCAAATTATGTATGAGCTTGATAAATCAAATTTTCTGGTGTAGGTGATGCAATCATCTTCTGGAACTGGACAAGTCATTGTAAAGGGAGGTGTAAACTACATTACTCTTTCAAATTTAAGAGCTGCAGCTACTCAAGGGACTTCAAGGCAAGATGGGGGACAAAAATCCATTTGAGGATATGCTGAAGTCAATGTTTAAGTATTGATTGGTTGTGTGAGACAGAAATCCATTTGAGGATATGCTGAAGTCAATGTTTAAAGAAAGTAGAAATTTTGTGTGATGTGTTATGTATTGAAGACATAATTCCTTCTCTTTTTGTAGTGATGTTTTCTAGTGATGTTGTGAACTGAAATTTTGTTTGGATGTTGATGTTGTGTTGTTTGAGATGCAGTGGGAATGGTTCTTTATGGCTATTATGTTTTTGTTGGAGTTTTAGGTTTTGTGTTGAGGTTTATTGGTATAATTGTGGTTCTTTGTGGCTATTGTGTTTATGGTTTAGGTTCTTCTGGTTATTGTGTTAATGTTTTAGTTTCTTTTGTTGGGGTTTATGGTTTTATTGATGTTCTTGTGGCTTTTGTGTTATGTAATTTCAAACACACATAAACAGGTTTTGCCCTCAGAACCAATAGAGAAAATTCAACCAACATTTTCGTACTAGAACCATTACATAATTTGATAAAATTTGACCACATAATTTGACAGAATGTTTGTGCTACAAACTGCTGACCATTACCATTACATAGTACTTCAAATTACACCAACTATAGCTATCTAAAATCTAGTTAAAACAGAATTTGACAAGATACAACAATGAGAGAATAATTATACCAACCCATAATTTTTTGATCTTATTCTTGCACACAACCAGTGCATTGTTTATGTCATCCACCTTGTTCATTGCCACCAACAACCGAGCTTCTATTCCAGCAATATTCAACTTGTACTGAGCTTCTATTTCAGAAATATTCAACTTGTACTGAGCTTCCATTTCAACAATCTTCAACTTGTACTGCTCAATCTGATGTTGATGTTTATTTGATTTATCCAGCAAATCGGGTATAATATTCTTTGCTCTTTCGCAAATTTTCGGATCAAACCATATAAAAAATCCGCAAAAACCAAAGTTCTGCAATTTTTTTTTTTACAAATTCTTCTTAATTTACATTAGGCGCAAATTAAAACTAAAATGAAAACAAAAACAAAATAATTAATTACTCCATATTTAGGGCATGCCCAATATCTTCTTCCCGGATTATTTCGAGTCCAAGAGGTCTTCAAGTATACTTTATCTCCACAATTGCAGGTCATCTCCATTGGAGCACCATTAATCTCGGAGTTCCAGCGAGAGTTCCAGCTTCCTCTTGAACTGCTCATCTTCAAATTCTTTTTTTTTCCCCTCACTTTCGGCGGCTTTGTGGTGCTGTAATGGAGATTGTTTGTCCCATTTTTGTGTCATTATTTTCGGTTTATTTTCTCTTTATTTTCCCCCACCTATAGGATTTTCGTAGTTTATTTGGTTCTATTCTGTGTTCTTTGTGTTCTCTGTCTTTTGTTTCGTTTTTGTGTATTTTTGTTGTCTTTGCTTCGTTTTCCCTTGTGTTCGTGTTTTCAGGAATTAGGATGTGATGATCGAGGGATAGACTATTGGGGCCGAGACCGTGATATCCGGGATACCAAGTTACCAAAACCGGGAAGCTGAAAGAAGGACCAGAAAGACGATCGTAACAGAAGGCCAGTTTTTCTCGCGACTCGCGAGTCAATCGCGACTCGCGAGAATTTCAGAGGAAGAACCAAATTTGTGCCAGGAAGGCGACTCGCGAGTCAAAGTCGCGACTCGCGAGGTTTTCAGAGCATCGAGGCGTTTTTTTTTTGTGACACGAGTCGCGACTCGCGAGTCCATGTCGCGACTCGCGAGATAAGTCGCGACTCGCGAGTCGGGTCGCGAGTTTCCCCAGAAGTTTAAATATTTTTCGAAGACGCGCGAGTCGCGAGATGTCGCGACTCGCGACTCGGCAAAAATGTAAGTCGCGACTCGCGACTTGCTCAGCGCGAATTTCGAGGTCGGGATTTTAACATCAGATTTTTGACCTAGACTTCATTAATCATCTTCCAGACCTTGTTTTTACATTATTCTCTCTAGAAAACTCACTCCGTTTATTACTTTTACGTTTTTGATTCGTATTGGAGACTAGAAAACTCCTATTTACCGCTCTGGATTTGGATGCTTGTGGATTTTAACATTGGGAT
>CACSLK010034598.1:17000389-17022346 GCA_902706635.1 Striga hermonthica
TTTCAAGTAGAATACGTCCAATCTGATTGGAACGCCGGGTATACTACTCTAACATCTTACACCTACCGTTTATTCTATATATATATACACCTAATATAAATATTCTATAAACATATATTTTTTAGCACACATACCGTTTATTGTAATATATATGAACATAAGATAAACAGTATATAAACATATATTTTTTTCTTTTTGCACACATACCGTCTATTGTTGTTTATATAAATATAAGATAAACGGTATATAACCGTTTATTGTGAATATATATACACATAATATAAACAGTATATAAACTTATATTTCTTTTTTAGCACACAACCGATTATTGTACGTATATATAAACATAAGATAAACAGTATATAAATATTTTTATTTCTGCGATAACCCGATAAACAGTATATAAACATTGACTTACATGTAGAACTCATATAGGTTTGAATTGCAACATTCAATTTTTTTTTTTTTTTTTTTTTTTTTTTTTTTTTTTTTTTTTATAAAATAGTCCTGTACAATTGTACCAAAAGTAAAGAATAACCTAACAACATAAAAATTTACCCATACCACAAATGAAACAATAAGCAAACACATTAATCTAATTTTGTTTCACTCTCTTTGGATTTGAACATGTCTTCTCCACTTTGAACTGGTATTGGTTTGTTATTGCATGGTGGCTGAGCAACTTCATTACTTCATTTTTTCTCTGAAAGATTGGCCGACCACAACATCCCATAGCATACTTCCATCGACACCACATTCAAGTGTTTTGAAGTTATTTATCTCCTGTTTATCTTCTGTATACTTAACTGCTTCCATTATTGTATCTGCAGAATGTTCGGCAAATGCTCTATAAAATTAATCTCTTTCAGAGTTTCTCCGGGCCGACTCAAGACATTTTAACCCTTCTATATCACACACAGACGGATATGTAGATATTGGCATTATGCCTGGAACTGGTGAGGGGACGTTTATTAATTTTTTTAAAACCACACACAAGGGCAACTTTGTGTAATCACACTCCTTCGATTTCAATGAAACAAAAATGTAGGCTGCTATCATCATCCACACTCATAGCTGGATATCCATCTTTCACTTGATACTTCATCTCCATATCATTTGAATACGCGTTTACCTTCAGTTTATCAAAAACAATATCTCGGAGCTGACTGTAATTACATGATGAACTAATCAAAATACCTCCGACATCATAGTTTACGTATTCATTGTTGATCCATACTCCATTATGATGTAAAAACACATTTACATCATTCATATTCCTGAAAAATAAACAGATTCACTTGATGTTAAAAAAATAAAACACAATGAAACAAATAATAAATAATGGAGTATTTATTATAAAAACGAAATCTAAAATTTAAAAAAAAATAAAGGATGATGGAGTATGTATTAAATTAAACAAAATCTGAATTTTTTTTAGAAAAAACCTAAAATTAAAAAAAAAAAAAAAAAAAAAAAAAAAAAAAAAAAAACAAAACGAAAAAAATACGTTTCTTTACCATGAACTTTCAATATCTTCATCTCAAACCAAAATCTGAAATTATAAAAAAAAAAAAGAAAAAAGACCCTATAATTTGGTAATCTATCACCAAATAACAAAGTTAAATAAACATGAATATACCTTCAAACGTCTTTGATTCAATGACTACTTCACGATGTTTTGTCAGGAACCACAACCTCTTTTTTTTCTCCTTTTTTTCATTGCAAGAATTTGGTACCCAAGAATCTGTTGACAACGATTTCTCCTGTTTCTAATTTTGAATTCATGATTTCCTGGATTATAGGAATCACGATCGCCATGATTTCAATTTTTTTCTGTTGCGTGTTTACTCTTTCCGTCAATCTCGCCTTCATGACTTTCAATTTATGGAGAGAGAATAAAGATATATGATGATTTATTACAATCTCGTAATTTTGAAAAAAAAAATCACTAATGAATCCTCTTTTGATTATGTTTCCTACAAATTGTATTTATGTATATATTTATAATGTAGGGGTTACATATGTATTTTTCCCAAATAAGATTATAGTATAGAAAAATGTTAAAATCCAGTTACATGATGGTTCTGTCGAGTTTTTTACTGTTTGATACACTTGTTAATTATGTAGAGTAGATAATTTGTAGTAATAAACACTGACGGAATCAACAGACTGTAGTTATTTCCTATAATATATTTTGGCGCACCTCGATTTTTGTTAACGTGTTAATTTGAAACCAACTCCTTAACGAGAAAATTATGACTAATGATTTTTTTATCAATAGTGAAAAATTATAAATCATTTAAGTTAATTTGATGTACAAAACATGCTTTAACACACACACCAAAAGAAAAATATATAGAATGAAATTTAACATACAAGTTCCTTCTAATTGGTCGTTAACTGAATTGCACCTGTATTATAAAATTTTAATTTGATAAAATATTTTTAGTTTCATTTGGATTTTGAGTCGAGTTTTAAAGCCCATCATATTTTTCAGACCGCCATGGGCCGTAGCAATCCTCCGCCGGCAGCCACATTTGCTTCCGCCCCGCCGCCACCGTTTCACACCATGTTACCCGGCCCCAACGTTACCAACCCTCATTGCTAAACCCCAGTTTCACTCAAATCCTTACCGAACCCTGTCCATCTCGAATGGCCACCGACGCCTACGCGAAATTCCTTAATCCGGAGCTGATCCCTGTCTCGCAGCACCACATGGAACACCAGCCGGAACCCTCCTCCGCCGTAGCGGCGCACGAAGGGCTCTATTTCTGGCAGTTCATGATTGGCTTCTCTGTCGCCGGCATGGTGGAAGTGAACACATGGGATGTTCCCCGTCGGCACCGTTAAGACGCAGATGCAAGCCCTAGGTTCCTGGCCCATTAAGTCCGCGAGCGTCGGCCACGCGCTCGAATCCATTCTTAAACGCGACGACTTTAGAGGCTTCTACCGCAGCATAGGCGCCATGGCTCTCGGCGCCGGCTCCGCGCACGCCGTCTATTTCTCCGTCTACGAGCTCTCGAAGAAGAACATTTCCGGAGGGAACCCCAACAATCCGGCCGCCCACGCGTTGTCTGGGGTTTTCGCCACAGTCGCCAGCGATGCCGTTCTGACGCCCATGGATATGGTGAAGCAGAGGCTACAGCTGGGCAGCAGCCCGTACAGTGGGGTTTGGGACTGTGTTCGGAGGGTGGCTTGGGAAGAGGGGATTAGGGGTTTCTTCGCGTCCTACAGAACTACTGTACTGATGAATGCGCCCTTCACAGCAATTACATTTTGCGAAATATGAGGCGGCCAAAAGAGGGTTGATGGAGATTTCGCTGGAAAATGCTAGTGACGAGAGGTTGGTGGTTCACGCCACGGCTGGTCGCTCGATGTTGTGAAGACTCAGTTGCAGTGCCAAGATAATTTTAGCTCTAACTCACTTTAATCAGACCTTGTGTGAGTTTATTGATGTATAAATTTTTTAGTTTGTTCTCTTGTCTTTCACCATATCTGGTATTCCTGTGGGAAACTAATGAACTTAGAGGAGAATGCTGCTTATTCATGTTGAAACCCTGTAGCGGAAAGAACAGATAGGGAAAAGAATGTGAACTTTTGTTGTTTCAATGTGCATCTTTGTTGGGAAATAAGGTCGGATAAGATGGAATAATAATAACACACCAATGTGAAATCGATAAAAGACACGAAAGTTTGTTAACCCAGTTCGGATTAAATCCTACCTCTGGGGGCGAACCAAGCCAGGAGAATGAACTAGAAAAAGAGGATAAACCGAATGTTACAACTCACACAAGCCCGTATGAATACACTCTCTCTACTCTTTTTCTCTCTATCTCTCTTGTTATGTTTTCTTTTGTTGTGATTTTTACATCATGATTCTAGCTCCATTTATAGAGAAAGAATGCATCAAAATTTCTACAAATGTGTGCTAACATTTTTCTCCCACGGTGTGCTACTCCATTATTTTATTTATCTTTGGTAGTTAGAAGAAAATGGGTTGTTGCCCATTGACTTAACAATCTTCTGGTCAGTCGAGCCATTTTACGCCTGAACTCGGCTCTCGGTGCTTGTTGAACATGATGTTTCATCTGCGTTACCTTCTCTAATTTTTTTTGCATCTTAACGAATTCCTGAGTGTTTTTCTGGTGTTACTTTGAGAAAAGTTTAGTGTTTATTGCTGTCATGATGCAAAATTCTCAAGGATTCTGGCTGGATTGTTGTCATTTATAAGAGTTTCGAGCTAGCGATCCTAATTTCCTTTTCTGAAGCTTGGATATTTGACATTCAAAGGATGCTTGTGGTTGGGCTTAACATTAATCAAGATGGATGAAGTTTGGCAGTAGATATCGATAATAGCTCATCGGTATCACGTTTATCGAAGCGAATATGATAATGCAAATTCCTTTGTATCTGTGATAATGAAAAACAAATTGTGGGTATCAGAGTATCAGAGTATAGCAGTTTAATACTTGACGTGAAGTAGAGGAATCCATGTAAAACTATATGTAATTAAGTCATAATGGTTTTATAAAATCAAAATCATAGCTAATTCTAAAAATTTGTTGTACTTCTAGGATGACATCTGTGATGATAATATATAGGTGACATCATAATATTGGATGTGGTATTATATTTGAACTTTAAATACTCTCTTCAGTTAGAAATTTTATTTGATAACATGCTTGTTAGGAAAAATAGATTGGTCCATTCCATTTGAATGGCTCTGAACATATACTACATAATTTGTTTAATTAAATTTCATATTTTTTTTTATGTAAAATTTTATTTGTTTGGCTTTAGATAACATATGTTCTAAGGTAAAGCAAGCTTAACAAGTAAAAACACTATTTAGGTACAAAAAAACAGTTTGCTCATTTTTCTGGTTTCTAAAATTGTATATGCCTCTGAGTTCCCTTGTTATTTTGATACTTTTAGACGGCCCGAATGGTCTCTCTAGGAATGTTAAGAAACAACTGTAAATGAGAACACACTACGAAACATAGGTTTTGCCAAACAAGATGATAATAATCTTTATCGGTTGGATTGGACCAATCTGATTACACAACTTGATCATATCATCTTTAAAATTCTGAACTTTTGGTGAGGTTCCCTGTGAAGGAGGAAGAGAAACTATTGTCTTTCTATTCCTTTCTTCTTTGCTTTTTTTTTTTTTTTTCATTTTTTAGGTGAAGTAATAGATTTCTTAACTGCCTATTGCTCGGATTTTCACAGGGTCTGTGGATGTGATAGCTTCGTCAGTGGTTCAATGGGTGACGTCGTCAGAACAATAATAAAGAAAGACGGATTCATAGGTCTTCTAAGAGGGTGGATGCCGAGGATGCTCTTTCATGCTCCGGCTGCTGCCATTTGCTGGTCAACTTATGAAGCTGCAAAAATTGCCTTTCAAGAACTCAATGCAAACGTGACGTGAGAAATCAAAACTCTATACAAGTTTTGGAATCAAAACTCCATAAGACAGAGGTAACTCTTTACATACTGGGAGACAATTTACTATCGGAATTATATAAAATAATGTAAGAAATTAGCAGTTACTGAGTTATAATTGGATTGGAGGCGGTGAATTATTTTCTAGTGATTAATTTGATGGGTTTTAGAAGTGAATGTCAAAGTTTGTTTCACCTCAAAATAACAGAGGTGGAATTTGTCCAACTCTTACCATGTTAGATAATAAAAAATGGCATTTCATCGAATAGCTATTGATTCATCGTTTATTAATAAGTTCGGTAATATTCTCTTATATTTTGTCTTAACATTCTAAATTTAACAGACAAATAAAAATCATATAAGAATTTATTTAATTCATAGAAAAAAACATCCAATATAATAATTTCTATATTTCATATATTAAATTAAACAACCTAATAAAATCTATATAAAAATTTATTTGTTTCATTAAAAAAAAATCAATAATCTCTATATAGATTGTAAGCATACAAATTGCTTATTTTGAAAGCAATAATCACTATATATATTCAAACCGGCTTATTTTGAATTATATATATATATATATATATATATATATTTTTAATTATTGAAGTGATTTTTTTTAACATGTGTAGGGCCCAGGGGCAAAATCAGAAAATAAGTTGAGAGGGGTCAAAAGATATGACATAGTGGGTCATAACTGATGCTGAGCTGATAACGTTTTGGTAACCGATTTTCGGTTACTATTACACATGTCGGTTCGTTTCAGTTTATTTTCATCGGTTTTGTTCGGTTTGAATTTTGGTTTTTCGATAAAAAAATACTAGTGCTAACCTAGGTAATAAAAGAGAGTTAAAGTCTTTTATATGGGACAATTAAAATTATAGAAGGATTATAATTAATATACAAAAATGATAGTAAAAAAAAGTGTTCAATTGTTAATTAACGATTGTGAACAAGCTGGTCTGGCGAGTGATGTTTAAAAACGAAAAATCTGGGGGTGCAAAAATAATTTTGAAGGGAACAGATTAAAATTTGTATATTAATAATTAAAAGAAAAATAATATTTGAGGGGGCAATTGCCCCTAGCACATCATTTAAATTCGCCCTGGTAGGGTCTCCGGAATCACTGAAGGAGGGGAGGAGTCATTGAAGGTGAATTAGGAACTTCAAAGAGGAGATGTAGGCTTAGTTTATTAAACTTTAGGCCTCACTTGACATTAATACACCATTATTACTAAAGAGTAGGCTCAATTAATACAATTACACAACTATTAATAATTAAACTCACTAAATATATTAATTGATTTTATTTTCTTCAAATGTTAACTTAAATAATATACATGTTTCATCTTTATTTATTATAGTAGAACCAAGGATATGTCACTTTTGAATAAAATAATATAGATAAAATAAGAAATTCATGTTTACGACGTGGATTACATCCTGAGAATTCACTGCAATCTGGGTTGATGTTTTAGAAAATAATTCATTGATATTCTAGTAATAATATAACTTTGATATTTATTATTGTATTTAATTATATATTACTCAATCATCTATTGGCAATTGAAATAAGTAAGCATGTGTATGACAATATATATATATTTATATATATATATATATATAAATATTTTGTAAACAAGTAAATAAAATTTAAAATAATGTTTCTCATTAATCTTAAAATTTAAGAATAATTTTTAACCAACACTCGTGTAATACACGAGTATTGTACTAGTATGTGATTGAACCGAAAACACCAAGGTGAGTAGGCTAATATAACTATATATTTAAAATGATAGTTAGAATAATGTGAATAGATAAATGATATTGATGTGATAAAAAAATACTCAATAATAATTAGTTATGATTACGGGAAATGTTCCATGAGTACCTAATATATATTAGTATAGAACAATGAAATAAAATAAATAAGATAAAAAATTTGTTTGTTTGATTTTCTTTTCGGTTTGAAAGAGAAATTTTTTTACCAAGTAGATAATAAAAGCGAAAAATTGACATGTGCGCTCAAAGGCTGCGACCGCCGAGAGAAAAATGAATGCAGTAGCAACTTTTTCCCATGAAAACGGCATCTGCGGAAGTGATTCCGACTCAAATTCCGACGGTACGCCGGAGTACTACCAGCCGATTTCTACCGTAAATAACGGCGGCGAGCAGGAATACGAAGACGAAGACGGCGAACTCTCCGATCAGGACCAGATTCACCATTTCCACCGCCTCCCAAACGGCTTATCATCTCTCGATCTGAGCGACGATGAAGATGAAGAAGAGGCTGCCGCGGCGAGCGAGTCGGAGAGGGCGATCGAACGCGCGTTCAGGGAGGACGAGAGGCGGCGCAACGCTCCTCTGACGGCGGAGAACGCCGTGCGAGTGATGGAGGCCATGCGCGGAATCTCGTTCGGCGCCGTCTCACCCGATTGGGCAGCTCAGATTCCGGAGGACCAGTGGACCGAGCGGCTACGGAGGTTGAGGGGGCCATCCGCCACCACTTCTGCACCTGCTGCTTCAAATTAATCATCGGGTTATTGAATTTTATTCCCTTGTTATCTCATCTGCCAACTGTTTGATAAAATGTCTGTGTACAATTGCACCCTTGTTCTTCATTTCTCACTTTATTTAATTATCAATTACAATTAAACAGTTGTGTTGTTCATTGATTAAACCTATTTTGTGAGCTCAAGATATTTGATTAGAAAAAGATTTGGATTTCGTTGTTTCTTTAGCCGTGTTATTTAACTGTGAAGCTGCTAATCTCACAAACTGAATCAGCACAGTTCGCATAAGAAGGAAATCTAGTGAAAGCTTCAAACCGGCTAGGACTAAAAACCTTCAAGGATATGATTAGGCACCGATATTCTCAATGTTAGCACCTTTGTCCATTCTCTTGATGAGGCCAGCTATGACCTAAAACATCAAACAAAATATATCTCAATATCTGAGAAAATCGAACGTGCACTGTTGATGGTGGCTGGATCTGCATGAGGCTCCGCATCGACGTTTGAAATAACAGGTATTCTGGATGTTTTTATTACTGTTGATGCAAAAGCAGCTTCTAGTCTCGACACAGCTGGTTCCATAAAACCCGTGTGGAATGCACCCGTTACAGCTAACCGAACCTAAGCAAAGTTTTTTCTCATTAAAATAAAATCCCAAAGCACAAAAGCTGCAGAAAAGCAAGTACACCAAGATAATGATGAAAAAGGGAGGAAAAGGGTTTACTGCCATTCGAGCCCTGAACGAGTTTGCCTTTGCTTCAACTGCTTCGATTCCTTTGAGGCCTCCAAACACAGCATAGTTTCCCTAGGAGAAAAATGGTGCAGGTGGGTTAAAAAAGTTTGGACTGGCTAAATACTTGTAAGGATTATGGGTGTATTATAGAAAGGTGTATTATAGAAAGGTGTGCACCTTCAGCTTCAAGTTGGGGTATTCGTAACGAAAATACAGTCTTTGGAGTGCATTCGTGATTTTAAAAGATGTGTGGGTTTTTTGTAATTCAACTAGCTTCATCTACAAACTTAACAACATTCTTGTTCTTATGTAGGATCCAAGAAAACAAAGAAAGACGACTGTAAGCATAAAAAATGCACTTACAGTGCAACGGAAATTCGCAACATAAAAATGAACAGCATCACAAAGCTGTTGCACCTTATTAGCAGAGTCGAGCCCTATGATACTAACCATGGCACTTTTAGTAGCATCAGCAGTATCCTGGTAATAGCAACATAAAAATCCAATTTGAAGGGGTCATATATACATAGGTCAACTAAATGTCGTTATAGGCGATACCTGCATTGCTCCAAAACGAATGGTTAGCATACCCCAAAATGTCGTTGGCTCTCACGTGCAGAAGGCACTTTCTGAGCCTCCACCCCCATTCCAACAGCTTGTGCACCCTACAAAAACGAAGTGCAGATACAAATTTTCACCACGAATCAATCAGAATCATAAGATGCCCTTTCAATCCTTGTCTGCCAATAGAAAATTTCATTTACGAATGATTGCATATATAAGACCAATACAGTACAGGGGATGACAGTGGAGTTCGAATTCATGCTAACAATCCAAGTCCTTAAACCCGACAGATCCAGGTCAGTTAACTGTCTTGCGTTTTGGAGATTTAAAATTTCAGATTTTTTTTAAGAATTTTTTTTTTTATCTTGGAGACTTTTAGAGATTTAAAATATTTAAAATTTGCACCAAGGCTTTTAAAAGTCTTGAGATGTCTAAATTAAATACACCGGGGTTTCTGAAGTACTTTTTAAAGACTCTTTAGAAAATTGTTGGAATATCACTTGTGAGTTATTCTACATTGATTCTATAGGGAAAATGAGTCTAGTATATATGCCTAGTGGGCTACTGCTTCCATCACCAATTGGTTTTGAGATGAAACCTCACTAAGGTGCATGTAGGCTCACCCTATTATGGTCACCTGCTGGACCACACCCTCTTCCCCCGGTTCTAATATGGTATCAGAGCGGACTTGTCATAGGATATGCAATGACTCTCTCTACCCGACATGCTATGGGCTTGGGCTTATCTCTCTACCGGACTGCTATGTGGGCTTGGGCTTACGAAGGACTCACAAGTGAAGGGCGTGTTGGAATATCACTTATTAGTTGTCCCACATTGATTCTATAGTGAAAATGAGTCTAGTATATATATCACTTGTGAGTTGTCCCACGTTGATTCTATAGGAAAAATGAGTCTAGTGACCAATTAGTTTTGGAATGAATCTCACTAAGGTGCATCTAAGTTCACCCTCTTATGGTGCGCTTCACCTGGTGGGACCGCACCCTCTCTCCCGGTTTTAATAGAAATCCCAATTGAATGCACTCCGATTCTTCAAGAACACGAGTTCTTATACATAAATTGGAGGTTGTACATAGAATATGGCTTTCTAAAATCGTGAGATAAAGGTTGTAACATGAATTATCAGATTGAGACCACCAGACATGTAAATAATTAGATATGTTCTCTCAAAGCTTGTATGTTTAATTATACCATACCATTCTAATACTCAAATGTATCAGCACGAGCTCACACAATGATGTTGATACCTCACACTCAGATGAATACAAATAATCAAAACTCACTGAAGCCATTTTATTTTTCTCTTTCTTGCATATATTTTTAAAGGCCAAGTGATTTATAAATATATCACATGACACATACAATGAAAAAAAAAATAGAAATATTTTAAAAATTATAATAGTGAAACAATACTTCACAAAACAATTATGATGTAGGGAAGCGTGAACGAATGGGAATAATAAAACGAGATACTTTCTCGATAAAACACAAAACTCAAATATCAGAAATCTTCTTCAAATTCAACAATCTGACTACGGTAGAGATGAGATAAATATATAGAGTCCTACTTATCTTGCCTAACAAGCTAGGCTAGATATTTATTTACTTACCAACTATAATAAAATAACTAAGGTAATAAAATAAAAGAGAATAATACTAATAGGAAATAAATAATCTAAATACGAAGCCTATCATATTTATTTAGAAACGAAATCGCGGTCTCGTCTCCATCAAATTATGAAAAAAAAAATATTACTACTTTCCTGCTTTTTCTTTTCTCTTTTGGTTCCTTAATATATTTACTCACTGCTAACTCAGTCCTGAAGTATCTGAGCATATATATGGAAAACTAATAGTTTTAGCAAAATATTATCTTCTAAATGCATATACAATTTGTGTAATTTGGCATCATTCTAAATCTATCTATCAGCTAAATTTGAAAAATCATTTTATTTATATCAGCTAGTTTTCGAACATGGCCCACGAATTACATACTACCTCTCGACCACCTTAGCATTTACATTTTTCAGCTATCAGACAATTTATCGACTCTCGACTATATATAAACATTGATATTTTTTCAGCTATCAACCAACTTATCATCATTGTGTCAAAACCATTGAATTTCAAATAAGAAAGCATATAGTTAAGTCCACATCCTACAAGAGCATTTTGTTTATTATTCTCATATAAACAAAAAATTTAAAATGCCCAAATATTTGAAAAGGTAAAACAATTGTCTTTCAGTGGTCCATCCATGCCTTCTTGCTCTCCATTCTCCCTCCTATAAATACACACCAAACCTTTATTCATATCTTCATCCCCATGTGAGTATTTTTCTTTTAGAAATGGAGAAAAGGTAAAAAAAATAATCATAAAAAAAAAATAAGAGTGAAGATGATGAAAGTTCTTTAGTATAGAAGGATCCGTAAAGCTCAGGAGGGATAGCGCCATAGATAATTAATTCACGTAAAAATCGTCATCGATGGCGCTATCCATCCTGAGTTTCATGGCTCCTTCTTACTTACTTTGCAGTCGAAGCCTAATATATATATATCTTCTTCAGATCTGTAAATTTATACTATTCATAAAAGTATATTTTTCATTAACTGTTTTTGTGATGTCAATGTTATAGTAATATTTATACTTACCTTCAGTACTCTAGAAGAAAATTAAGAGAGATAGTTTAAATTTTATGTATTTTGTGTGAAAATGCTGCTAAATTGTGACTGATTCCACCTCAGTCACTATATATTTGTTAATATTTCTCTTTCATGCAATCTTGGAGCTGTTAATGTTGATTTTGTTCCATTATTTAATTTATTTCTCTAGTAAGGATTAGGCTTAATTTGTATTTTCTATTTTTGTAATTTATTTATTTCTCTTAGTTGGCATTTATTTCCAGTTAAAAAAAAAAAAAAATACACTATATTTTTTGGTTTTACAAGTCACACTAACTCCACATTTTTTTTCCTTTTTCTTTTCTTTATTCTTTAGTGTGTGCATGTGTGCCATGAACAGTATTCATAATTAATGGAGCAATTAATTTAGTTTATGTTAGTGAAAGCTTTACCTAATACCAAATTTTCAATTAAAATGAAAAAAGGTGAACAATATTTGCAATAATCATAATAATTAAAACAAAGAAAAAAAAAAACTCCAATCAGCACTAATATATAATGTTCTAAATTTTGATGATGGCATATTGTTGGCCACACTGTATGCGACATTTCTATCAAAAGCTCATGTAATCAAGGCTGTGTCTATGTTTGATAGACAAATAAGCTAGTTTATAGTTTATTTGATTAGCTTATAAACCCCATGTATTTAAATAATCCTTGTTTGGTAGGACGAGTTTTTTTTAAAAAACTCGAGCTTATTTTATAAGCTTCTTTAAGTAGTTTTTCAAATAAGCTAGTTGATTTTTTTTATTCCAACTAGCTTCTCAGCTAATTTTACCAAACACTTTTATCATATAAGCTAGTTTTTCAGCTATAAGTCATAAACTATAAGCTCCAAAATTACTGATAAGCTATAAACTAGCTTATCAGTTAGTTTTACCAAACATAGTCTATGTTTGGTAGGCAAATAAACTAGTTCATATATAGCTTATTTGGTTAGGTTATAAGCTCCCTGTATTTAAATAAGGCTCGTTTGGTATGACGAGTTTTTTTAAAAAGCTCGAGCTTATTTGATAAACTTATTTAGATAGTTTTTCAAATAAGCTAGTTGAATTTTTTTATTCCAACTAGCTCATTAGCTAATTTTACCAAACATTGTTATCATATAAACTAGCTTTTCAGCTATGAGTCATACGCTATAAGCTATAAGTTCGAAATTTATTGATAAACTATAAGCTTATCAGGTAATTTTACTAAAGATAGCCTAATTATAATCTAAAATTTTATTTCTAAAGTCATCATATTTGTGCGTGCATAACAGGCTGAAATGCAATATATTTCTTATATATTAGTACTTGCTATGCAATAAAATAACACTGATATTATATATAATAATAATTGCAATTGAAACCTTTTTCTTTCATGCGGTTGACAAACATTATGATGGGTTATGCTGATTTTATGTCTCTGAGCCTCTTCTGAATTTGATGAGGCCCCTGCAGGAAAATTTTATTTTCCCAATGTCCTTAATTTTACGTGCAATAAATGACATAAAAATAAACAAATAAATCATCCAATATAATTCATCTATTTGATTTGTTGTTTCATTTCATATATTTTTTCGGTAATATTAATACATGGAGTATCAGGTATAATTTGAAGGACAACGTTATTTCAACACGGTACTAATTAAGTGGGATATATATATATATGCATGTTCATTATTTTATATCGTATGTTTCGAACATTAACTGAACACCAATAATGTAAGGCCGTGTTTGGTTCATTAGAAAAATAATTTTATCTTATTTGTAGAGATATATTTTATAGGAGGGGAAGGAAAGAAAAAAAAAAATGCGAATTTGTTGGATCAGAAAAAAAAAATGTGTTTGATTTTAACCTGAAATTTTGAATACAAAAATAGGCAAATGCTATCATTCCGATACGGAACTATTCCGTCGAGATTTGTGTACTGTTAGATCATTATGTAACCGTCGTGGGTAGTTGATCAACGGTTATAAACTCCGACGGAATAGTTCCGTAACGGGATTGTAGAATCTTCCACAATAATAACATAAACAAAATTATAACGTTTTGTGTTTTACATATTTATAAAAAAATTATATATGATAAGTCTACATATCTAACAATTAGGCAGCTTCATACAAAAGAATCATAATAATCATGTAGGTTTCATGTCAATAAACAATGGTCATCCTTTAATTATAAGAAAATATCTTGATACTATAGTTATCACATGTAACAATTTTCATCAAGGAATCATAATAAAAGTGACATTAATTAGTTTGGTTACTTATAAGTATTTTTTTAAAAAAAAAATATAGTCCCAAAATTTGTTCCAAAATTATATTACAATATCAGTGGCGAAACCAGGATCCCGTTTCGGGGAGGGCTCAATTTGTCTTTAAATAAATTTTCACGACAAAACCAAACACAAACACAATTTTTTTCTGATCCAACTTCCCCTCCATGGCTCCATGCCTCCCTGCTCAGTTGCTCTGTGTTTTCGGATTCTGAATTTCCGGTGGCGCCCCTCTGACCATCCCGCAGCGCACCACCCCTACTCCGGCATCGGAAGAGCGCTCAAAGGGCGCCCTTCCAATTCCAGCAAAACACCCCACCTCTAATTAATTTTTTTTTTTTTTTTTAAGGGCCGGCGTCTCTCCGAGTGGCAGTGTGGTTTCGCCCCTGTACAATATATACACAACTCAACATAGGAAATAATTAAATACCAAGCATATTCATAACTATATCATAATGACACAAATAATTAATGTTCACATATTATATTATTGCATAATGAAAAATATGTGAGTGATATATACTACCTCTTGTTTATTATAAATGTCGTTTTGACTTTTGTGATTCATCCATTTTATTATGTATTTAGACATTAATATGTCTAGATACATAATAAAATGGATGAATCAAAAAAGTCAAAACGACATTTATAATGAATAGGAGGGAATATGATTTAATGTACTAATAATTATATTTTGGTTAGGTGTTGTACAGAAAATTAATATCTCATTTAATTATGAGTCAGAAATCTGAGGAATATATGAGTCAAGAAAAAAATGAGGGGATTGCATTGATTAATTTGATGAGTGTGGGGAGGGGAGAGTGGGTTTTTAATGCAGCTGAGGCATTTTCCTTACAGAGAGCCACAGAGGCCTTTAAGAGTTATGGGCTAGGGTTTATTAATTATTATGCTTTTGACATAAATTTTGTGCAGGCTTTTTCATTAATGTCCCTTGAATATATGTAGCAGTGGATGTTGACCCCTTTTACCTAGCTATAGTGGATCAAAATTATTTGACTCCTCATATATCACATCTCATATTAAATTATCTTCAATTTTGCAATTGAGAAACACAAATGATATATGTATAGTGTTCCTACGGATTTGCTATGGAGTCATCAGATGATTCGTTTTATGGAGTCATCTATAGCTATTTACAAATCGTGTATTAGCACGTGGTCCGCAATAAATAAACATTGAACACGTGTCAGTACATAAAGTTATAGGTGGTTCCATAGAGGAGCCATCCGATGACTCCATAAAATTTTTGAATATTCCTAACTTCAGATATACTTTTTTAAGAAAATTCATATTTATATCATCAAATGTCATTTTTGTTTATACTATATTTTAAACATGATATATACTACGAAGTTATTATTATTTGTGGTGTATAGTAAATTATGATTTTTAAATGTAAAACTATGTACATTTGTTATAATTGTGTTTAGTAGAGATTTGATAGGCAAGGGATAACCGAGTTACCCGACTTGGGTCGATCTCGAAGGAAGGTTATTCGGAGCTTCACTTACTACTTGATTGTCCAAATCACAAAAAGAGAAAATAAAGTCCTAAATATTCTAATGGCTCGGTTGGCGTGATTCGGCCTGGGATCAACTTAGGCTTGACGTACTCGGTCGGGACATGGCTCATACGAATGGCTCGAAACTCTCCGGATATGGCTCAAAACTTCTCGAAAATTCGACTCGACTCTCTACTCAATCATCCTCGGATTCCTGAAATTACACCAAAAAGCACGGAAAAGTACGCCGAAAATATAAAATAAAACGAAATACACGAAAACACACGGAAAACGATAAAATGGACCGGTTGACCCTAAAACGAACATAGAATAGACTCAAACACACATAAAAACACATAAAAATAAGCACAAAAACATAACAAACAAACTGACTCATGGTTAGACATTTAGATGTAGAACGTGATACAAACGAGAAAAGTACGAGATGCTCTCTTGACCGAACTCACAAGTCAAATATATTTTCAGAAATCAAAAGCTGCCATCGTATGTTTCATTTGCCAGATAAATAAAGAAGAGACCTACTCCTACAAGTATCTTGTAGGATATTTATTTATTTGCTCATAATAGATAAATAAGTACGAAAATAAATAAAGGAAGACGAATAATAATTACATCAAATACGGAGTCGATCATATATGTTCCGGAAACGATCGCGGTCTCGTCTCCATCACATTTTAAGAAAAGTCTCACTGACTGAAAAATTGATGTAGGGGAAAGTGAACGAATGAGAAGGATAAAATGAGTAAACGAGATACTCTCTCGTAAAACACGCAAAACTCACAATATCAATTCATCTTTTATTCATAATCAACTGCCTAGAACAATATATGATGAGTCTTTTAAATAGGACTCCAAAACCTTATTCCTAACTTGTCCAACAAGACAAGATCTCTAATAATATTATTTATTTTCTAACTCATTCTCTAAGATGATAATAATAATAATAATAATAATAATAATAATAATAATAATAATAATAATAATAATAATAATAATAATAATAATAATAATAATAATAATCTACACCATTCTCCTCCAGTTCGGAAGGCTTCGCCCTCGAAGCCGATGCGCACCCGTGGCCGACGTATGGTGTCGAACCCATGGTAGTAATTCATGTCGTTTCCTCGAACACGAAGGTTGAATGCCTCACCTCCATAGTATCACCCCCTTGAAATTCATGGAAAGACATATATGCAGCAGCCACACACAGAATATTGAAGTCACCGTGGGGACCAAAAAACATCTGTTTGCAAGGTCACAACAAATTCACGTGGGAGAAAAGCTCGGGCCTGCGCAACAGAAAAAAATCAATTCTTCTAGCAGCTGAATTTTGATACACGGAACATGATGGAATTCCTCTAGCCCCGGAGGTTCCTCATCGAAAATCGGCGGACCGTCGTAGGGATCGTCCACTTCGTCGGTAAGACATTCCTCCACCTCTTCGGGTCCTTCATCAAACACAGGCAGACCATCCTACAATGGCCCGTCAACTTGCTCTTCATCGAATTTGGGGATGTAAACACGAAACGGGCCCTCCCATTTACCATATTCGTGATCAAGTCCCCAACCGTGTCGGGCACGATAACCGCCGGCGAAGTCGCCATCCTTAATGCCGTTCAGAGGTGGTGGAGACCGCTGCCGGGGTGCCCCGACATGGCCGCGTCCCCCACAGCCGCCTCTATCTCCCCCGCGAAAGCCACGGCCCACAGCTCCATCGCGGTTCGTTTGCAATTCCGAAACAACCACGTTGAAGCGTCAAACACACATCATCGATCCCCGTCGAAAGATCGGCAAACAAATTCGTGAAACGCACGTCCAACTCTTGAAATCGGTAGTCAATCTGTTGAAACCGATCGTGGAAGGTGGCATCACGTTGTTTGATTGCAGCATCTTCTCGTCCCGGTGACATCCCGAATCGTACTGACTGCTGATACCAACTGATGTAGGGAAAACGTACGAATGGGAAGGATAAAACGAGTAAACGAGATATTCTCTCGTAAAACACGCAAAACTCACAATATCAATTTATCTTTTATTCATAATCAACTGTCTAAAACAATATATGATGAGTCTTTTAAACAAGACTCCAAAACCTTATTCATAACTTGTCCAACAAGACAAGATCTCTAATAATATTATTTATTTTCCAACTCATTCTCTAAGATAATAATAATAATAATAATAATAATAATAATAATAATAATAATAATAATAATAATAATAATAATAATAATAATAATAATAATAATAATAATCTACACCAAAAATACTTGAACTAGGGAGAAAAATTAAGTAACAATAATCTTGAAATTTAACTTTGCAACCAAATAGTATCTTATACGGAACTCAATGTTACAATAAAAGGCTACAAGCAAATTCTTACCCACGCTAAGAAGGGAAAAGCATATAGTATTGTTAACGAATTGATTGAGTCGAGCTTGCGCTTTTCAAGATTTACGTTCGAACAATATTCGTGTTCATTCGTTTATTTTTCGAGCAAAAAAAAATGTGTCCGAGCTCATTCGTTTAATTGCTCGTCAAAGTTCGAATTCGTTCGTCGTCAAAGTTCGAGTTCGTTCGTGTTTTGAATAATTTATGAAACAATCTTTTTTAAATATGATTGAATAACTCGAAAATTATATGTTCGACTTCGAAAAATAAAATATTTTTATATTTTAGTCTTTATGAAAATGTCATGTAAATATAAAAAAACTAGTACAACGCCCGTGTATTATACGGTGCTTGCTATTTTTTTTTATTCCAAACTTAATGAAAAAAATTAGTTAAAATTTTAAATACCTTTTATAAAAATATATATTATTATATATTTAGTATGACGCTTTTTATTTGTGTGACCTACATGTGTTATATTACAATATTTTTTTAACTTACAACATATAACTACATTAAACATAAATATATCAAGTAAGTAATAATTTTATTTTTTTAATATATTTTAATAAATAATATTATTTTTTATTATTATAAAGATAAATATAATTTATTTATTTCATATATACAATATGGATGTCAAATTGAAGATCATGAAAAGATGAATATTTTGATATATTATATATGTAAAACCGATAAAAAATACAAATGTAATCAACTTTTAAAATACATTTACAATTCAATAGCTAATTGAAGGAAACAAATCAAAAGTCATGGATATATTAGTCACTTAGTGTCTCACTATGTAAAATTACAAAGAATTAAATGGTTATATCAGTACAAGTGATATTAAAATACCTAAGTTAGCTAAATAATATTTATAGAATGTCCGAACCTAGATTATTAATTATTAATATATCAATATTATTTGTCCAAACCTAATTACGAAGCATGATTCTTCGCCAAGTAGGATTCTGAAGCACCAGAAGCAGCCACGTAGGCTCATCGCATTCTGAAATTATATATAGGAGAGATAAAATAAAATAATATTAAATCAGTGTTCGTTGACATTACCAACGTTCAACTAAAGAAACCTATCACGTGCACAGAGAGGCTAACTTTACGACCGACCATTTGGCGAATTTAGCGTCTATCCACCCGGTTGGGTTTCATGAATTAATTGCTCTTCCACCTAGTGTGGAGGTTTAGCTTAAGTATGATATGATATCATCGGGGTTTCTTACCCCGACGAGTTCTAGTCTAGCCATTAGCCCTCCGACCTCCTTTGTACCCCCAAAAAAAAACCTATTGCTTCGTCCGATATCAATTCACTTATTATTTATTTATTTTACTTTATCACTGTTTTTTTTCATGTACTATCTCTACTCAGCTGCAAAAAATTACATAAGAAGGCTGCAGATAAGAAAATGCAAATTTGAGTAAACCTATTACCTCGTCCCAAGCTAAAAAATGTTTAAGGGAAAGAAATATTGTAAGGTACTACTTGATAACTCTCGGAAATGGAACTTGGTCCCTTTTTTGATGTGAAGAAAACAATTTCTGGGCACAATAATAACTCTGGCTTCTCAGCACCAAGTTCCGTAATCAAGGTGTTCGATGAATTGCCACAAGGAGCTTGCTATCTCACTTCTTGCATCCCTAGTATTCGAGGAAATTGCATCAAAGAACCTGCCGAGAATTTTCTCAAAGAACCGCATAATTGGGCGCCCACCGATGCACTGCCTCAACAAGCCCCCTCATGGTGGATGGACTTCCGGACGTGGTATGATAACGACATGAGGATGTTGAACGCTCGGTTTGACACGCTCGATCGGTACTTCGAGCACAATGCCAAGTGCGGGAACCAGTACTTGCCCGAGAGGACCGAAACGACAACCGATGTGACCATTGTGAGGCACAGCAATACGCCCAATGGAACCAAGCCAACCAAAGCTACGCACAAATCACTGCGTCCCTAGCAAAGTGGCTTTTCAGGCCGGAAATCGTAATCCGGGAAAAAATGTACTACTTTTGATTAATTTTAAATGTTGGGGGACTATTTTGATTTCATTATTCTATTGGGACAAAAAATGTCTCCTACTTATACTTGTGGGACTAATTTTAAAATTTTTTTCTCTCAATTATATATATATATATCAACCTTACGCTTACCTTAAAGCATCTGGCAGAAGCCAAGAGTGCATAATTTAGAGTACTAGTGCATACCCCGTGCGGTGCACGTGATACATATATTAAATCAATCATTTCTATAGGACTTATACGTCTAGTCAAAAAAACAATAGGCTTGGGTCATCCATATTTCACATTTTTTTTAATAAGTAGCGTTTATTTAAGCCAAAAATTTAACATGTTAATTAATATATAATTCCGCTAACACGTCATACTAATATTTATTTGATTTTAGAATACATATTTATTCATTGATATAAGAAAAATAAAAATTTTATTTATTCTTGTTCACCATATAATACTCAATTATTATTTTATTATAAAATTTATAGTCATATAATGTCATTATTATTATTTATAAAAGTTATAGAAGTAGTCTTCTTTATAAATGAAATTCAAAATAAAATTTTGGGTATAAATGTTTACAAAATACACACACATGTTTTTTAGAATTCAATTTTATCATAATAATTTTTTTTTAAAAAAAAAATGATTTAGCAATTGCCAAAAAATAAATCCCTTACATAATCAAGAGATTTTTTTCTAATTTTCATCCTAAGGCTTTATAGTTTATTTAACATACTATGTAATAGAAAATATTTTACAATAAGTTCATTTTTGAAACATAACAAAAAAAAATGATAAAAACACTATCATAGTTGACAATAATATACAAATAAATAACATGTCGAAATTTTAAAGAATAACTAATATAATTTTATTATCTAACCATCAATAAAATCATTTAATGATGTGATCATTATCTTTTAAATGATAAATTATATTACTTTTTTAAAAAAATATTACTCGACAAATATTAATTATAATGAATATCAGTAAAATCATTGCATAAATTATTTAAGGAAAAAATTTTTAAGATCATATCTGGATAGTAAATGTAAATATGCAAGCATTTAATGCATATAGTAAAAAATTTTCAAATAAGGTATGCATTAAATGTATATTGACTTTTCTTGCTACTATTTTTGGTAAATATGTTGGCTTTTAATATAGATATAGATATAGATATAGATATTAAAAAGTGAAGCCAAGAATGTATAATTTAGAGCATATTAAGAAGCGACACTGTAAATAACGAAGAATTATGCTTGTAATTGATTAGTTCGACTATTTATGTAGCAAAAATGAATTTTTCGTTTATTAGAAGCAAGCCCATCAGCTAAAAAAAGTCGACAAAGTGGAAACCACTATAACATCATGCTAAAATTTATACACACACATAAATAAAAAAAAAAAAAAAATGTAGAGTGAAAATATCAAGTCAAGTACTACATTTAGGGGAATACTATGGTACTTAGGAGATGGAGGTGAGAACCGAACCGGGATTTACACTATTGCAGTTGAGTGAATGAAGTCGAGAAGTCCATATATTTTATGTTGGATATTTGGTGTCAAAATTACACGGGAATCCTACGAACTGATATGTATTTTCAGTTCTTACAAATAATCTAAAATAGAAAATTACAATTGAACTGAAAAACAAATTACAACTGAAAAACAGAAAGATTTTAGCCGAGGCGAGTAAAACTCTTTCCGCAAGAAGAATACGCCCCGTGTGGCTGCTAACGGTTAAGGCGTAACTTCCCCAAAGA
>CACSLK010034598.1:17025612-17036061 GCA_902706635.1 Striga hermonthica
GCTTCAACTCCCTTCCAGAAGTGAGCTTCAGCACTACCGTGCCCACTCCAGCCACATCAGACGTGGAGGAGTTTCCCATGTGTAGTTTCCGACCCATAGCAGGAGTGTATTAAGAGAACACCTCCTTGTCGGAACACACATGACGAGTGGCACCAGTATCGATGTACCACTCCCTCGGGTTATCCACCAAATTGGCTTCAAACACCACTGCCGACATATCAAAGTCGGTCAATTCACCCGGCACAGGGCCGTGTTCAGCAACAAAGGCACTCGTTTGCCCTTTCTTTTGTGCAGCTTTCTTTGGCCTCTTGCAGTCTTTAGCCATATGATTTGGTTTTCCACAATTGTAACAAGTTCCAGTAAACTTCCAAACCTTGGCTGGCTGCTTTCCCTTGTTCTGGGTCTTTCTCTTGCTCGAGTTGCCTTGCTCCAGCAAGTTGGCACGAGCTTCCATCATCGGGACTTTTCCTGATGACTTCTGGTTGTCCTCCTCGATACGAAGACGAACTACCAGATCTTCAAGACTCATCTCCTTTCTTTTGTGCTTGAGATAGTTCTTGAAGTCCTTCCAACCTGGCGGCAGCTTCTCGATCACAGCCGCTACTTGGAATGATTCGCTCAGAGTCATCCCTTCAGAATGGATATCGTGCAAGATCAGTTGGAACTCTTGCACTTGTGACACGACAGTCTTCGTGTCAACCATCTTGAAATTAAGAAATTTACCGACGACGAATTTCTTCGCCCCGGCATCCTCGGTCTTGTACTTCTTCTCCAGGGCAGCCCAAAGCTCCTTGGCAGAACCAACAGAGCTGTACACATTGTACAACTCGTTACTAAGCCCGTTCAGGACATAGTTACGGCAAAGATAGTCACCTTGCCCCCAAGCATCGTACGCAGCGCGTATTTCTGCATTGGTCTCATTCTCAGAAATGACCGGAGGGTCGTCCTTCAGGTATTTTACCAAACCCAAAGTGGTCTGGTAAAAATGCATCTTTTGTTGCCACCTCTTAAAATCAAGTCCGTTGAATTTTTCGGGCTTTTCAGCTGTAGGAACATGGACAGCAGGTACATGATTGATCGGATGCTGAGAGCTGGAACCTGCTCCGGTGGATGCCATCAGTTCAGTAGGATGACTGGAATTCTTCTTGCGATTGTTGGATATTTGGTGTCAAAATTACACGGGAATCCTACGAACTGATATGTATTTTCAGTTCTTACAAATAATCTAAAATAGAAAATTACAATTGAACTGAAAAATAAATTACAACTGAAAAACAGAAAGATTTTAGCCGAGGCGAGTAAAACTCTTTCCGCAAGAAGAATACGCCCCGTGTGGCTGCTAACGGTTAAGGCGTAACTTCCCCAAAGATACAACGACAAACGTCTCTAAATCTGTAGCACACCAGATTTACGAGCTCCGGCGAACGGGAACGGAGTCGAGAATTGAGCACTTAAAAGTAAAAGAAATATCTTAAAATAAATAAAAATATCACTCGTTTCTTCTCTTTTGATATTTTTATATCCGATATTTGGACATAAATCTATCTTTCTTCCTTTCTCTTTCTTTTTATTTCCTCTCTTTTTCTCTTCTGTTTTTTTTTTTGGTACTTCCTTCTTCAGACTGAAGCCTATATATAGGTACAATTGTTGATCAAATTGTGATAATTTCACATGCGTACATCTGCTTTCACATGTTAGCAACTTTCACTTACAATTAACAAAACATTCACATGCATACAGATACAAGTCATCACATGTACAGGCTTTCACTTTCAATTATTGGCACACAAACCAAGATAGAGGGTCCCACATCTTTTTATTTCTCTCTATTATTCACATTTTAGCCACTTAGCTTATATTTATTCTGTCCGGTCTAAGTAGCCTACATTACAACCTAATAAATCATGTGAATATTTATTCACATTTCAGAGTTCAAGAATTTCTATTATTTTTTTAGTAGCAATTAGATGATATGCGAGATTATGATCAACCTTGAACTTTGTCAAACGAGAGCGTATCTATCTAATGTACACGATAAAAATCAAATGAGGCCTTCATATATTACCATCTAAGTTAGTAGTTGATGCGTATGTACTTGTGTTGTAGGAATTCATCTCGATTAAGTTGAAAACTTTCAAACTTTTTTTGTTTGAAACTGTCCTACGTGTTGGTTTCTTTTATTCAAACGTAATTTTATTTTTGTTCAAAACGGACAAAGGTCTTAGTATGTCGGAGTTATTTGTCCTATTTTTCTTACTATTTTCTTTGTTTGTTTGCTTGTTCTCTTATTGTTGTTTAGGAATTTCGATCTAAGTAGCCGAGTTTCGTGTGTTAACTTTCATGTTATTTTTATTTATTTTTATTTATTTATTTATTTGTGTAATTGTCTCTTCAAAGGTCCATTATGCAAAAAGGACATAGTAAATTAAAAACCACACAAATAGAAAAAAGAAAGATTCAGAGTTGTGGATATAGCAGAGTGCTGATGAGTGAAGAAAAAGGTTCAATGGCATTATTCCGTGTATAAATCAAATATCAAAAAGCTTCGTCTGCTAATCCAAAGCCAAAATACCGACGAAGATGATGGGGTCAGACAGCACCGGTCAACCCGGCCAAGGGGATCAGGCGAAAGAAGTTCAATTCCACCACCCACTCTCCGCCGCAGATCAGATGCAAACCCTAACCCTCAGCGGCGTCAACGACGGCAGCGACGACGTCTCGGTCTCCAAGTCCTACTCCAACTACCGCAGCGCCATGACCACCATTTCCACCTCCTCCTCCTTCGCCACCGCCGATAACCCACTTCTTCCGCCTCCGTCCATCGCCGCCACTCCCGTCGCCTCCGATCCCCTCCTCTTCCCCGCTCGCAGCCCGTCCCTCGATTCCCCTTCCTACGCTGACGTCATCCACAGCCCGTTCCACGACGGGGTCCCCGAATCCAATGGCAACGGGATCGCCGTCTCCGATGTAGTTACCGTCTCGCCCAGGGGATCCTCGCTGTCCGGCCCCGATCAATTGAAGATCACGGTTTCGAATCCCCAGAAGGAGGCGGAGTCGTCCAACTCTATTGTCCCCGGCGGCAACACCTACATCACTTATCTGATCACTACGAGTACGGATCTTCCAGATTATGGGGGATCCGATTTCAGCGTACGGCGGAGATTCAAGGATGTTGTTACTCTGTCGGATCGGCTGAGTGAAGGCTACAGGGGTTTTTTCATCCCTCCTCGTCCCGACAAGAGTGTGGTCGAGAGCCAGGTCATGCAGAAGCAGGACTTTGTGGAGCAGAGGAGAGTGGAGCTGGAGAAGTACCTGAGGAGGCTCGCGAGGCATCCCATGATCAGGAAAAGTGACGAGCTAAGGGTGTTTCTGACTGTTCAGGGGAGAATGCCGCTGCCCACGAGCATTGATGTGGCGTCGAGGATGCTTGATGGGGCCGTGAGGCTGCCGAAGCAGCTTCTGGGGGAGTCGCGGAGTGTGATTGAGCCTCAGGATGTGGTGCACTCGGCCAAAGGCGGGAGGGACATGCTGAGGTTCTTTAAGGAACTGAAGCAGTCTGTTGTCAATGACTGGGGTAGTTCAAGGCCTCCTGTAGAGGAGGAGGATAAGGAGTTCCTGGAGAAGAAGGAGAAGTTGTGGGAACTTGAGCAGCATCTTACTAATGCATCTAAACAGGTTTCCAAACTCCAAAAAAAATGTTTACAGTACTATATATGTTAACTTTTTTTGTTAATTGCCATTATTAGTATTTTTTCGTTGGTGTGATAACCGCTCTTCCCATTTTGTGTCTGTCTAACTTGCTCTTGATTCCAATGCTTTATTCCATTTGCATTTCTTTATACTTGTTTCCTGAACTGGTAGGCAGAATCACTGGTTAAAGCACAGCAAGATGTGGGTGAGGTAATGGGAGAATTGGGATTGGCCTTCATTAAGTTAACAAAATTCGAGAATGAGCAGGCAGCATTAAATACTCAAAGAGCGAGGGCTGCTGACATGAAGACTCTGGCTACTGCAGCTGTCAAAACAAGCAGACTATATCGAGAATTAAACGCACATACCGTGAAACATTTGGTAAATATCACATTCTTGTAGTGGGTCATTACCTTTTGACGAGTCACATTTCTTCGACATGCTTTTTATGCTACATGATTCGGAATGAACCAAATACGAATTGTTAATTGATTAGCTTAAAGGTTAAGGTGAAGACCAAGGACTTATGGCGGAGTTAGAACTCTAGGAGACCTTTTCCTTTGTCTTATATATATATCAACTTAATTGTGTGTAGATAATGTTAGTAAGAACACGAGTGAATTGAAGAATCTTATTAGTAGCTTATAGTTTCCAGAAAGTAGGGAAACACATTTCTCTGAATTATAACCACTTTAGGATTCACGGCATGATTGGATAGAAGTCATTTCCGGTAGATAATGTTGGTAAGAACACGAGTGAATTGAAGAATCTTATTAGTAGCTTATAGTTTCCAGAAAGTAGGGAAACGCATTTCTCTGAATTATAACCACTTTAGGATTCACGGCATGATTGGATAGAAGTCATTTTCGGTCTTGTTTCGCTGAATAATTTTTTTTTCCTCACAAAAACTGTCATTGGATATAATTTTATTTATTTACTTAAAAATTTACTCTTCAGTTATTCCTACTTATCCTACTTATATTACCACTTTCTTATCAATACAATTAAAAAATATAAATCAATCATTATGGCACATTTTCCAACAAAATTCACTATTCAATTCACATATTTTTAACTACCGACCATTTGCAATTATTTTACTATTTTTATATTACATCAACTTTAACCATTACACTGTGACTCATATCCATTTACACAAAAACAACTCATTCTTCCACCCAATTTTTTTTGCCACTTTTTTCACCACTTTACTCTTGGGTATCACTGAGAATATACTTTCCCTCCCTAATATTGGATTTTTTTACAATCATCCATTATCAAGGTTCTCATCCCACAAATAGAATGAACTGCTTTCCAAACTCCACACTACTACTATTCTATCTACTTCCTTTTCTGTTTCTTTATTTTTTGTGACCCAACCTATTTATTTCTCAAAAGATTCTGTTTTCGACTTTCGAAATGAAATTGGAACTGAGTTTATGTGGTGGAGCATAAAATTTATGTAGATATTTGTATCGGTAATAAGTAATAATAGGGATTTTTTATTTCGTGTCTTTCAATATTCTATATGGATATGGTCTAATCAATCCGTCATTAATTAATTTTCTGGGTTCATGTTTGTGACTTTACTATTTCATCTGCATGTACTGCAGGACACGCTGCACGAATATATGGGGATGATGCTAGCTGTACACAGTGCATTTTCTGATCGATCTAGTGCCTTATTGACTGTTCAAACTCTTATATCTGAATTGTCTTCTTTGCATTCAAGAGCTGAGAAACTTGATTCTGCATCATCCAAAATCTTTGGTGGTGATAAGTCAAGGATCCGCAAATATGAAGAGCTAAAAGATGCGATTAGGGTCACGGAAGATGCTAAATGTTGTGCGATTAAAGAATACGAAAGGATTAAGGTATAAACTATCAGCCTATTTCCCACAGGGTATAGGCTGCAGACCACTCTTAATAATTTTCAGATTGCTTAAGTTGAATCACTACTTGTGTAGTTGTGTTGGCGCTCTGAACATACTCTTCTCTTTGGTTGTCCTTCCTAAGTTTTTATGACTGGCTTGTTTTTCACCAACAATTTTCAGATTTAGTTGATCGATATATGTTACTATCCTGGTTTTATGTAGAAGTAATCTTGGTTTGTGAAAAGATTGGTGCACGGCCAATAACTTGTCTTTGCAATTAACGTATTAATATTACTACTATAATTCTTTTAAATTGTTTCACTGTGATTATTTATCTATTCTTGCAATTAATATACTTTAACTGAGGGTCCTTGATTTGTTTCTTAAAATTTTCACTCTTCTCATTGATCTTTTCAAAAGCATAATTTGTCCTCATAAAATTGTTTGTAGCTTCCATCTCCTTAAGCAATCTAACTACAATTTTTTCTTTCTTTTGCCTTTTGCTGGCAGAAAATGTTGGATGTTGGTTACATTGTTAATACATATGTGAACATTTGGTTGGAACATTATAATGTGAATTTTTTCTCTATATGTTTTATAATCCTGTGACCGATTTTGAATGTGGTTACTTACACTCAAGGTTTGGACTTGGACTGCAGTCAGAGACTTGAGATACTTTTTATTCTATGCTTGATGTTTGGTGAGAGCTCCAGCATGTGTAAACCAAAGCTGTCAAAAAATTTATTTTGGTTTCATTTTCCATCCTCAGTTCCTGTCAAGATATTTTTCAGTCATAATAAAAGTTTTATTAGCAAAGGATTTTCAATGTTGTTCAGTGGATGGGCTGGTAAGGTTATTGTGAGTACTGGCATTTCTTTGTTGCAAAATATGCTTTGAAGTTACTTGGGGAGCTGCTGGTTGGGATTGGTCACGAGTGTAAGCCATGTATCCACGTGAATGAAAATTGATGATTACTTGAGCAACTTTGAGAAATTAATGTTGCTTGATGGTATTTATTGAGAGTGCTTTGTGGCAGAAAAAATCATTCATGAATTCTTTGAAAGACACTGATCATTACCCTAAGATGCCTATTGAGATATCTATTTGCTTTGGTTACGATGTTTCTACCTTGTGTATGAAACATATGGCATTAAAATAATATGATATAGCTCAACATCTAAACTATTGAAGGTGAAGTGAAACAACAAATTCAATATTATTGCTTTCAGATGGAAAAGAGCATAGTAAACTCTGGTGTTCCTGAACGTTATTCAGGAGCATGCTATTGGACCCTCCGACCTTGGCATAAACCATTACCAACAAGTAATACTGGATATATGTTATATTGTTATGGATCCCTGGTCACATAGTATATAAAAACTTTATTAATACTATTATTTGTTGGATAGAGATTACTTTGAAAACTTGCATTTTTCCCTTATTTTCCATAATTGATTGTTATCATTGGAATTCAACTTTTACTAAATAATTTAATAGTTCTGCATCATTATTCTGGTTTTGGTGCATGATGGTTGTAGTTCAAAACCGTTCTGTTCAATTACCTAGTCTGGATGCTTCAGTTTCTCCACTCTCATTTTTAATGTGGAATTACCAGTCGCTGGTTGAAATTCATCTGAATTTATCCGACCATTTTAGAAAAAATTGTTTTATCTAATATGCAAACTGCTCTTGAACTGATAAGTTACCAGCAACGTCTGTTCCCTTTATAACCTTAGCCGTAGGCTCATTCATCTCCACCAATATTCGAGATACTGCTTCTTTTCATGTTCTATACCCTAGAAATATGTGGATGGCTATTAGATACTTTTTTCTATCATTATGTTGTGGTAACCTGATTTGTCTAGTGCTATTGATGAGAATGCTCATGGTCTGGTTGCAGGAAAATAACAGGAGTGAAATCCAGCGGTTAGATACAGAAAGGCAGGCGGACTTTGTTAACATGTTAAAAGGATTCGTTGTTAATCAGGTACGTTTACTATGACGAATGGATAACTGCTGGTACAACTTGATGTCTCTCATTTTCCTATTCCTTCATTTCCAATTATGGGGGCCACTGCAAGAAATCATGGTTGGTAATTTGATAAGCAGTGCAAAGTCTACAAATGATGTCCCGGGCCTGATGGCCTAGGCGATAAAAGGAATGACTCGAAGTCGAATGCTAGTTATGTTTTAAATTATTTAGAATCCTACACTAATAATTTAAACTATATCAAGACCCGTACCAATTGGCACCAGATTCCAAAAGACCAAGTCAAACTGTCAATTACATTTGGCCCTCTGTCCCAGATATGTAGCCCAGTTTGGTGTTTCACTTAGATCAAGAAATTTGCTGGAGACTTTGAAAATGTGAAATATATTCTGCTGTTGTCCTTATTTAATGAGTACTGTTAGAAAATGTGTATTACATAAGAATATATTAGTAAAGAATGAAGAAAAATACTAGTAAGGAGGATATATTTCGGACGTCCTAACAAGGAACAGTGGCACTAAATGTTTGTGAAGGGATTCTAAAACATCATAAATGTCAATTGAATAGCCGATATTATATTTTTTTTTTTTTTTCACTCGTCTGTGTTACATAGCAAGGCTTCCAACTGCTGTCTTTCTTACTCATCAACACTATTTTTTTCCATTTGATGTTTGCATACAGTTTGTGGAGAATGCAAACTACGCAAACTGTTGAATTTGGAACACTTGTATTCATTGGCTTTTTGTCACGGTCTTTGTAGGTTGCATATAGTGAGAAAATTGCAAGCGAGTGGTCTAAACTTGCAGAGGAGACGAGCAAATATGCGGAACAGAGCTTGTAAAAGACGGCTGTGTAGAGTATGCGATTTTGTACCTTCCTATTTTTCTTTTTTCTTGTAATGCTTAACAATGAATTTCACCTAGCAAAAAGGAGTATTGATTGACTCATAATAATCTTTTTGATGAAAATAAAAATCTGATTTTAAGTTCGTTATCAGTCCCCATGGTTGGTTCATGGTTGTGCTAGGTGTTTTTTCTTTTCTTAAATTTTCAGTTAATTGGTGATAATAAGAAATTTTAAATATATGTTCAGTTTGCTATTTCAAAAATTACATGTTAGAGTTTCATTTCTTTATTCATCATTTTTAAGCTCTAAGTTAAAAATATTTTCCAAGAATGTTTTTAAGTGGCAAAGCAGTGCTGCTTCGGCAGTAACTTTCCCTGAAGCAGAATCTATCCTATTTGTCCTTTGCTGAGGATAGTGATGTTGACCTGCGAACGAACTTAGGTAATCAAATTGAAAAAACTGATATAATTTTCTTTCTTCATTCATTTTTGTTAGACGAGAATGTAATATGGAATTATGCTGCACGGTTTACAGATTGAGTTATGGGAATTACATTTGACTTGACGAGTATTGTTGGTTGAAATATCACTTGTGAGTTGTCTCACATTGATTCTACAAGGTAAATGAGCTAGTATATAAGCCTAGTTGACTACTCATCCAATTACCAGTTGGTTTTGGGATGGAACTTCACTATGGTGCACTTACGTTCACCCTCTTATGGTGAGCTTCACCTGGTGGGACCGCACTCTTAGGACATGCAATGACTCTCTCTACTCGGTCTGCTCTAGGCTTTGGGCTTACGAAAGACTCACAAGTGAGGGGCGTGTTGGAATATCACTTGTTGAATTGTCTCACATTGATTTTACAGGGTAAATGAGCCTAGAATATAAGCCTAGTGGGATACCTTTTTCATCAGCAATTGGTTTTGGGATGAAATTTCACAAATGTACACCTAGACTCACACTCTTGTAGTGGCTTTCACCTAGTTGGATCTCACTCTCATCTCCCGATTCTAATAAATATCATTACACATTAATATTTATATTACCAAATTAACAATTTAGATTTGGCAATATCACAATTCGGTGAATCAAACCTGACAAACTAAAGAATAAATATACATCAAATGTGCATCCACTATAAATTCATTAATAAAAAATAAATATACACCAAAATCTAGGTTCACTAAATATTCAGATATAAAAACTATTGGTACATCTTAAACTACCCCAGACACTAATAAGTAAACATCACTGAAAACAAATAATAATATAACACAAACAATGATTATAGAGTTAGGGGCCAACCGCTAACGGCTGTTTTATTTATTTAATAACTATAATTATACCATATCTCTAGGCTTTAGCTTTCAGTGGACATCAGCAAAGTTTTAAAGCTGACCAACAAATCTTTAGTTTGAAAAGGAAAAAGGAAATAACTTATTCATGCATTTATGTTCAAAATTACGTGAATTGTAAGTATAAATTTCATAAGCCAAAGTTTATCCGAAATATTATCCGACCGTCCAATAATTAAACGAGTTAATCTTTAATACTTTTAAAAAATTGATCATGTGAAATATTAAACGTTAAACAATATATACATATGTGTTTTAATAAAAAAATATAATTATCCAACAATTACACTTGCCTAATGTAGTAATACTAAATTATATCACTTCACACTTTATCATGTTTAATGCTTGATGGATTGAAATCCTAATCATTTTCAATTTACACATCAATGAATACAAAGTTTAAGAGAGAAAAGAGAATTGATAAGATTCTCATATTATTTTATGGTTTTATCTTATCTTATTGTTCCATTTCCCATAATAATTCGGGAAAAAAAAAAATGTCTTTTTTATATTTTTTTACTTTTATTTAACGAAAAAATTATTAAGAGAAATTAAAATTGGTATTTAAAAAAAAAAAATTTGCGGAAGAAAAGAATTTCAAAAAGTAACATGCGCTTTATTACCTCAAACCAACATTCTCCTGTTCTTTTTTTTTTTCTTTTGAACTTTTTTACCCCGTTTTTTTTTTTTTT
>CACSLK010034598.1:17050376-17065336 GCA_902706635.1 Striga hermonthica
ACAAGAAAGGAGGCAAACCAATATCACAGATATGGTAAAATCTTTCGAGGGTAAGACACTTCGGTAATATCGTGTTGTAACTATAAGCTCGCCCCCGGAAGAGGGCGCTCCAGTCTATGCAACCCACCTGGTCCCTTAGATGCCAAAGACACCAAGTAGTCCGCCACAAAGTTGGTTTCACGATAGTCATGATTAATCGTCACAACCCATAGGCGGCTCAAGAGATCCTTAATATCTTTCAAAATGCTCCCAGGCAGCCCGTTAGTGTCATCATTATGTACCATCGCAATAACGCTCTGGTTATCAACCTCCACCATGATTTTGCAGGCTCCGATATCCCAAGCCATCTGCAAACTCTGAAATAAGCCCCATAATTCTGCTCCAATGATTGAACAAAACCCAATATTCATCACGAATCCACTAACCCAATTCCCATGGTGATCGCGAATGACTCCACCAGCACTAACCATCCCCGTCGACGGTGCAAAGCTGCCATCTGTATTTGCCTTGAGCTCATCCGCCGTCGGAAAAGACCAAGAGATCCAACGTTTTTCACATATACCACAGGCTCCTAATTTGTCGCTACCAGCCAAAGATTATTGAACCTTACCCGCATAGGAGAAAACCTCGTCAATCCGTTGAGCAGGGTAGTGTCGGATCCCTCAAAGACCTTGAGATTCCGCCATCTCCACAAACGCCACACCGTAAGACAGAACAATGCCTCCCAATCGTCCACGTCTAGAATCAAGCGGCCAGTTAAATTATTTGCAATCCAACTCCTAAGGTTCAAGGAGAAGACAACTCTCAACTGGCTGCGCAAGACCAATTTTTTCCAAGTTTCGTCCGCCACCACAGTCCACACAGTCCCCGCGTGTGGAGCAAGATGTCGCTGGTGTCGTACTTCGTTCGTCAACAGGCTATCGCGGGCGGCTAGCCAAAGGAAGTGACGAACCCGCTTGAGGACCAACCTATTGCCAAATTACTTTCCACACGCCCTCGGCACTCCGACCACCACGTTGAACCATTAATGCCAAATAGGCCGACCTAGTCGAATTTCCCGTCCGCCAACCACCCCCAGTACAGCCCATCTTCTCTGCCATTCTCCTGCGGCGGTGGTAAAGCTAAGATCCGAAGGAGACATGTCACCGAGATCCGAAAGAGACATGTCACCGGCAGCAGCCCTTGAAATACGGACCAATTCCAACCACCATCCGGCTTGACATGTCACCAGCCCTTGTAATAGCGGTTAATGATCTTTAATTAACATTTAAAATCGGACAAACAAAGCAACCCTTGTAATTATAAGTTACTGCCACAAGACAAACAGTAAGGTAAAAGTGAAGCCATGCCATCTTTCGCCCGCACTTGAAAAATAAAATAAAATAAATCATAGTCAATTACAAAGTGCTTTTTGTACGGTTTTCTATACTTTCTAGTTTCTATATATAAGCTCCATCCAAACTCTTCTAATCCACCACCAATCACATTACTAGAGAAAGAAAAGGATAATAATCAATCAATCAATCAATCCAACAAAAAATTCATAAGATTAATCGATTGATTGATTAGAAATCATGGGCAACAGCCTAAGGTGTTGTTTGGCATGCATCCTTCCATTCGGGGCCTTGGACTTGATTCGGATAGTGCATCTAAACGGCTACGTGGAGGAGCTAACGGGTCGGGTCACAGCAGGTGATGTCCTGAAGAACAACCCGAACCATGTCCTGACAAAGCCGTGCTCCCAAGGCGGCGTGACCCGGCGGATCCTGATCCTGTCCGCCGGATCCGAGCTCAAACGGGGCTCCATTTATTTCTTGATACCCGATTCTTCAGTGCCCAGTCGGGTGAAAAGGAAGGGTGCTTCAAAGCCGGAGATTGTTGCCGGATCAGAGAAAAAGCAGACGTCTTCACGGCGGCGGAGAGTGGCGGTCGAAGAATGGCGGCCGCGTTTGGAGAGCATTTTGGAAGACCCGGCATGACAATCATTTTTTTATTTTATTTTTCTTTTCAATTTTCTCTCTTTTTTTTTTCTATTTATTTTTTTTTTCTTTTTTGATTTTTTTATTGGGCAATCGCTATTTTTTCACTAGCCTGTTGAATTGTGAATAGTTATTTATATTTTATTTCAATTTTATTTATTTTTACATCGGTTGATGGTTTTTCAATTCCACCTACAAAGTTGACAAGGCCGGTGATGAATTGGGGAGATTCGATTCTATCATAAGTTTTAACCGTTAGATCAAATTGAATGTTCGACATCCAATGGCTTAAACTTGAATGATTAAGTGTGTGTTTATTTATAAATTTTCTCATTCAATACTTAAACTTTTAACTAAATTTTAATTTAACTCTATTATCCTAAATATTTTAAATATGATTAAATAATATTTATCAATCATCTTTACACATTACCAGGGACGGATGTACACTAGGCCTGGGCTGGGCTGAAGCCCAGGCCTTTTATTTATTTTTTACTACTACTAACTGTTTTTTTTTAATCCTAGCCCAGCCCAACAAAAAAATAAATAAATAAACATCTAAGGCCCAAATATACTAACTTCCTAAATCCTCATATGTCCTAAGGCCCTGCTCGTTTATCAATTATCTTATTATCACCTCATCCTCATACTTCAAAAAAATTGTTCTCTTTTTCGTTCTTCCCTCCTGTCCCGGCTGGCCGCTCTCTCTCAAGTCTCCATTGTTGGACTTGCAATTTCTACAGCGGACTGTGTTCACCTTCACTCACTACCAAAAAAAAAAAAGTTTTTACTTTACAAACCCTAGATGACTAGATTGTATATTGTAAAGAGAGCAATTTAACTATTGTGTGATACATCGATTGTTGAGTTCTTGTTCTAGAAAGGAAAAGAGAAATTTGAAGCCTGATTGCTTGAGCCCTGAAACATTCATAATATTAGTATGCGATTTTTTTTTTTTATTTTTTTTTTCTGGATTTTGTGTAATTGAGAAGTGTTGAGATTTGGTATTTGCTTCAAATTTTGAGTACAAAGTGTACAAGTCAAATTAATTTACACTTGTGTGATTGTATAATACACCTGAACTGATTTAGTCAATAATTTACACTTGTGTGATTGTATAATACACTTGAACTAATTTAGTCAATTAATTCATTAAATGTTTACATAAGAAACCCAAGAAAAATAGTTTCGAATTCGTATTTCGCATGTTGAGAATCAGTGCCAACTTTTATAATAATGTATGATAAATGGATATAAAATTGTAAATCACTTGCTATTTTAAATTATGTATGGCTGAGTCTGTTATTATTTTGTAAAACTATTTTTGTTTTGGCGTTACCGGTTTCTACTGCTACAACCATACGAACTTTTTTCATCCATGAAGCATGTGAAGACAGTACTTCGTAACAAGATTGGGGATGGTTTTTCAAAAATTGTTTGATTCTCTTCATCGAACTGAAGTTTACTAATAGTATAAGTATATATTCTATTATTGATGTATTTTATTATGTAAATGCTCATTTGAGCAGAACTTCAGTAAATATTTGAAGAAAAAATATTATGTGATTTTATCAAAATAAGTGTTTAAAATTCTAGCCCAGTCTATTCTTAATTTCTGGATCCGTCCCTGCACATTACATAAATTTAAATTCAATATATTAATCTACTCACATAATGTTAGTCATACTTATCATCATTTCTCTTATACTTTTATATTAAATAATTTTAATTATTTTATTTTAAATATTATTTAATATAAATTTAAAATCTCAATCAAAACGTCTGAAAATATGTTTTTTGTTCCCTAACGTATCCCGTTTTGCTTTCGGTTCCGAAAAAAAGGTTTACTATTGGAACCAATAAGGGTCCACTAGGTGTTGTTTGGGGAAAACAAACAAAGAGTAATAAAAAATCATCGGATCGATCTGAACTGCTGATACTATATATCGAATTCCAAACCGAACTGATAAAAGTCATGGGCTCATGTAAATTTTCACGTGCTCTACAAAATCTTCTCCTCGTCCATTACATGTTTGATGAATTGACTCAACCGTAATTTTTTTTTTATTATTATTATTCTGCCAACCCATTTCTCGTCAATTCTGTCAAGTGATGTTGAGAAGGATTTTTAGTTTCACGCATACTAAATTCAACCGAACTGCAAAATCTCATTATTGTCCACTACCTGTTCGATGAATTGCCTCAACTGTAGGTTTGAGCTTCTGGTCCTTTAAACCCATTTCTCTTCAACTCTATGTTCAACATTCTAAAACGTCTACCAAGTGATGTTGAGGGGATTTTCAGTTTCACGCGTTTTGAATAAAACCGAGACATTCCTGAGGACCGTCTCCTGCTCGCCAATCACAGATAAACTAGCACCTCATGCAGTTCCCCTCCGTTGGCATGTCAAAATGTACGCGTTTTGGTCTTTTATTCCGAACGCGAACTTCCTCGTCTGCCCGTATTTCCAAAGTGGCGGAATGTTGAGTTTATCTCACTTCAACCTGGTCCTGAGGAAAAAGTTTTGCACTTTGGACAATCCTGAGTTAGAAAGATCACCGGATACCGACGAGATTGATGATGTCGGAAAGGTCCATAAAACGGTTTTGGATTACTCGAAACCCGAGTACAAAATGGAGTGGGCCCTCGATAAACTAGGAGTCGGGCTAACGACGCCTCTAGTGGTGGAGGTCCTGAACAGGCTCCGTTTTGAGGAGAAACTAGCTTTCAGGTTCTTCACTTGGGCGGGCAACCACGGAAGCTACACCCATGAACCCGAATCGTACAACAAGATGATCGACATCCTGTCCAGCACCAAGAACAAGGTGAGACAGTTCCGGATAGTTTGCGACCTTTTGGACCACATGAAACGGGCTCGGAAAAACTCGGTCCCGATCGATGTCCTCTTGAACATATTGCGAAAGTACACAGAAAAGCACCTGACCCACCTCCACAAATTCGCGAAAAAGAAGAAGATCCGAGTGAAAACTCAGCCCGAGATTAACGCGTTCAACCTGCTGCTCGATTCCCTCTGCAAGTGTGGCCTCATGGGCGAGGCTGAAGCCATGCTGGGCCGGGTCCGGGCCCGGGTAAGCCCGAATGCTGACACGTACAATGTCATGTTCTTCGGGTGGTGTCGAGCGCGGGACCCGGTGCGAGGCATGGCTGTGCTGGAGGAGATGGTCGAAGCAGGCCACGGGCCCGATTGCTTCACATACAATGTGGCTGTAGACACCTTCTGCCGGGCTGGAATGTTATTGGAGGCCCGCAGGCTGTTGGAGTTCATGCAGGCCCACGGGTCGGCCCAGTCATCCCCGACTGCCAAGACGTATGCCATCCTGATGGCGGCTCTCGTCCAGAATGACAGGCTGGACGAGTGCTTCGAGATCCTGGCCGAGATGATCGGGAGTGGGTGCCTTCCGGACATGGCTACGTACAGAGAGATAATGGATGCCATGTGTCTTGGCGGGAAAATCGAGGCGGCGTACAGGTTCTTGGAGGAAATGGGTCGTGCGGGATATCCGCCCGATATAGTCACCTACAACTGTTTTCTCAAAGTTTTGTGTGATAACAAGAATAAAGATGAGGCCTTTAAGCTTTACGGTAAAATGAGTGAGTTGGGTTGCGTGCCGAGCGTGCAGACATACAATATTCTGATCGAGGTGTTTTTCGGGTGTGGTGATGTGGATGGGGCGTTTGGGATTTGGGACGAGATGGAGAAGAGGGGGTGTATGCGGGATATGGATACGTATTGCGTGATGGTTGAGGGGCTGTTTGGGTGTGGGGAAAACCGGGACGCGGTTTTTCTGTTGGGTCGGGTGGTGGATATGGAAATGAAATTGCCTTACAAGAAATTCGATTTGTTTCTGTCGAGGCTGTCTGAGATCGGGGATCTGAGGGCGATCCAGAGGCTGTCTGAGCACATGAGGAAGTTTTACAATCCCGCCATGGCAAGGCGTTTTGCTTTGAACCAGAGACGTAAGAGCATGAGCATAAGAGGGAGGTGAGTTTTGGAATATGGGTTTGTTCTTTTTTTTTTTTTTTTGTTTTTTTTCCAATATAGTTCAGATGGTTTTTAACAAAACAGTCCTGTCTTGTTTGTTATTACTAAACAACACACTTTCAGCTTCCATTTTATTTTATTACTCTGTTATTCATTATGATTTGTACGGTTTTTGCTATGAAGTCATCGGATGACTCGAATTATGGAGTCATCCACAATTATCCACAAATAGTGTATTGACACGTGTCCTGCAATAAATACATATTTGAGGGTTGTCAAATGCAATAAGTCCCAACTCCCAATTGTTCCTCATCACAACACAAAACAAGCACATATATGATATATCAAATTCAAAATGGCTATTATACAAACAGTAGCAACAACAAAATTTGTCCAAAAGAATTATGGTTCTTACCAGAATATGAGCCACAATCGAGGGTTGTCCGACCGGCTTGAGAAGAACGTGAGGTAAGCGAGAGGCCAAAGACGTGGGAAAATTGAAGCAAAAAGGAAGGAACAGAAAAATGCAGAGGATTTTCTCCGAAGAGTAAACCTCTAGAGTTGATCCGGTTAAAGTAATAGCAATTGATGGAGGGGTTTTGGCCTGCATAATTGCTCTCGTTTATCATCCAAATTGAGGAGATGTTTGCAAAGCCTATCGTTGTACAATCATTGGAAGTGTAAGTTCGAATTATTGTACGGATTTCAGTCAAAAAAGGAAGGGTTCATTGTCGGAGAGATTGGTAATGGGGAGAGAGAAGATCATGCTGCATGTTGTTCAAGGCTGGGGTGATGATTCTGATGAAATTTGATTTTCCTGATATTTGTTATTTGTAATTTTAAAATTATAAAATAATTGATTGATATAAAAGTATAAATCTATTTATTTATTTTATAAATTGTTATCATGTTTCCATGATATGTCCATGTAGTTATCTTTAGATAATTTCCAGTTTGATATTAAACAATTTCATTTTCAAATTAGTACTGATATGGGATACCCTACTGGGTTAACCGAACCAATGAAACCCAACAACTAGGCCGGATTAACGAAGTAGAGCGAGCCGGGACCAAAGATCGACCTGAGGGCAATAATCAAGACGACGAGGACCTTCCGAAAGGAGGAGCCAACCACGTGATGAGCTCACATCGAGCTCGAACACTTGATGGACCAAGAGATCGAGTTGACCTCATGAGCAATAGAGGAGTTGAAGAAGAAGATGTTCTATCTAATGAATGTTCTACTTGATGACGTGAACCTAGTCGCACGACAAGACAAAAAGGCATCTAACTCAAGGATAACGTCACACGAGGATTGGACCACGTGTAGCAATGAGATCGGGTCGTCTTCACACCTGACAAAGCTTGACAGTCTGAAACAATGTAGGTCATACGGACAACTCTTTGGGCAGACTTGGAGAGCAAGACACACACCCCTATACAAAGGGGTGTGGTAGATTAGCTTTCAGTTTACATTCTCTACACACTTTACATACGAAATTATTGTTCATCATTTTCATCCTTACAGTGACTTAGGCATCGAAGATTTTTTGACAGAAAACTCCCATTGCCTATATTGAGTTCTTGTAGGCTTAAAGGCCGTTCAAAGTAGAAGAGAGCAAATCTAGTCATATAAGTTCGAGTGAAGAACAAGCGAAGTCCACTATTAAGTATATATATAAAACAAAATTCCTTCATGAATAAAAAAATTATATAATTAAGCCTTGATTTACTATTTCATGTAAAATTCATTTCAGAATTTAAGAAACTATACGAAAACACAAAGAGCATAGGAAGCAATTAATGTATAACGAAAAAATCAGCATAGAAACGAGTCGGCAAACACGTCATCAACAGGCTCATCCTTTGCCCTTGGCAACCGTGCTTCACCATACTCCAGCAGAGGAATAGCCAATGAGCTTGTGAAATTTTCGGATCTCGAATTCTCATAACCCGTTGTTGGAATATCCGAGTCGAGCAGTCGAGGCATAGGCCTAACCACTACTGCATTGCTGCTGTTTCTGCTTCGGCCAGGCGGGACATCGTGGTTGTGCTTCCCTTCGTATGTCGTTATCACCGCCCGAGAATCTTGGGCTGCCCGTTCCACATGCTTCCTCACTTGGCATCCATGATTAGTGCACTTGTAATAGCTCCTAAATTCCAAAAAAAAAATAAAAAAAATGCACCCAAAATCAAACTACTTTTCAAGTCTCATATGGAAATAGTGTATAGAGTAGAGTTCTTAAAATGGAAAAAACTTTGAACACTATTTTATGCTCCATGTTATATTTCTTCATATATAACACTAATAAGCTGTAGAAAATGACAATGCTGTACATGTGCGTCGTTTGTTCAACTATCGAAATGCCAAATGGAATGAAATGTATCTTCTGTGAATGATTTTTTGTCGATGAACGCAATGTAACACGAAATTTCGGCGAAAAAGATGAGTTCCTGTTACCTGGGATTTGGATTTCCCTTCACCACTTTCTGACCATATTTTCTCCACCTGTAACCATCATCGAGTATATCCACGTCGCTCATAGTTTGAACGACAACTCTTGGTTCTCTCACTGTCCTACTCTCCATTCCTGATATACCTTCACTTCCATTCTCCCCTTTCCTGACAAAAAACAAACACATAGAATTAGACCATACATCTCAATTTTTTTCATATCGCAATACTGTCCTAAAAAAATTTCTCATCACAACAACAAAATTAAGAAACTCACCATCTCTTGAAATTCGGCCCATCTTCATCCACTTCATCACAGCCCGACAAGCTCCTCTGAATGCTCTGCTCTAAATCATCATTAGATAACGATGAGTTCTCAGGAGTCCCAAGAAAATGATCAGTTCTCCCCACGACATTCGACCCTTGAGACATCTCGTTCGACTGTGCACTGCAAGACAGGAACACCACAGAAGAAGCCGACGGGGAGGATGAGGATGATCTCCTAGTCGACTGAGGCTTTGGGTGGTTATGAGTACCTCTGATCACAATTTCAGTTATTTTCCCATCTAAGGACCTCTCGAGCTTTTTCTTGGTGGGGCAGTTCGGGTAAGTGCATTTGTAGTAGCTTCTCGGGTTCTCGCTCCCTTTCACCTGTTTCTGCCCATATTTCCTCCAGTTATACCCGTCTTCTGATTTTCGGTTATCCTGTGACGACTGATTGTGCTCGATTATTTTCGGGTCGATAGTTTGGATTGTGGAGATCTCGGGGGAGAAGCTCTGGACCGAGCTGAGCTCGGGCTCAAAGTTTGGTTTGTCAGATGAGGCTAATTCTGGATCGAGAGACTCGAGATAGCCCCACGGCTGCAAAAATTGAATTGTGAGCATAAAAACAAGAGAAAAATATTGAGTCTTGTTGTAAGTCAGGCTGAAACATTAAACATACATATGATGTTAGAGGGTTTGTTTGAGTTTGGAAAGAGAACTCGGGAAAGTTGTTTTGCTCATCCTTTATATCCTTTTGCTGTGACCTGCCAGAACTCATGTTATTGTTCCAGCTCGAACTCTCGATTGGAAATGTACCGGTAGTTGGTGAAGGCAGAAGCTGCAATCACAAAAGGCCAAAAATTAATTCAAATAATCCCTTTTGGAACTGAGCGCTTGGAATATCAGGTTTTGAGAAACTAGCGAGCGATCACCTTCCAGCCCAGTGTGGTATACAACTTCAAAAAAATCAATATTAGACATATAAACAAACACGTAGTCTGCAATAAAAATTTACCTTTGCCCGGAAAAGAACAACAAAGAAGCACCTTAATTTAAGGTTCTCAGAAAATTGAACCATATGATTCTGATTTTTTTATTTTTTATTTAATTTTTTTCAGTCATTAGAGCCCATATGAAAATCACGCTTTGGAAAATCTTTGAAAAAGATTGATACTTTCGAGAAAATGTATAAATTAACCTGAGGAATGTATGGTCCTTTTGCTATTTGAACAATAATATTGAAAAATTTAAAAAACAAACGAGGCTCACATTAGAACCAGAAAGAAGAACAGGGGAATCCAAGAGCTCGGAAGGGCTAAGGCCAGGAGGCAGGGCAAAAAAAGAAGAAGGAGAGAAGGCCGTGGCGGCGGCAGCGGCCGGTGGAGATATTGGAAGAGAAGGTGGCGGGAGGGACTTGAACTTGGGGACGCCGTGGCCCGTCCTCGCCGACACCCGATCGCCGAGGCCGTTTCTCACGGTGGCGGCGGGTCGGCCGTCTTCGGAGGCGAGAAGGCCGGTGAAAGACATGAACTTGTTGTTAGAATTGAGTGTGGACGGAGATTCCGGTGTAAACGCTGCCGAGGTCTCTAAGGTTTATGAAGAAATGGCGGCGGACATTGTGTGTGTGTGTGTGTGTGTGAAGCAATGGTTAGTTTGTGAAAAGAGGAGAAAAAGAGGACGACAAAGAAAGTGAAAATGTTCACGTAATTCCAAATTTATCTTCTTTCTTTTTTTGTATATATTTTATCAAAATCTCAGTGTGGGCCAGGGTTAGGTTTGGAATTTGGCATCAATTTTCTAGAAGATTGAGATAATAAAGTTGACAATAAATTTATCTAATTCTTGTAAATCATGGCAATTAATTCACCACGTTACATAATTACATGATAAAGTATTTTTAAATACAATTTTTTTTTTTTTATTAATTTACCTATCCTTTTAAATCTTGAGAATAAGTTTAGCATATTATAGAAAGATGCTACGATTTTTTTACGGAATCATCTTATTTTCAGATCAATTATCTCTGACGATTATATGATGATATAGCGATTACAAACACCGACAAAATGGTTCAATAACAAAACTGTAGCATTTTCTCATATTATATACTAGTATATTATGATTATGATTATGGAGATGACATTAAATTATATGTGAATGCGCATGCAACTATTCAATTCATGAACACGAAAATAAAGATTTTAACAATAATTAGAAGGGATGGTCAAAGTCGCAACTTTGACCGATATTTTTCAAATAAAGAGAGGCGGCTAAAAAGACATTGGTCCCCATCCCAATTTTCACCCAATATAACTGTGTATATAAACTTTTTGAAGAATTTTTGTTTGATGGAACACAAAAAAAAAATAAAAATAAAAATAAAAATAAAGAAGAGGAGGTATAATATAATTTTTTGGATCAGAAATGAAAATTTTTACATATGGAATAATATAGAAAAAAATATAATAATCAAAATTGATGTAATAAACAATGATATAATTTAAAACTTGTTATGATTTGCTTATTTAATATGAGTAATTATTTTTTTTTTTTATTTGTGATGTGTATTTTTTCCTTTTAATTTGTACAGATGTAATTAAGGAGAATGAAGTAAAAAGTATGAACAGCATTTTTTTAAAAAAAATATTTTTATTCTTATTTTCAAGTTTAATGAAGATGACACCCCAACTTTTATTTTATTTTATTATTATTATTTTTTTTTTTTTGTGTGTTTGGATTTATCCTCACATCCAAATTTGAAAAAGATAAAAAAAAAAATCCAATTTAATAACTTTTTATTAGGACAAAACTGTTATATACACGCCTTTTTATTGTGGAGTTAATATTCATTGTCAACATATATGTAATATAGACATATCTAAATATCTATAAAGAATTCTAAATGTGTAATTTCTGAAATAAAAATACAAAGAATAATTCATTGAATCTCTCAAAATTACATGCATTTCTGAAATTTACCTATAGAATTTACTTATAATATTTCCTTTCTCCAAAAAAATAAATGTTAGGAATTATGTAGTTTATAAAGTAAAAACTATAAAATACAAAATAATTCACCAAATCTCTTCAAATTCATTGTATTCCACAATTTATATGTAAGAATTTACATAACATAAACATACATTTTAGAATTTTTTATTCAGAATTAAGGAATTTACATATCAAATTCCTCTATACAAATTAGGTAAATAGTAAGAAAATTACAAACAATTCCACGTAATTCTTAAGTACATATAATTTACTTATCGAAATTTAATTACCATTTTTTTAATTACCAATCTTGGGTTCTTTATTGATAATTCAATGATTTGATTTAATTAACTTTGCAATGAAATATATTTGATTAGAAGACTACAAAGACGGGATCATATGCTCAAATTATATTAAATTATTTTTATGATAAAATATTTATTTAAATGTAATGTTAAAAATAAGTTTCACTAATTGTAATACACATTATGGCAGGCTTTGATGCGAGATTGAAGGAGGAAAAAACAGCCTTTAAATTAAGGTTGAAATGATTAATGAAGGGAAATAAATTAATGTCAAAAAAGAGTATCAAGGTGGTGTCTAATTATTAACCGCAATTATTAATCTCTTTTCCTTTCATAAAAATTTACAGTTTTGCTGTGAAGCATCGGATAACACTGAGTCGTCACATGAGTTATTCACAAATAATGTATTATCATATGCCTACGAGGCTACGATAAATCTACTTAAGACATGTGCCAAATACATTAAATATAAGAAAATCATCCGATGACATTTTATATATCTTCTGAGTAAATTAATCTCGTGGCATTATAAAATTGAGGGAAGTGGTGTCCCACGAAACCCAAAAAGTTGAGGCAAATGAAACAAGGTTTTGATCCTTAACTAAGTGATGGCCACGAATAAAATATCCAAAATGTGAACATATGTGTACACAAAATGATAATATTTGTTTAGCTATCAATGAACCTTCCATCTTCTTGCTTATATCCAACATGCCTTCCTCACCAAGCAATTTTTTATTTTTTTTTTTTAAAAAAAAATTAAATGAAAAAAAAAAATCAACACAGAAGGGTCGGGTAAAGATATTCTATTCTACCAAGTCAAAATCATCTAACAATGTCAAAGCAAACCTTTTCTTTTTAATAAAAAAAAATGTGGATTTGGAATCCAAAGCAACTTTTGAGCGACACTTGAGCATATGAAAACAAGTACTAAACACATAATCAAACCTATAATTTAGTTTAATTATTTCAATGATTTTTCCCGGTTGTGTCGTAACTTGCGTATTCACGTCGATTGAATATGGTACAATTAGAAAAGATAGAGATTGTAATATAAAAGAGATTGAAATATAATGAGCTGACACTATATTAATCTAATGAAAGCATTCAGACTTGATGCATTCATTCAGAAGTCTTGTAAGTTTCACGATATTGAAAAAACGAACACTTTCACGATAGCACGATTTACCACCCCTAATAGCAAATTGGTGAGATTTTTTCTCTCTATGAAATTTAGCTCCATTGTTCTCAGCAACTCAGAACAGATTCTTGTAAGAACAGATATTTGCTTCTTTGTTTCTGAAAGGTATTTTTGTTTGACATTAGTTCTTATGTTCGAACAAGCACCTAGAACCACAGAAAAATGAAAAATCCTTATATTATATTATATTATATTATATTATTTCCTTACTTAGTTTATTTTGTATTCCATAATATAAGATTGCATGGATCTTAGTTTGGTACTTTTTATTGTAGGGTATCGGATTTTATGGCAAAGAAGGAGAGAGAGGTTTGCATGAAGAGGAAATTATAGAGAGAGAGAAAAGGAGATTCACTTACCAAACTTGTGCTACAAATATGGAAGGAAATCACTCAAGGAGTCCTATTCCTTTGAGAAGACTCTAACCCTAAGGAGATTGTATAAATACCCTAAGAGAAGCTTATATTGCGGTTGCTGATGATATAGATATTTTTAGATCAATACTCGAGCTTAATATAAATATTATGTTACATTAGTTTTGTTCACGGTTCAGTTCGAGGGTTCTTACGCATCCAAGAACTGAAGTTGTTTAGTTTATTTTTCTTTATTTTTCACTCAAACTATTTTTGTGTTTTACATTTAGGGATTAAGTGTAAATTTAAAAGTTCACGGGACGTGGCCGGAGAAATAGTTGACAGGATCGTGAGTAGTTGTGGCCAGACTAGAAGCGAGTTCGAGTCTTGTAAGTCCAAACTATGTCGCATTACGATTTATCAATGAAAGATCTTTGAGGGGAAGTGAGATGCTTCCCTGAAATGTTTTTAAATTTTCGATTTATTGCTTCCGCATTTTACAGTTCGTACTCAAGTTCGTACGTTATTTAGCGCACTCGCAATCAATTATGCGTTTCAGTATCTATCATATGAGCTTTTGTGGAAAGGAAAAGGAGATGAGAAAATGACAGAAACTACATGCTACAACAATAAGAACAAATTACACAAAAGCAGCCATTTATATATTTTTCCTTAGTTAACAAAAATAGTTACTAAATTTAAGTGTAGCTAAATTATGTGAAAGTTCATTCAAATTTTGAAAGACTTATACCCAAATTCAGGACTTGTCATCCCATCTTCCCAGTCTCCCATTCGACGCCCGCCAAAAACTACCTGTTTGATGCCCAAATATCTGCACCATTCAATGAAAGGCCAATAATAAGAATAGGGAAAAAAGAAAAAGAAAAAAAAAATGAAGAAATTGCGATTTTGAAAGCTAACAGGATTTTTTTTGGTAATTTAGGCAAAAATCTCGTCGGTGGCTTTCTAAAGTGTACCCTAAAACTAGTTCGTATAAGCCACGGTATAATGGGCAGTAGGTGAAAAAAGGATGCTACTCGAGCGTTTTAAAGAACTGGGGCTTACTCGGAACTCAGTACAGTCAAGCAATTGAGAAGAACATCGATGGAGAAGAAATCAGCCGTACCAAGGTCTACCCTGTTACCACATTCAAAAAAACCAACCATGTTAACATGTATATATATAGCAAAAGAGAACCCCCTAAAATGAGAAATATCGTACCAGACCCTTCCCCAGTTGTCCTGGAACTCAACATCACTTATATCGTGAAAAGACGAAGGCATAACCTTAAAACCCTTGTCTGAATCATACAGTGGATCATACTCCATTGACAAGTTTGCCAACTGCATAACATAAGGTATAATTTAGTAGCTCGCCAAGAAATTTTGACCGGAAATTAAAAAAAAAAA
>CACSLK010034598.1:17080439-17092240 GCA_902706635.1 Striga hermonthica
CCTTAAAGTAAGAATAACCTAAAATATAAGTCTTCTATTGAAAAAGTAAAAAAATCAGGCCCTAGATTAATACAATTACTAAAAGTTAGGCCTTGTAGTAGAATTTCCCCTATTGTTTATTGTAATTTACTGTCATTAATTCTGTTTTTAATGAGTTGATCACTAGGAGATTGGAGGCCGGGTAATTAGTTGAAACTTGAAAGCCTTACCGTTTGAACCTTTAGAAATAAACATGCCAATGATGTTAGGAAGAGCAACGGTTATTATCATATAAATTGCACCAAAAAAATGCATCAATATGTCACTACAGTCTATTCCGTCGGGTTTGTAACGGTAACAGTTACATACTCCAACGAAATGGTTCGGTAACGAGACCCTTTCATTTCTCCATACTAAATAATACTTAATTAAAATATGTAGGAGGATTTTATTGTTGTAAATGTGACACGTCAATATTGAGCACCATACATGAAATCCTCAGATTTGAGGTGGTGAGGAGCAGCCGTATGGGATTTTTTTTGGACAGTGACTGTAATATGTTACGTGTATTTAATGCAGGCCGAGGAGTTAGAAATGTGTTAGCTCATGAATTAATGAGCCTAAAATATTTGATTCTCACTCTGTTAGCATAGGCAAATCAATAAATAAATAAAAATTCAATAATTCGTGCCCACATAATAGGAGTTTTTTTGCAAAATCGTTGATTGTGGGGGTCTCCAAGTTCATAATAACTAATCCCGAGGTCACACTTCACTGCATGCCCCTTCTAGTGACTTCCATAGCTTGCACGTTTTTATTTAGGCCTAATTTTCTGTTATGATCTTTGTATAGTTCGGAAAGCATAAATTCTTACGTCTGCGAGCCTAACAGTTAGACAAGTCGAGTATTTTTGAGTAAAACTTCACTTTTATATTCAGAAATGTTGTATGTTTAATTTCTTAGGATGTTTCTGACACGTGTCGCGATCGATCTCACTTTTTTTCAGGAAAAAGCCGGCAGCGGGTGTCTCGACTGTGACGGCCATCGGGGCCATGACGGTCCCGATGTGCATGGCCTTTTTCCTGCTGGCGATCAGCCGCAGTGACGTGGCGCTCTACTTGTCCACGGCAGTAATAGGTGTCTGCACGGGCGCAATAACCTCAGTGGCCGTGACCATGACAACGGAGCTCTTCGGAGCTGTCAATTTCGGAGTGAACCACAACATCGTGGTGCTTAACATCCCAATCGGGTCGTTTGGGTTCGGGTACTTGGCGGCTTTGCTTTACAACGGGGCAAGGGCAAAAGGGGAAGATAGCTGCGTGGGGCAAGCGTGCTACCGGACAACGTTTGTGATTTGGGGTTGTTTGTGCGTGTTGGGGTCCTTGCTGGCATTTGTTCTACGTTGGAGAAGTAAAAAGGCTGCGCGGTCTTAGTTAGTAATATATACGTGGTTTTTGAGGTGGAAATTTTTGTATTTGCCTTGTGTATAGATTGTTTATTTTAATTTGCTGCTCAAGTAGGAAGAAATATGAATTAGATTGATTTTCTATGAATTTGTTCATTTTATACCTTTTAGGAATATATCATCCATTGAAATGTCCATAATAATAAAATTGATAGTGTTTAACCAAAAATCATTGTTCGTGTAGATATCGACTCAACTCGTTCCATCGAGTTGTTTACGTATAATGTTTTTACATGTTAACTCTTGTCAAAGTTTCATCAAGGATGGATAGGTGAAGATATCGACTCAACTCGTTCCATGGAGCAATTTTTTGCTCCTCTTATCACAATTTATCTTTTCTTGGCTTTCATGCTCGGCTCGACTATGGTAGGTATTCTAGCGTGATCCTATGGGATTTTTCGCTCGACTAACCTCTCTAAGCCTTCGATATTATTGTCAGACTCAAGCCACCTAGTTCAGATATGTGCAGTGTCGTTCGGGTCATGTCTCATTAGTTATTATCATCACTCTATTCCATTCTATTCCTAGGCATATAAATAAGTAGAAATGTCCTTTGATAATTTATAATAATAAAATCAATATGAAGTAAAGAATGCAAAAAATAAAAATAAAAATAAATAGAAATGTCTATTCCTACATGAATAAGGGAAATACTACAGTTTCCGCATGGAATTTGTAATCATTAGAACATTATGTAACCATCGGTTATAGTTGATCTACGGTTACAAAATCCGACAAAAATGTTAGCACCTCTCCATAAATAAATAGAAATGTCCTTTCCCTCTCGTTTCCTTGTTCGAAATTCTGGAGACGTACTCATATGGTGGCCGCCTCGATGAAAATCGCATTCTTTACTGCAAACAATAAATTTCTTCTTCCCTTACAGAAATCAACACCAGACAATTATTAGATTACCAACCCTTGGTACTAAATGAGCAGCACCTTCTTAAATCCGTCCAAATATGTCATCCCTCAGCCCCAAATCGCTGGCGTCCCTGGTGGAGTCCGCCGTGTCCGCCCGCTCCCCCCTCCTCGGCCGGGCCGCCCACGGCCAGGTCGTCAAAACCCTGGGCATGGCTCTCAACTCCTTCCTCTCCAACCACCTGGTCAACATGTACGCCAAGCTCGACCGGCCCGATTTGGCCCGCTCCCTGCTCTCCCTCACCCCAGCCCACTTCCGGTCTGTCGTCACCTGGACCGCCCTCATATCCGGCAGCGTCCAGAACGGTCACTTCCCCTCCGCCCTCTCCTTCTTCTCCGACATGTGCCGCGAACGCGTTCACCCCAACGAGTTCACCTTCCCCTGCCTCTTCAAGGCCGCCACCTCCCTCCGCTCTCCCTCCCTCGGCCGCCAATTCCACGCCGCCGCTGTCAAGCTCACCCTCTCCGACGACGTGTTCGTCGCCTGCAGCGCCTTTGACATGTACTCGAAGACGGGCCTCCTGACAGACGCCGACAAGGTGTTTGACAAAATGCCCGAGAGGAACATCGCCACCTGGAACGCTTGCATCACGAACAAGGTCCTCAACGGTAAGCCTCGCGAGGCAGCCCACAAGTTCGTGAACCTGTTGCGCGAAGAGGAAGTTACACCAAACTCAATATCGTTCTGCGCATTCCTGAACGCGTGCTCGGATGCCGGCCTCTCAACCCAAGGGAAGCAGCTGCACGGGTACCTGATTAAGGCCGGGCACGAGTCAGACGTCACAGTCTCTAACGGGCTTATCGATTTCTACGGGAAATGCCGCGAAATCAAATTCTCCGAGAGAGTTTTTTATAGCATGAGCGACCGTAGTGCAGTTTCTTGGTGCTCGATGTTGGTGGTCTACGAGCAGAACCATCTGGGCGAAGCAGCATGCAGGCTTTTCTGTGAGGCGAGACGAGCTGGGGTCGAGCCGACCGACTTCATGGTATCGAGCGTGGCAAGCGCGTGCGCGGGCTTGGCCGCGCTAGATTTGGGCCGGGCAGTTCACGGCCTGGCCGTTAAGGCCTGTGTCGAGGGCAATGTGTTTGTCGGGAGCGCGCTCGTCGACATGTACGGGAAGTGCGGCTGCATCGAGGACTGCGATAGGGCATTTTCGGAAATGCCGGAGAGAAACTTAATCTGCTGGAACTCGCTGATCGGCGCATACGCCCACCAGGGGCATGCTGACGTGGCGCTCAGGCTGTTTCGCGAGATGGGGCCAGTGCCGAACTACGTGACGTTCGTGTGTGTGCTGACCGCGTGCAGCCGGGGGGGCATGGTGGGGGTAGGATTGGAAATCTTCGAGTCTATGAAGGGCAAATACGGAATAACACCAGGCGCAGAGCACTACGCGTGCGTGGTCGACATGCTGGGGCGAGCGGGACAGGTGGAGCGAGCCTACGAGTTTGTGCTGCGGGAAATGCGGGTCCCGCCCACAGTCTCCGTGTGGGGTGCTCTGCTGAGCGCGTGCAAGCTGCACGGGAAGCCGGAGATTGGGAAAGTGGCGGCGGAAAATCTTTTCCAGTTGGACCCACACGACTCGGGGAATCACGTCATCCTCTCGAACATGTATGCAGCTGCGGGCAAATGGGACGAGGCGAATCTCGTCCGGGTTGAGATGAAGGAGGTTGGGATCAAGAAAGGAACGGGCTACAGCTGGATATCCGTGAAAGGCAAAGTTCATATTTTTCAAGCGAAGGATAGTTTGCATAGGATGAATATTGATATCCAGGCGGTGTTGGCGAAGCTGAGGATGGATATGAAGGCGGCTGGATATGTTCCGGAAACTAAATTGGCGTTGTATGACGTGGAGGACGAGGAGAAGGAATCGGAGGTTTGGTATCATAGTGAGAAAATTGCGCTGGCGTTTGGGCTGATGGTTCTGCCGCCCGGAGTGCCGGTAAGGATCACGAAGAATCTGAGGGTGTGTGTGGACTGTCATAGTGCGATTAAGTTCATATCGGGGATTGTGGGGCGGGAGATTATTGTTAGGGACAATAACAGGTTTCATCGGTTTGTGGGCAATCAGTGTTCCTGTGGTGATTATTGGTGATCAAAGTAGCTGCATTCAGAAAAAAAATACTGTAAAAAGAGAAAAAAGAAAACCCCGTTTGTTAATTTGCAACCGAGCACGGGAGGTTACGGGTTGGGATCTGAGCTGCGAGCAGCTTGGGAACTGCAAGCTTGAGGCATGTTTTCCGTACATGTTAAGAGGAAATCTGTATCATTTTTAGTCTTGCAGATGTGAATTTCCTTAGGTTTCGATAGGTAATAATTAATTCTTTTTTGCCCGCTGCTGTAGGCTGTGCCGAATGGTTTTTTTTCTCTCTCAAATTTTTGCTGCAAGTGCCCCCCATAAATCATGAATTATGAATTCCAGGTTGTTGTACATACACAGTAACACATGATCGAGTATCTACACAGGCGAGCAGCATTGCCCCTGGGGATGAGTTGATCTATTGCTAGTAGCATGGGGCAATTTTCCTATATATAATCTTTCTGTAAGAAAATTTTCTTTCTGTGAGGTTCAGCTGCATTTGCGTATTAACAAGTTAGTGTTCCATAAGGCATCGTAAATAAAAGCATGGCATTTGCTAGTATTATTATGCGTTTTGTTCAAAATGTATAAAGAATAGACCTCCGAAGTTGGCTCATATATAACTTTATTATTCACTAATTCCACAGCCAAGATATTTGGCTCATTGTTATTCACAAATTGATTGCCAAGTCCAGGGAGTCTCTGTTTACTATTACTTGCAATTTGAAATTACAAAGGTATGATAAAGATTATGATGGTCAAATTCGAAAGGATTTACTCTTATCTATACACCAAGATGAATATCAATTGTTAACTCTCCATAATAAATGAGTCAAATTGAAATTTGAGATAAAAGTTACATTTCTAATTTTGGTGGGTTGATAAAAAAATATTTGAAAAGCCAGTTTCCCAAACATATATATTTAGCTTTGCTTCGGTCAAGTTGAAACTGCTGAAGCTTAACAGAAAGTTGTTTAACAAACACATATTAGTTGATTAGTTGAAAATGCTGAAAGCTAAACAAAAAACTGTTTAACAAACAAATATTCGATAAAATGAGTTGAAACCGCTATAAGCTAAACAAAAAGCTGTTTAACAAACACATATTCCAAGTGAAATTGTATTGCTTATGGCCTTCATGATCTCTACTAAGCTCAATGTTTTTGTAAAAAATTGTGTTCACTAAAATACCCTCTATAAATCATAATTTGTTAATGCTTTGTAATGGTAAAAAAGTAGTTTACATGTTTTTCAACTATCTTAATAGACTAAATTACCCTTTCTCTGTTGATTTTTTAATGGCTTAATTGTCATTTTGTTAAAAGTCATTTATTAATGAGAGAGTAATCTTGATTTAAATGGCCTAATTACAAATCATGTATGTACGTTTGGTTTGGTTTTCGTTTTATTGTTTAAGTATTTTTTTTTTTTTCATTTTTAGTATAGTCAATATTATATTAACCCAAGTAATATGATATATTGAAAGCGGGTTTAGTAGATTTGGGGAATAATAATCAACAATATTATAACTTTTATGAAATATTTATGGATTATATGAATTAAACAACAGTTATCGTCAATACTTATATAATAAAATAAATTAATAAACCGATGTTATTTTAAAGTTTCAGTTGCTTTTGTGCCGACCGAAACACATGCAGTTTAAAAATAAACTACTAAAGTGCAAAAGGCTTGTGAAACTTTTAACTAACACAAGCTTATCTATCCGTACAATGCACGAATTATAACACAATAATTAAACTCATATATTATTAAATAATATTTTATTATATTTTCTTAATAACAATTTGATATTTAACTTATATTATCTTATAAGTTATTAATTAATTATACATTTCAGTTAATAATATTATATTTTCTTTTGAGTAATAACAGACGACCTATTAATCTTTCATTTCCTTGTCTGTAATCGGTGATTGAAATAGTTTTTTTTATCTCTTGTTCGTATTTATATTTAGTTTCTACATAATGATTTTCAACCTAATGTCGGATAACATGTGGTACCATATGTTGGATAATTTTTTATTTAATAAAAATTAATTAATAAACTTGACACACATTTTTATTTTTTTATTATAATTATTAAACAAATTATATTTATTTTATCACAATTGATATTATCTTTTCATTGTATTTACCTAGATTCGAACCAAAATTCACCATGTTACATACTTATTTATGGAGTAAATAGTAATTTTGCTCATTCTATTTTCTTAGTGTCTATATAAAATATTTATAGATAATATACACAAATTATTACATAAATTTACTTTAAATTATTTTTAAATTTCAATGGATTTTGTTCGAAAAATATTTTTATATAACCATGGGGTTTTTATGTAGATTGACCACAATAAGTAAATAAAATATAAATTTTCAACATCAGAGACACTAAGAAAATTGCAACCACATAGATCTATGGTACATGTCTATTATAATATAAAACTATTTGCTTCAATATAAAAATATATCTTAATTTTGGTATATTATCGTATTTACAGTTCAATCAGCCATATAAGACAACTATTTAACCAAATTAGTTAGTCATAACATTTTCAGTTATAATGACATTAATGGTTTATAAAATAATGTAAACATTAAATTGTGTATAGAACTAAAAAAAAAAACAACTCTCTTATTTTGTCCAAAAAACTTTGGGCGGAAAACATCCGTACAAAAATAGCATTAGAAGTTGGCTAATCTTTTTATACAAATGTAAATTGTTGGTGAGTGGGTGTGTGTGGATACAAATAAACAAATTTTTTAATATAGTTAACCATGATTAATTTTAAAAATTAAAAAGTTGATTTGATTAGTTGTTAGTGAGATATTTAAAATAAAATGATTAAAACTGATTAGATGTAAAAGTAGGATATAAATGATTATAAGTGATAGATAAATTATGTGAATGAACCTAATTTTTTTTTTTTTCCAAATAAAATATCTATTTTATGGTATGTTAATACTCATAAATTTTACTTTATAAGATAATTTATGGTTTTATTTGATATTTTTTAATTTAGCTTGATATATTATATACCTATGGATTTTTTTATGAAGATTAACCAAATTAAGTAAATAAAATATAAAATATAAACTTGAAACATCAGAGATTATAAGTAAATTGCAAGAGTATAGATCTATTGCACATGTCAATAAAAATATAAAATTATTTGATTCAAGATAAAAATGTATCTTAATTTTCATATATTGTCATATTTATAAATCAATCATCCATATAAAAAAAACTATTTTATCAAATTAGTTAGTAATAACATTTCAAATATAATGACATTAATGGTTTATAAAATAGTGAAAACATTAAATAGTGCACAACATTAAAAAGACAACTTTCTTGTTTTGTTAAAAAAACTTTGGCGGGAAACATCCATACAAAAATAGCATGAGAAGTTGGCTGATCTTTTTATACATATGTAAATTGTTGGTGAGTGGTGTGTGTGGATACAAATAAACTAAATTTTTATATAGTTAATCATGATTAATTTTAAAAGTTGATTTGATTAATTGTTAGTGAGATATTAAAATAATATTTAAAATAAAATAAATAAAATTGATTTTATGTAAAACTGATTTATCTCCTAGGAGATAAATGATTGTAAGTGATAGATAGTTAATATTATGTGAGTTAGATGAATAATTTATATATTCGTTTGAAAAAGTTTACCTTTTTTTTTTTCAAATAAAATAACTACTTGATGGTATGCTAAGACTCATAAATTCCTATTACTTTATAAGGTAATTTATAGTTTTATTTAATTTTTTTAGTTTAGTTTGATAAATAAGTTTAAATTATATTTATAAAGATGTATATCAATGTTTTGTTTTTTATATATATAATATGAATGGCAGATCAAAGATCATTACAAGATAATTAATTTGATATATCATATATAAAAATTAAAATACAAACAAAAAAAGTTATACAATTTCGAGACTAAGAAGAAGAAACATTCATAATAATTAATGTATCAACTAAATAAGAAAAAGAAATGTAAGAAAATGAAATGTAAAATAGTTTATTGTAATTAATGGTAAAATAAAATAAGAAAGAGATAAAGCATGGATTTAGTATTAATAATAAGAAAATTAAATGAAATGTAAGACTAATTATTTTTGTATAAAAAATGTTAATTTATATTAAAGTCTGACTCTATAATATGATTTTTTGCCATATAAGATTTTGAAGGGTGAGAATCTGCCACTTAAACTCAACTCATTCAGTAAGTATATATAGGGATGATGATCCTAGCCATTTTTCACATATGAATAATATGCATATAGGGGGAGGATCCAATGAGTCCACTCCTTAAAATGAGTCCACTCCTTAAAATATATATTAATTAAATAATAAAATAATTATTAGTTGACTTCAGCATTGACCGTTGACTTCCGTTGTTGACTTCCGGCGAAAATCGTTGATTTTCGGCGTTGACCGTTGACTTCCGTCGTTGACATGTTGCCCTTGGTTTGCAATATGTATGAAGTAAATATGCATCCAGTACCATGCATTCAATATAAACTAAATATGCATGAGATATGAATTGCACATGTAGTCATTATGAACTAAATATGCACCAATAATATCTACTAAATATGCACCTGTTATTAACTAAATATGCATCTGTGATGAACTAAATATGCATCATGAATGAACTAAATATGCAGCGAAAAATATGCAATAAAATGTACATTTTATATAGGTAATTTATGATGCATATTTAGTTAATTTATTATGAATATTTAGGTAATTTATGATGCATATTTAGTTAATACGAAATGCATACTTGTTATATTTAAATTAAATATATAATGATGTTTATATAGTTAATATATGATGCATATTTAGTTAATTCATGATACATATTTAGGTAATTCATGCAAACCCAAGAATATTTAGGTAATTTATGATGCATATTTAGTTAATACGAAATGCATACTTGTTATATTTAAATTGAATATATAATGATGTTTATATAGTTAATATATTATAAATATTTAGTTAATTCATGATACATATTTAGTTCTTACAAAATGCATATTTAGTTCATGAACAGTGCATACCTATTTTATTTGAGATTCAATCATAACAATTTATTGAATTAAAATTAATTATATAATAAAAATCATTAATTATTATATTTAATTTAATTGTATAAAATGTGTATTTTATTGCATATTTTCGTTGCATATTTAGTTAATTCATGATGCATATTTAGGTAGTAAAATGTGCATATTTAGTACATAAACAGAGGTCAATTGTCAAAATAATATTTAAATAATTAAAATAATAAAATAAAAAAATAAGTAATAAAAATAAAGAATTATTATTTAATTGAAGAGGTAATCTTAGTCACACATAATGTACCAATCTAATGGCTATGAATGGGTCCCACATTCACACTTTAAATATGTGGACTCATTGGATCCAATCCCTATATATATATATATTGTGTGTGCGTGTGTGTATGTGTGTAGACACTTATCTTTAACTTAAATGTATATCAGTGTATAATTTTGTCAAATCAACTTAATGACATATTCAAATTCAATTAGACAAATTATATGGTTCACCTGCGGGGCACACGTGCACCTTACTAGTTCTATTAAAAATTCGAATGGCTATAATGTTGTGGAAAATTGCACTTATAGGGTAAGTGGGGAAGGCCAAATGGTTTAGATCACATTTTATTGGTACATGATTCTATTAATAAAGTTTCTAGGATTTCTTAACTTTTAACTATAACTCTTATTTAAAATTTTAGAAGTTAGCAGAAGAATAATGAATTTTATAAAGTGACATGATTTGATACACAAATTTATAGTCAATTGTAATATGATAGTGAAATTGCAAAATAATGATGGATGAATAATAGAGTTTGCAGAAAAAATTGTGCAGTAATAAATATTTCAGTGGTTGAATAATGAACTTTATAAAACAAAAAAAAAAAATGTGTAGTAGAGATTGATATTTATTTTCAAAATTACATTTACCAATTAGGTGAGAAAATACAGTAATATTTTTATTTGGTGGATTCAAAATACTTAACCAGTGGTCTCGTATTCGAGCCCTGAGAATGCAGCAGTGTTAAAAACTCTTAAGGGAGAGCTTTGCCGCCCTTGTGGTCTTACCCGGCTCGATTCCGGATTAGTCAGTTCCCATGTGGATCCGAAAACCGGAAAGTCCCTATACCAAAAAAAAAAAATATGGATTTTCAAAATGTTAAGAATAACATAAGATAATTTTATCATGTTCATAATATTCCATGATATACAATAATATATATAAGAATTAACTAAAAAGAATAATTAAATAAGAGCATCTCCAATGGAACATTGTCCATTGTGTGTTGAATAGCATGAAAAAATGAAATTAAAAAAATGTGTCTCCAATGGTAAGCATTAATTGTGGTATAAATTGTGGTGTGTAAAATTGTAATTGGTTGAAAAAAAAAGATAAATTAAATAAATAATATAATATATTGTGAAAGTTGTTTAGAATGACTTCTACATCTAGAAGTCTTTCTAGACATTTAGAGTATCTCCAATGGAACATTGTTCATTTTGTGTTGAATGACATGGAGAATGAAAATTAAAAAATTATGTCTCCAATGGTTAGTGTGAATTGTGGTATCATTTGTGATGCGTAAAATTATAATTGGGTGAAGAAGAGAGTAAATGAATAAATAATATATAATAAATAGTAGAAGCATTTTAGAATGGCTTCTACATCTAGAAGGCCTTCTAGATATTTTTCATGCCACATAGGATTGTGTGTGCCATGTTGCAATAAAATAGAACAATAGAATGGTTATTGGAGATGCTCTTACCATGCCACATATGATAATTTGTGCCATGTGGCAATAGAAAAAAAAATAGAAGAGCCATTGGAGATGCTCTAATCTGTGCACTCTATTTAAGTCGGCCAGCCTTCTTAGTTTATGGTTATCTTCAATTCCATTTCGAAACTGCCGGCCCAAAACAGCTCCGGTCACCGTCACCGCCCCCTGCACAACCCTAGGACTTTATCAGTCGAGAGTTATTTATTACACTTTATTAATTAAAATAGTTTTATCATTCACAAAATTAATTCCAAACAGCAAATTTATGATGTATCTGCAAAGAATGATAACCCTTCAGATCCAGTGGCAGAGGCTGGCGGCCGCCATCTGGCTCCAGTCGATCAACGGCACCAACTCCAACTTCCCGGCTTACTCCTCCCACCTCAAACATGCCCTCGCCATCTCCCAACTCCAACTAAACAACCTCGCCTTCGCCTCCGACGCCGGCAAGCTCCTTGGCTGGCTTTCCGGCCTTGC
>CACSLK010034598.1:17112379-17128122 GCA_902706635.1 Striga hermonthica
GTATAGCTCGTACGTTACAGGCGAACCCAACAAAGATGACTCCATATAAGGAAACTCAGATTCAAAACTCCACGTCACGAGAGACGAAGAAAGACTTCGCCTCCAAGTCAAAAACACACCATCCTTTCTGACCAGCCGGGTAACCAACGAAAATACATTTTCGACTCTGACTCGCAAACTTGTCTCCATGACGATTTTGATTATGAACGTAGCACAAGCATCCAAAGACACGAATATGAGCATAGGGCGGAGGCCGGTTATATAAGATTTCATAAGGAGTCTTACCAGACAGAACAGGAGTTGGAGTACGATTTATCAAATAGCCTGCAGTAAGCACACAGTGACCCCAGAACTCAAGGGGAAGCTGAGCTTGAAAACGCAGGGCCCGAGCAACATTAAGGATATGTTGATGCTTACGTTCAACTCGCCCATTTTGCTGAGGGGATCCGACGCATGAGGTCTCGTGTATAATACCTTTGGTACGAAAATAATCCCGAAGACAAGTGAATTCAGTACCATTGTCACTACGGAATACCTTAACTAAGGCACCGAATTGTATTTTCACCAAAGCAAAGAAAGGGAACAAAGTATTAGAAACTGCAGTTTTATCATGCAATAAATAAATCCATGTGGCACGAGAAAAATCATCGACGATAGTAAAAAAATACCGTGTTCCATTAAAGGTGGGAACGCGATATGGACCCCACAAGTCACAATGTATCAAATCAAAACAAGCACTGCTAATACTACGACTAACAGTAAAGCTAGCCCGAGAGTGCTTAGCTCGAAAACATATATCACATGCCTTATTGGAAACTGAAGCACTGGAGTTAACAAAAGGAAACTGAACTAAAACCGAGGACGAAGGATGACCCATTCGTCGATGCCACAAATCCTGGGACATTGTCTTTACTCGAGTAGCTGCCGCAGTGACTGCCCCTCGAAAGAAGTAAAGTCCCCCCAACTGCTCACCCGCTCCAATCACCATCTTCGAAGTTAGGTCCTGAATCACGCAAAATTTATAAGAAAAAATAGCAATACACCCAGAATGCCCCAATAGCTGAGATAGAGAAATCAGGCTACACCGAAGGCTAGGAACATAAAGCACATCATAAAGAGTAATAAAAGAACCAAGAGTGACAGTCCCGGCCTGGCGAGCAGTAGTAAGTGTGCCATTAGGCAACTGAACCGAGCGTGGCGGAATATCATGAATATCGGTGAAAGAATCCCGATAACCCGTCATGTGATGTGTCGCACCACAATCATACATCCAATCAATAAAACTATTCTACCAGAAAGCGGAGTATTAGTGCGAGCAGAATTGACAAGGTTGAGGAGGGACTCCCATTGAGCATTGGACAATCCAGAAATTGCAGCCCGGTCGGTTTCGTTCAACACAGAACCACTAGAAAAATTTGAAGAGCCAATATCAGCCGCCGCATTTGCCTTCGCGTGGGAGCCACGACCGTTCCGTCCACGACCGCCTCGGCCACCACGGCCACCTCGACCACCACGAGACGAACCCCACCACTCGGGATAGCCATGTGTCTCAAAACAATTTGCCGCAATGTGACCCTTTTTCCCGCAACCAAAGCATGTGAGATTCGCCACCGATCGAACCTCAGCTGTCCCGGCTTGCTCGGTCGAGGTGAATGCAGCTGCACCCGCCATCTGCGATCCGCCCGCCGCCCATGAAGAACCAGTCAGGCGGGTTGTTGCTTGTGGAAATGGTCCCTGTATGCCGGCAGGTCCACCCGCTGTGTTGCTGCCCAGAATGCCGAGGCCGGCGGTGTTTGCAGCGGCCGGAGAGGAGAAAACCGCCGCACTGTTCGACGGAGCCGCGCCCAACAGGCCCGACCCATTGATGGAGAAACCTGCTGCGATGACTTGGGGCTGTTCAGTGCTCGCCGTGCGCATCCGCTCCTCGCGAACCAACATGGAAAAAACTCGATTGAGATTGGGGATGGGATCGAGTGCTAAAATATGAGAACGAGTAGTACTATACAAGTGTCCATCAAGACCCATCAAAAACTGATGAACCTTTTCTTCATCCCATTTTTTATCCCACAAGGTCTGTAGAGCACATTCACACTTTCCACAATGGCATAGAAAAGGTTTATCATAATCCGATAGTTCTTCCCAAATTTTCACCAAACGACCATAATAATTTTCAACAGTACTACCTTGTTGTTTGCACGTAGATAGAGCAATTTTTAATTCTTGAATCCTAGGGCCATTCACGGTAGTATATCGTTCCTTAAGTCCCAACTATAGATCTTGGGCAGAATCGGGTGTAGTGATAGAAGAGCGTACCTGTGGATCAATACTATTCATGATCCAAGAAAGAAGAAGAGAATTGTTAGCCAGCCAGTCTTCAAGAAGGTCATCGTCGGAGTCAGGACGAGGGATGGATCCGTCAAGGAATCCAAATTTCTTCCGTGCACGCAGCGCATTTCGAAAGCTTCGACACCATTCATCATAATTTGTATCACCCTTCAATTGAACATGGGTGATGAGAAGACCCGGGTTATCCGAAGAGGAAAGATCGTATGGAGAGATGGTCTTTCGAGCCACGGTACTTCCACTGGAGTCTGCCATTGAAGAGCCGCCGAGAAAAGAAGAGCCGCCGAGAAAAGAGCCGCCGAGAGGAGAAAAAAATCTGAAGAGAAGAAGAGCCGCCGAGAAAAGAAAAAAAATATGTTGGAAAAAAAAATTTAAAAACCCGCTCTTGATACCATGTCAAGGCCGTGAAATATTTGGAAGATATGAAAAGATGGCACACCCCATTGTGGTGTCCTCATATTATTATCTCATATATATACAACAAGACCTAGGGTAATTATAAGGAATTACTTGTCAAGCAAGATACCTAAAACTAGAAAAATATACTATCAAAAATACAATCCTAAATATACCAAATATACCAATATACTAACAATTATCTTGAGGTTGTGAAATTCTGTATTGCAATGAAATTTCACTTTGCAGAAATGAGAAAGTGGAAATGAATTTGGGATATTGCAAAAATACACCCTTTTCACCATGGACGGACGCACACTAGGCCTGGGCTGGGGTGAAGCCCAGGCCTGTTAATTTTTTTTTTTACTACTACTAACTTTATTTTTTTAATCCTAACCCAACCCAACAAAAGTAAATAAACAACTACAGCCCAAATATAATAACTTCCTAAATCCTCCTATGTCCTAAGGCCCTGCTCGTTTGTCAATTACTATCTTATTATCACCTCATTCTCATAACAATTATTTAGACTTAAAAAATTTAGTTTTTAATTTGTATGTTAAAATTCTGTGCCAACGTTTATAATAATTTATGATGATCGGACTGAAAATTGGAAAACAAAATAAGGCTAATATCAAAATTCTGAATGTCTGTTTTTTAAAATTGTAAATCACTTGTTATTTTAAATTCTGTATGGCTGGGTTTGTTGTTATTTTGTAAAATTAATTTTGTTTTGGTTGGGTCAATATTTGAATTAAATGTACATTTTTGTCCTAATATGTTTAACAAATATTTTTGTTAATATTTGAATTAAATGTACTTTGAATGTAAGAGTGGTAGATCGAAAGTGTATGTTATGTTAACTAGATTAATCCATCTAGTTTTGACGTTACCAGTTTCTACTGCTACAACCGAACGAGCTTTTTCAACCATGAAGCATGTGAAGACAACACTTCGTAACAAGATTGGGGATGATTTTCTCGATGATTGTTTGATTCTCTTCATCGAACGAGAGTTTACTAAGTATAAGTATAGATCCTATAATTGATGAATTTTATTATGTAAAATCTCGTCAAACACAACTTCAGTGAATTTTTTAAGAAAAAATATTATGTGATTTTTGTTGGAAAATCAGTAATATAAAATTGGGTATGACCTGATTTTGACTGATTTGTTGATAGCTAAATATTTAATTCGGATTGAATTAAATTGTGTAGAATAAATTCTACGTTCCGAGTAGAAACTCATAGTATATTTGATTTCTCAATACTGATTTTCGGTGAGTGAGAAATAAATGTTAGCCTTAAATGGGCACGCAGAACGTTGGTTGTGGGATTCGAATGGTTAAAAGTCTTATCCCATAGAGAACTCTTGAATGAGATTAACTCTCTTTATTATGATAAAAAAAGTTGGAGAGGTCACAACAATAACAAAGTTATCTACCATATGTTGGTATATAAACCGAGTTGGTTTTGGACTTGGGTTTCAACACAACCCGTGTGACATTGTTCCAGGTACATTGAACCTGGACGTGTGACCTTTCAACCACATAATAGTTTCAAGAGTTATGAGGTGAATTAATGGTGAGTTAAACCTGAAACGTTTTGCAATTAAAACCAAGTCATGAATGGATGTTAATGGCTTGGTGGTTACAAGCCATGAATGGTTGTTAATGGAGCCATGAATGGTTGTTAATAGCTTGGTGGTTACAAGTTTTTAATAGTCATCAAAACTAGCCATGAATGGCCTTTAATGGCTTAGTGGTTACAAAATGAAGAGCCATCCCCCACCTAGGTGGAGTCCTATAAATAGGACAGTGTAGAGACTGAATGAGAGACGAAAAAACACAACATTTTCATGCAATCTGAATACTCTCAAAGCCTCACGCATCATATCATAGTGCTCAGTTCTCGTCTTCGAATCCGTTCGCTGGAACTCTGAAGGCTGGTGTGCTACAGCTTCAGAGTGTATTGCTGTTGTATCTTTGGGGACATTACGCAAAGACCTGTCAGCACTATACGGGGCGTATTTGTCTTGCGGAAAGATTTCAATCGCCTCGACTTTCAATCTGTCCGCATTTGAGTTGTAATTTTTTATTTTGTTTTAGTTCTACTTGTACGAACTGAACACTTCAGTCAGTTCATAGGTTCCCGTTGTAATTCAAAACACACTTTGTGTAACAATCGCAAGACAAATATTCGACACCTACTGAATTGATGGCATCCACCGGAGAAGGTTCCAGCTCTCAGCAGCCGATCAATCATGTACCTGTTGTCCATGTTCATTCAACGGGCTTGACTTTAAGGCTGGGCCAAGGAAAGGTAAATCGAGTGCCCTTGTGGCTGAACACGGCCATGTGCTGGGTGAAATGACCGATTTTGATATGTTGGCTGTGGTGTTTGAAGCCAATTTGGTGGATAACCCAAGAGAGTGGTTCATCGATACTGGTGCAACTAGGCATGTGTGTTCTGACATGGAGGTGTTCTCTGAATACACTCCTGCTACGAGTCGGAAACTTCACGTGGGAAACTCCTCCACGTCTGATGTGGCTGGAGTGGGCACTGTGGTGCTGAAGCTCACTTCTGGAAAGGAGTTGAAGCTGAAGGATGTTCTGCATGTACCAGACATCCGCAAGAATTTGGTCTCCGGATCACTTCTTGTTGAGCATGGATTTAGGCTGGTGTTTGAAGCTAAGAATTTTATTCTTAGCAAGAATGGAATATTCATTGGTCGTGGTTATCTCGACAAGGGATTGTTCAAAATGAATGTAATGGCCGTGAGCCGTGTAACCATTGATAATAAAAAGCCTATTTCTGTTGAGTGCTCTGATTTATGGCATTTTAGATTAGGACATGTGAATCTAAATGCAATTAAACGGTTGATGAACTTAAAATTAATTTCTAATTCTAAAATTGAATCACACAAAAAATGTGAAATTTGTGTTGAAGCCAAAATGGCTAAATTATCTTTTCACTCGGTGGAAAGAAATACTGAACCGTTGGGATTAATCCATACTGATGTATGTGACTTGAAGTTTGTGCAAACAAGAACGGGTAAAAGATATTTTTTAACTTTTATTGATGATTGCACAAGGTTTTGCTACTTATATCATTTAAGAAGCAAAGATGAGGTTGTGGAAGTTTTTAAAAATTATAAGACCGAAGTTGAAAATCAACTCGGCAAAAAGATTAAATTAATCCAAAGTGATAGGGGTGGGGAGTATGTAGCTCCTTTTGAACAAATATGTTCTGAATATGGCATAATTCATCAAACGACGGCCCCCTATTCTCCACAGTCGAACGGTGTTGCTGAACGCAAGAACCGAACTTTAAAAGAGATGATGAATGCCATGTTGATAAATTCAGGATTACCCCAGAATATGTGGGGGGAAGCTGTTTTAACAGCAAATCATATTCTGAATAAAATACCACCTAAAGGGAAAAATGAGACTCCTTACGAAATGTGGAAAAATCATAAGCCGTCTTATAAGTACCTGAAAGTGTGGGGGTGTTTGGCTAAGGTTTCAGTTCCTGAACCAAAACAAATGAGAATCGGACCTAAGACGGTCAATTGTATTTTTATTGGATATGCATACAATAGTACTGCATATAGATTTCTGGTTCATAAATCAGAAAATCCGGAGGTATCGGTTGGTACCACTACTGAGTCGAGGAATGCTATATTCTTCGAGAATATTTTTCCTTTGAAGGAAATGGCAGAATCTAGTTCTAACAAAAGGACATATGAAACTGCTAGCGGTTCTGTACCAGATGGTACTAAAGATAAAGAAGAAGAACAGAGACGTGGTAAAAGGGTAAAAACGGTAAAAACGTTTGGACCTGATTTTATTACGTACATGTTGGATGATGAACCGAGTTCCATTAAAGAAGCTCTGTCTAGCCCAGACGGACCACTCTGGGAAGAAGCTATAAATAGCGAAATCGAGTCCATTATGCAAAATCATACTTGGGAGTTGGTTGATCTCCCTGCAGGTTGTAAATCTTTAGGATGCAAGTGGATCCTAAAAAGAAAATACAAAGCTGATGGAACGATTGATAAGTTTAAAGCAAGATTAGTGGTCAAAGGCTTTAAACAAAAAGAAGGGTACGACTTCTTTGATACCTATTCACATGTGACACGTATAACGTCAATTAGAGTGCTTCTCTCGATTGTTGCTTCGCACAATCTTGAGATTCATCAAATGGATGTCAAAACGGCATTCTTGAATGGTGAATTAGAAGAAGAAATTTACATGGAACAACCCGAAGGTTTTGTAGCACCTGGACAAGAGAAAAAAGTGTGCAAATTGATCAAATCCTTGTACGGACTTAAACAAGCTCCGAAACAATGGCATTTGAAATTTGATCACGTGATGTTGTCAAATGGTTTCAAAATTAACGAATGTGACAAATGTGTTTATGTTAAGAACACATCAAATACATGTGTAATTGTATGTCTATATGTTGACGATATGTTGATCATGGGGAGTAGCCATGAAGTGATCATGGATACGAAACGAATGTTGAAAAGAAATTTCGACATGAAAGACATGAGTGTAGCTGATGTAATTCTTGGAATAAGGATTATCAGAACCCAAGATGGAATTGTCTTATCACAATCTCATTACGTAGAGAAAGTGCTCAAGAAATTCAATGCCTATGAAGGTCCTGTGTCTAGGACACCCCTTGATCTTAGCTTAAATCTGGAAGCCAATAAAGGTCAACCAGTTGCTCAATTGGAATATTCACGGATAATAGGGAGTCTAATGTACTTGACGAACTGTACACGACCAGACTTGGCATATCCGGTGAATAAGTTGAGTAGATTCACCAGCAATCCCAGTCATGAGCACTGAAATGCTTTGAAAAGGGTACTGAAGTACTTAAAGTACACCCTTGAATACGGGCTAAAATACTCGAGATATCCAGCAGTACTTGAAGGGTACTGTGATGCAAGCTGGATATCTGATTCGAGAGATTCTCACTCCACAAGTGGATATGTCTTCTGTATCGGAGGAGGTGCTGTTTCGTGGAAGTCCACAAAACAAACTTTTATAGCTCGGTCAACCATGGAGTCGGAGTTCATCGCTTTAGATAAAGCTGGTGAAGAAGCTGAGTGGCTTCGAAACTTTTTATCCGATATTCCATGTTGGAATAAACCTTTGTCGCCTGTGATGATTCACTGTGATAGCCAAGCTGCTATAGGAAGGGCACAAAGTAACAAGTATAACGGTAAGTCGAGACATATTCGTCGTAGACATAATACCGTTCGCCAATTGATCTCAAATGGTATTATTTCCATTGACTACGTAAAGCCTAAGGAAAATTTGGCTGACCTTTTACTAAAGGATTGAATAGAGATCAATTGGGAATACTGCTAGAGGGAATGAGACTAAAAATCCACAATGAAAAGAATAATCATAGTGGTAACCCTACCTTGCTGAATGGAGATCTCATAAACTTGGTTCAAGGGAAAAACTAAACTATGAAAATTCAGCTGAGCACTTGGAACATTTGAATGTCCAAGTCTATTCCCTAAGGCAATCCAAGTGCAAGATTACCTGTTGATTGTGGTAAAGGTAAGTCATCTGGACTTTTAATGAATTTCTAACCTTTTAAAGGTGGAGTAATACATGATACTCTTGACAGGGAGGTCACCTATATAAGTGTGAAGTGAGGGCCGCTTCAATTGTAAACACTTATGAATCCAAAGCGTTTTCCATGGCCAAAAGGGACACAACAATAGAACGGAATGGAGTTAAGGCTCTATTGTGTAAATATTATTGTCTTGGTGTACACTATGGAGGAATAGTTCAAGGCACTATGTCCACTAAGCCGCCAGTACATCCGGTGATGTTTACTAAGAAAGGTTCAAAGCCACAAGCTACCTTTTCTGATGCAATAGGGTCTTTTGAGGATTGAGCACAAGAGTCTGCATACATGCATACATTTGATTTCCACTCATGTGGGGGATTGTTGGAAAATCAGTAATATAAAATTGGGTATGACCTGATTTTGACTGATTTGTTGATGGCTAAATATTTAATTCGGATTGAATTAAATTGTGTAGAATAAATTCTACGTTCCGAGTAGAAACTCGTAGTATATTTGATTTCTCAATACTGATTTTCGGTGAGTGAGAAATAAATGTTAGCCTTAAATGGGCACGCAGAACGTTGGTTGTGGGATTCGAATGGTTAAAAGTCTTATCCCATAGAGAACTCTTGAATGAGATTAACTCTCTTTATTATGATAAAGAGAGTTGGAGAGGTCACAACAATAACAAAGTTATCTACCATATGTTGGTATATAAACCGAGTTGGTTTTGGACTTGGGTTTCGACACAACCCGTGTGACATCGTTCCAGGTACATTGAACCTGGACGTGTGACCTTTCAACCACATAACAGTTTCAAGAGTTATGAGGTGAATTAATGGTGAGTTAAACCTGAAACGTTTTGCAATTAAAACCAAATCATGAATGGATGTTAATGGCTTGGTGGTTACAAGCCATGAATGGTTGTTAATGGAGCCATGAATGGTTGTTAATAGCTTGGTGGTTACAAGTTTTTAATAGTCATCAAAACTAGCCATGAATGGCCTTTAATGGCTTAGTGGTTACAAAATGAAGAGCCATCCCCCACCTAGGTGGAAGTCCTATAAATAGGACAGTGTAGAGACTGAATGAGAGACGAAAAAACACAACATTTTCATGCAATCTGAATACTCTCAAAGCCTCACGCATCATATCATAATGCTCAGTTCTCGTCTTTGAATCCGTTCGCTGGAACTCTGAAGGCTGGTGTGCTACAGCTTCAGAGTGTATTGCCGTTGTATCTTTGGGGACATTACGCAAAGACCTGTCAGCACTATACGGGGCGTATTTATCTTGCGGAAAGATTTCAATCGCCTCGGCTTTCAATCTGTCCGCATTTGAGTTGTAATTTTTTATTTTGTTTTAGTTCTACTTGTACGAACTGAACACTTCAGTCAGTTCATAGGTTCCCGTTGTAATTCAAAACACACTTTGTGTAACAATTTTTATGAAAATGAGTATTTAAAAATTCTAGCCCATTCTATTTTTAATTTCTAGATCCGTCCCTGCTTTTCACATTCTTTGCAACGTAATATTACTTGCTGGAGAGAATTTTGGGAAAATGAGACACAAACAGTAGAGTATATGGTTGGTATCATTTAAAGTAACATGATTTGTTAATTTCTCTTGAGTTATATATCTGAAATGAAATTTGGCTGATGTTCTACACTTGATTCGTGCATGAAAAATTTACAAAGATCGCGAAAGATTCAGACTCACGAGAAAAACGACATTCTGGCAGCGGCAGATGATATAGGCAGTTGATACAGTATTTGATACAGTATATATATTCTTGTGATTTTTTATATTTTAGTTTATATTGTTTCTATATTGCTGAAAATGACTTTTTGACTATTCAACACAAATATATGCTCACGTGTTGGAATATCACTTGTGAGTTGTCTCACATTGATTTGATAGGGTAAATAGACCTAACTTATAAGCCTAGTTGGCTACTTCTCCTACTACCAATTGGTTTTGGGATGGAACTTCACTTGGGCTTCATTTGGGCTAACCCTCTTATGGTGTGCTTCACCTGTGTGGGACCGCACTCGTATTGCCCCCGTTTGACATGGTATCAGAGCGGGCCTAATATGGGACCTGCTATGAAAAAAAAAAAAAAAAAATACCCGGCCTGGTTGTAGGCGTGGGCTGATGAAGGACTCACAAGTGAGGGGGCGTGTTGGAATGTCACTTGTGAGTTGTCTCACATTGATTTGATAGGGTAAATAGACCTAACTTATAAGCCTAGTGGGCTACTTCTCCTACTACCAATTGGTTTTGGGATGGAACCTCACTTGGGCTTCATTTGGGCTAACCCTCTTATGGTGTGCTTCACCTGTGTGGGACCGCACTCGTATTGCCCCCGTTTAACATCACGTGAGTTAACCTTTGTGGATATATAATTTGATGATTTTAAGCCTTTAGTTACACTAGGATTTTGCTTGTTTCAGTAAGATGCCAGTTCTAAGATTTTTATTTAAAAGTTTTCAGTTCTTTCTAATGCCCCATAATTTTGCAAGGCAAGCCTATGTCAGAGTTTTCCCCTCATATCATGTAACTGTTTACATGTTTCTCTCTGGTGCTATATGCCCATACTTGGCATTGGAGACATGTCGTCAGTGGTGGTTGAGCAATAAAACTGTAAACCTAATGCAAAATGGAAAAATGCCCACTGTTGCTATTGAACAGGCTTAACAACAAAAAAATTTTGCAAATCTTGTATGTTGTTATATGAACCATTTACTAGATTTAATCATTTGAACATGCTTGTTTACAAGTCACTTTGAATTCATACTCTTATTTTTACCATCAAAATACTAACTATGGTTTCGACAAAAATGTGAGCTCCAGTAAATATAATGTTCGGTTATTGATGTTATGTGGGTTCCTGTGTTATTTGAACATACCTTATTTGCACTGATTATGCACTTCCTTCCTTTGCTTTGCTTTAGCTTCGGTTCCCACAAGCGTAATGAGTTCACTCCAACGGTGCACCGAAAATCTTCAATAAGTGTATGATGCTTGTTGGCCCTCCATCAACTATGTAGTCAAGATGATGTATGCTTCGGTCACATTTCGGATCAAAGAACTAATCATGATTGTTCAGGTCAGTTTTTCTGTACCAAGGTTTTCTTTTTTATAATTTACCAAAAAGTCCGAGCTATCGAATGCGATTGTTTGATTGACATATTTTCATTGTCTGGATAAGACACTACTAATGAAATCAAAGATAGTTCTCAGGGTGAGGTGGAGATTGTAAGTATGGTACATTGAAAAGGATTCATCTTCGTCGTCTAAAGTTATGACTAATATAATGGGGTTGTCTAATGATTTGGACTTCAGCAGAGATTGTTTGTATGTGACAAAATGAAATTTCACTTTATGCAGTCGCTTCTTAAAGTTCCATAGAATTGAAAATGGTCATGAAACTCGACCTAGATGAGTTGCAACTACATAAGGTCTGTGATCACTACAAAAATATAATACTACTTATTTTGTGTCTAAATTCAAATTGTTGCTTTTCATTCCAAACCTTGAATTAAAGAAAGACTTGCTTTAGTTACCTTTTACAAACAAATAAATCACTTATTTGCATACTTTCAAATCCTATTTCCTTGTACAACTATTTGGATAGAGTTCCTTTATAACTTCAAGTCTCTTTCAGGTGCCTTTTGGAGGATGTTAAGCGTAGAACCACGATTAGCCTATGAAACTCTTTGAAAGCACTTTCATGTTTTTTATTAGCTTTTGACTCTATCCTCAAATTAATCTCAAGTGATGTTGAAGCTTGACATGGAAATTCACAGTACTTGTTCATTCAGAGTTTAGCAGCCTTAGGTTCTATATCACACCACTTAATATACATGTGATAATATATGTCAGATTGAAACTATTTCACATATGTATTCACTCTCGACCTACCTACATTTTTTTATTTAATGGTTGACAAGGGTTAACGTAAATGACCATGATATTCGTTTTGTCGAGGACAATTTGGAAATACCGGTAACAACTTTGAATTAATTGGTTTACATAATATAGACTACTGGTACATAACATAACTCTGGGTGGGGAATATTTAGATCTCATTCTGTGCCGCTTAGAGTTTTGTTACTTCAGCTTGCTGCTCCATTGTGTGTTAATATAAGGCTTATGTTGTGGTTTTTTTTTTTTTTGGAAGGTCTTAGGTGCTTGGGCCTTGGGCTGGGAAATTTGAATGGATGGGATGGAGATAACTCAATCCTTTTCAACATCCACTAAATTTTTTTTGTTCCATAATTAGACTTATGATAAAAGGTTCTTTGTATTATATTTTGTTATGCATTGAACAGGTTCAAGGTTTTGCTCATGAATGTAACGATTCAGCCTCGGCCATTGATACAATTTAGGCGCTCGAAAATAAAGCAAGTTCTTCAAAAGAGGAGTTGGGGCAGATGCTAACGTGCGTCTTGGTTGAGAACATGAGGTAAGTTGTTAATCTGTTGTAATCCAAATGTCTGCATGCTTGGTGATGCCCAACATGTTGAAAAGGTATACCACTTAACTCTCACATCGCCCAGACATTACAAAGAATAGTAATGTCTGATGTTGTCCATTGGATTTTTGGTATTTTTTTATTGTCTGGTAATCTCTCTGTTTAACAATCAAAAAAAAAAAAAAGATTAGAACATTACCTAGGACTTTAACTTGAGTGGACTCTTTTTTCATTTCAAAAATTCATTTCATTGATAGATTAGTCCTTCCAAGTGTTGTTATAATTTCCTCTATTTTTATTATCTATAATAGTTATTATTTGTTATGAACTCTTGTACCAATAGTCTTGGGAACGTTACTTTGTGGCACATTTTCAATTCATTAGAATAGTAAAATGCTTTAAATATTCACAATATCCAGCGAGTTTGTTAAAGCTAGCTGAAAAATCAAATGCAAATACAAATATTACCCATAATTAAATGTGTATCTGTTGATTTTTTCCCAAAACTAAAATAACAAGTCATATGTGCACGAACATCTCAAATTGTATTAAATGTTGAAAATGTTTTTTTGGACTGTACAAGAAGTCAGGTTTAATCGTAGAACGTCTCGCAGTTAAATTGAAAATAAGGAAAAATTCGGGTAACAGACCGTGTCGTTATCTAGGGCTACTAATTTCATAATATAGCGAGATTTGATACCAAAGTTGATTAGACGAGTCAGTCGAGGGTGTAGACGGAACCGTGAACGAGAAAATTCTCTTATTTATTTCATTTTATTTTTATTTCCTTTGTTTAGATTTTATTTATTTAATTAGGATCTTTGTTTTTTTATCTAATCCCCCCTATTTTATTGTTTTCTTAATTTCAATTAATACGAAAAAGACACAATTTGATACACACTCCTTGTGGTTCGACCCTTGCTCGCTGCTGCTACTAGTTGGTAGAAGTTAATTAAGGAAAAATACAAATTATAATTTTGTCGCCTTGTGACGCGCGGTCAGCCATTCTCCATCATCTCCAAACGGTGTTCCACCCTCTCGAAACGGGCGTCCATCCTTGTTTGCATACAAGGATCGGCAAGTCGTACCAATTTGATAGAGTGAAGGGCAATAATAACAATAGATAATGAAAGAACTACCCCGAATGGTCCTCAGGCAAGATAGCCTGCCACAAACGTCAATATTCCAGAGTGCTCATCTAACTCTTAGCCACCAATATATATACTAAATCCTAATACTTTATTAATTAAACCTTAAAGCCCATTTAAGAGCCCACTAACTTAACTAATTATATTAACTAAATAATAAGGATAATCGGGATTACTCTCTAGGGTCCAGTAGGAGCAGCCGCGACCCGTTTCAGCCTTCTAGAATAAACTTTAAGAAATTAGTCTTTATCAGTTTGCGTATCTATATGAGTTATGAATTAATGTTTGCTTTTCTTTCTCTTATATTATTCCGGCGCTATTTTTGAATTGCTTTAGATGTTAAGGAACCTTTGTAGTTTCATTACAATAATTATCTCAATAGATGGAAATTTGGCAGGTGGTAATTGATGATAACTGAGATATAATCAAATATTATTAGTATTTTTTTTATCTAAATATTATGCTGGTGTGTGGCCCCCTTATAATAGTAACATGTTGCAGAATGGAAGGACGTACAAGTTAGTGAGTATAAACAAGGCGGCTTTTGATTCACCCAATGTTGTTGTTGTGTCATGACTGTTGAGGAGATTGGTTCCACTGTTGATGCTTCCAAAACAGAAACTATTGTGGCAAAAGTGTATCCTGATTATGTTGCTGCTAAGGATAAAAATGTTTTAGATTGGATGTTTTATCAGGGCTCGAGTAATGTTGGGAGTGAAATATTGGTTCAATGTTGGTGAAGCACATTGTGATCAAATATGCATGTGTGCATTTATCTTAGGGTTGTTTTTTTTCTTTTAAGTGAAAGTCGCCTCTTACTTGTAAAGGCGTGTTTCTTTTCTTGCTGTTTTCCTTTTTTAGCTGAACCTCTAATTAGGAGACGTGTCAGTTCTGTATTGGTCATTATGGGACTTAAGCTCAACCATATAAGTTGAGCATCGTCTTCATTTTCCTGTAACTTTTGATTTGATGAAATAACAGAGAAAATTTCCCAAATATTATCTTGAGCTTCAAGCTTTACATGGTACCAGAGCGGGTCATCAATGGCGCGCAATAATGATGGACGAACAGTCACAAAGTACACACGCGATTCAGATCCACTTCAGCTTCACGGTTCCGATCATCCAGGCATGGTGTTGGTGAGTAATCCGCTCACCGGGTCCAACTATCTACACTGGAGTCGCACAATGAGGTTAGCGCTAGGAGCGAAATCCAAGCTAGGTTTTGTCTATGGTACGATTGCGATTCCAGATCTCGATTCAGAAGATTATGAACAATATCAGAAAGTAGAATTCATGGTGATGTCATGGATACTGAACACGATTTCAAAGGAGATCGTTGAAGCCTTCATGTGTGTGAAAAACTCGAAACAACTGTGGGACGAGCTAGCTGAAAGGTATGGAGAAAGTAACGGACCTCTTCGATATCAGCTGAAGAAGGAGATCTCAAACTTTTCTCAAGGTAATCTCACTGTCACATCTTACTACACAAAGCTGAAATGTCTCTGGGATGAGTATGCCTGTTTAGTAGCTTTACCTGAGTGTAATTGTGGTGCTGAGAAAGCTTATGGAGATAATGAATCAAAAAGTAGGCTCATGGAGTTTTTAATGGGGTTGAATGATGTCTTTGAACCTGTTAAAAATCAAATACTGCTGATGGAGCCGTTGCCTACAATAAACAAGGCTTACTCCATGATTATGAAAGTGGAAAAACAGAAAGCTGTGTACAGCTCAAACTTAGATGGCTTGGAAAGCCCAATCATGCTGGTAAAAGGAGGATTTGGAA
>CACSLK010034598.1:17139641-17153467 GCA_902706635.1 Striga hermonthica
TTTTTTTTTTTGTTAGAAGTCGAGGGCAGGAGCTAGATTTCAGTGGCAGACATGGACACAAAGTGGCCCGGGTACAGCTAGTACATGAATGTTTAGTAGTTTTTTTTCTTGCAGTGTGTTAGCTAAACATTGTCAAATCAACACTTACGAAAATATTTGAAAGAAACCAAGTTAGATTCGCTAAAGTAAATTTGTTGAATATTCTTATATTTCTAATTGTAGTAGAAGCTTTTTTATGTTGATTTGTATCATTTGTTGGTAGAGTTCGTAACATATGAAAGAAACCAAGTTAGAAGGAGTATTTATCTAGTGTTCAACTTTATAGTTAGGTACATAATTGTATACTGATGTTTTGTGGCCAACTTGCTATCAAATTGCTATTAACAATAGTTATTGATTGCAATGCACACATTCTACAATGTAATAAGCTATAGCTAGACCAAACTCTTATTTATTTCACTTATAATATGCTTTAAGAATGAAAAAATGTTTATTTCACTTATAATATACTCAAGATTAAACCATATTGAAAAAATGTAACCTACACACTTAGTGCACCTAATACCCATAATTTATTCTTTTTGTGTGTACGTGTGTGTTTGTCGCTTCAGCCTCTAGACAACTCCTGACATGAAAAACGACCCTTTTTTTAATCAGGTAAATATGTTTTTATTTCATTTTTATTGTTTGTTTTTTAAACATTAACAACAAATCTCGTTGTATTAGTTTATTCTGTAGACAACATTTTGTTGGCCGAGGGACCTGCCCAATCATGTTTTAGGGATCCGGCATCAAGGAAATACACGTATATTTCAAAATATGCTAATTTTGAAATAACTTAAATGTAAGTTTTGTATCTCGAGCTTTAATAAATCTTGTTTTCATTTTGCAAGATTCATGTTGTGTTTTCGCTATTGTAAACTTCTCTTTGCGAACTTATACCCAATGTTGGCTGACAATCAATTACGGGGGGCTCGACAAATATTTTTGGAAACTTTCCTCAAGCAGCATCGGAAGGATCGGCTCAGGAACTGATCGACTTTCTACTACAAGCAACAAATCCTACAGTACGTTATATTCCACCTTGAGGTTTTCCCACCAACTTGTGAAAGGTTTTTGCCTATATCAAAGAATACAGTCTTTTCCGCGAGTATCAATACCAATTCAAGATGAAGTACCAATAATATGTCGTAAAGGTGGAAGCGACAAAAAACCCTTTAAGTTTTTTAATTTGAATGTTCAACCAACTTTGAATTTTGTGTACAACTAATAATCCATTTCTATTTCTAAGAGGAAAATTTTCATAACAGGTTTTGAAGAGATCAATCGTTATGACTTTTCAAAAGTGGTACAACACCTTTCTAAGTAGCCACTGGTAACGTCTGTTCGATTTTGTAACAGATTTAAATATTGAGTTACAGAAAATGGAATATACACAGGCAATACTGTCGATGAGGATGAAAACGAAAGGTAAAGGCAAGCTGTCGTTTTGGTTGGTTATGGCGTCCAGAACAATCAAGATTATTACATAGTGCAAAACTCTAGCGATGATACGTGGGGCCACAAAGGGTTCATCAAAGTGAGGGGGAATGATGTAGGAAATATGTTTTACCCTGTAGGTGCTCATCTGAAACAAATCAAGGTAACCTGTTTTTCAATTCATGTTTTAAATAATTTATATTTAAATATGTATTAGATTCAAGTAATTCATCATTTTTTCGTTAGGTTTTAACAGACATGCGTATTCAATACGCTCTGACCAAACGATACAATATAATAAGAATGTTAAGTTTTTTAGGTAAATAGTTCTTCATTTAAGCATATACTTATGTTATTATATTATGTAATGTTCGTGAATCATTTAGAAATTAGTGATTTAATTGTGCTATTGTTATTACTTATATGCATATGAATTGTTAATATGAATTGATTAACAGTTGATTCGGACTCAGACCAGAGAAAGGAGAAGAGATGGAGAAAGAAGGTACACCTTTTTTACCTCTATTTTTTTGTTGAAATTTTTAGGTTGATATTTCATTAAACTAGTTCACTTTATATGTGTGGGTTTTTTGGAGCAACACATTTTTTCCTATTATGAGGGTAACTACCTGTATATATATGGATTGATAACTCAAGTAAGATGGTTTCATTTGTATATATTTTTTTTTTCTATGGAGTACCTTTTTGCTATGGTTTCGTGCTCGGAAGTATTAACTGGAACAAAATGTGAAAAACTTGAAACAACTACGAGAGCATGTAGCATTTACAATACCTACATATTTGAAAAGGTACTCCATAGAAAAAAACTATACAGCTGAAACCATCTCACTTGTATCAATTATATATATATATATATATATATACATATATGTAGTTATCCTCATAATAGGAAAAAATGGTGCTGCTCCAAAAAAACCCACCCATATTAGTTGAGCTAGTTTATTGAAATATCAATCTAAAAATTTCAACAAAAATAGAGGTAAAAAAGTGTTCCTTCTTTTTCCATCCCTTCTCCCTTCTCTGGTCTGAGTCCGAATCAACTGTTAATCAATTCTTATTAACAATTTATATGCATATAAGTAATAACAATAGCTCAAGTAAATCACTAATTTCTAAATGATTCACGAACATTATAAAATATAATAACAAAAGTATACACTTAAATGAAGAACTTTTTACATGAACAGCTTAACATTCTTTTTATATTGTATCGTTCGGTCTGAGCGTATTGAATACGCATACCTCTTAAACCAAAAGAAAGAATGATGAATTTAATCTGAATTTAATACATATTTAAAAATAAATTATTTAAAACATGAATTGAAAAACAAGTTACATCGATTTGTTTCAGATGAACTCCTACAGGGTAAAACATATTTCCTACAACATTCTTCCTCACTTTGATGAACCCTTTGTGGCCCCACGTGTCACCGCTAGAGTTTTTGCACTATGTAATAATCTTGATCGTTCTAGACGCCATAACCTACCAAAACGACAGCTTGTCTTCTGCTTTCGTTTTCATCCTCATCAATAGTAGGGCATGTGTATGTTTCATTTTTTAGAACCCATTATTTAAAGCTGTTACAAAATCGAACTGACGTTACCAGTGGCTGCTTGGAAAGGTGTTGTACTGCTTTTGAAAAGTCATAATGTCATAATGATTGATCTCCTCTCAAAGCCTGTCATGAAAATTTTTCACTCCTAGAAATAGAAATGATTTATTAGCCATACACAAAATTCAAAATTGGTTGTACATTCAAATTAAAAAAACTTACAGGTTTTTTTGTCGCTTTCACCTTTACGACATTTTGTTGGTACTTCATCTTGAATTGGTATTGAGATTCGCGGAAGAGACCGTATTCTTTGATATAGGCAAAAACCTTTCGGAAGTGGGTGGGCAAACAACTAGGTGGAATATGACTTAATGTGAGATTTGTTGCTTGTGATAAAATGTCAGTTCTTGCACCGATCCTTCCGATGCTGCTTGAGGAAGGTTTCCAAAAAGATTCGTGGAGCCCCTAATTGATTGTCAACCAACATTGGGTATAAGTTCGCAAAGAGAACGTTCACAATAATGAAAGCATAGCATGAATCTTGCAAAATGAAAACAAGATTTATTAAGGCTCAATATACAAAACTTATATTTAAGTTATTTCGAAATATACATGTATTTCCTTGATGTCTGATCCCTAAAACATGATTTGGGATGTCCCTTGGCCAACAAAAAATGTTGCCTAAAATCTAAAATAATATAACTAGATTTGTTGTTAATGTTTAAGAAACAAACAATAAAAGATGAAAGAAAAACTAAACAAAGAGAAAATGGTCGTTTTCAGGTCAGGAGTTGTCTGGAGGATGAAGCGACACACACACAAAGAGAATAAATTATGGGTATTAGGTGCACTAAGTGTGTAGTGGAAGTGAAATAGACATTTTTCAGTCTTAGTGAATATTATAAGTGAAATAAATAAAATTTTGGTCTAGCTATAGCTTATTACATTGTAGAATGTGTCCGTTGCAATCAATATCTATTTTTAATAGCAGTTTGATAGCAAGCCGACCACAACAACATCAGTATATAGTTATGTACTTATCGTACTTATCTATAAAGTTGAACACTAGATAAATACTCCCTACTTTACTTGATGAATCTAACTTGGTTTCTTTCATATGTTACAAACCCTACCACCAAATGATACAAATCAACATAAAAATGCTTCCACTATATTTAAAAATATATGAATATTCCCTACAACAAATTTACTTAACGAATCTAACTTGGTTTCTTTCGAATATTTTTGTAAGTGTTGATTTGACAATGTTTAGCTAACACAGTGCAAGAAAAAAATAATGAACATTCATGTACCAGTTGTGCCCGGTTCACTCTATCTCTGCCATTTAAATCTAGCTCCTGCTATCGACTTCTTATAAAAAAAAAAAAAAAAAAACAGACATTTCTTGTAAGTTTATGAAGAAAAGATACAACAAGCACACGCATACAAACAATTGTATTACACTAAACAATAGTTTTTTATGTTAAATATTCGTGTCAATAGGTTTGTTAATGTTAAGATAACAAAAAAAAACACTTGAAAAGGATTTGCACTAGAACAATATAAGGGTTTGCTCTATGGTAGTAAAAGAAAGAAAGGCAAGGGTCTCAACATAAGAAAATGAACTATCACCACCTAAATAGTTTGCATAGGAGATTTATATAAATAGTTTGCATTAAAATATGAACTATCATGAACCGCGCACAGTCAGTCCCTGTGGGCCTCTGCCCTTGGCTGCAGACACGGGTCTCTGCTCGGTTCTCTGTTGTCGGCTGGCCCGGATGAGGCCCTTCTTTTACCAATGCGTTTTTTCCTTTGGTTGCCTTTTAGGAGATTCAACATTATTTGGTTGTGTTTTTTCCTTTTTTAGTACAGTCATTCTATTACAATCTAAGCAGATATCACATGAGCAAATCCCTTTAAGGACGGTTATAAATACAAAATACTACACGCATCATGAAATGTCAATTATGATCCTCTTAGCTATAAATGCATGCATAATAAATATGACAATTATGATCTTCCTAGGCTCCAAGATACAAATGCATAATAAATATGATGAAGACGTGACCGCCATCGCGTATTTGAATAAATATGACCGGCTCTGAGTTTAGTCTACTTATTCACATTATCATTAGTACCCTTTTATTTTATTTCCTTTAGTTATTTAGTAAATTTAGTAGGAAAATAAATATCTTGCAGTGGTTAGGCAAGATTAGGTTTCTCTATTTTCCTTTCTTATTTATATGGCGTATGGACGATGGAAGAGAGAGATTATTATTGAATTGAATTGAATATGTTCATTTCATTCTTACGACATCAGTTGGTATTTAGATATTTAGAGACCAGCAACGATCCACGATGCTGCCAAAAAGAGGAAACGCAGGCAACGACGTTGAAGAACGAGTCCAAAGGATGGATGACAGATTTCAAGGGATGGATGATCGTTTCACGGACCTCTCAACCGGGATTGAGGAGTTGCAGCAGGCGATGCGTACCATGATGGCAGAAGTTCGTACGTACCATTTCCCCTCTTTTACGACTTGCCCGTAAAAACTGGGAAGAATTCTGCAAAGATGTGATGGCCCGCATTTACTCCGCCGAAAGGTGTTGGTGTGTTGCCTTGATTTCTTCTCTTTCTTCTCTCCCTCATTCATGTTCTCTTTTTCCTCAAACCCTAGCCTTCTCCATCTTCTACTCAGAGAAGCACACAAAAAAATGGCTTCGAGGTGACGTATTCGTCGTCGAAGAATTGAACGAATTTTTTATCGCCGTCGAGAAATTGACCGGCGAGGCTCTTGCCTGGTTCGAAGTGGTGTGCTTGCCACCAATGCGGAAAGTGTCGAGGATGAAGAGGAGGATGAGGTTCTGTCCGACGACAAGCCACCTCCGAAACCAAGAATCAAACTTGGAGAAATTATGAGGGTAGTGTAATCAGTCTGAATTTTACCATCTTTTTGCTGCCATAAATCTGCACGGTTTTGCTTTATTAGGGATGAGATATAAAATTGTAGTTATTGATGTGCAGGAGCTCGAGTTTTTGTTGTTATGAAACAGATATTGAATAAACGAGCGATTGAAGTGTTGGATATTCGTACATCGAGGCTTTTGGATTAAGCGTGTCACGTTTTTTGCTTCTTTTTTTTGTTTTCTATTTTGTTATCAGTTTTAGTTCTACGACGTCGTTCTGTGGCGTTTTGCTTGTGGTCACTAAAGTGACGTGTATAAAAGACCGTCTTCTTCATTTCTGAAAAGATAATTCAGAAAATGATATACAGAAAATTTGCCCCAAAGTTTTTTCTTTCGATTTCTTCATGGTATCAGAGAGGGTGAGCTCGATTCTTCAAATTAAAGGTTCGATCGAGCTTCTGTTGTGCATTTCGTCGCGGATTTAGCTCATTTCTAGCTGAAAATCAACTAAAGCTTGGTGAGGTACAACAATGGCGAAACAGAATCCATACTTACTTCACGGCTCCGATCATCCGGGAATGCTCCTAGTAACGCATCCTCTTTCTGGTAACAACTTCCTCTCGTGGAAACGATCAATGATGATTGCTCTAGGTGCTAAAACTAAACTTGGATTTATCAATGGTGAAATTTTGCAACCGGATGAAACAGATGAGGTTTTTGATGATTGGAAAAAAGTTGATTGGATGGTACTGTCTTGGATCATTAATTCTTTGTCGAAAGATATAGCTGAATCTTTTATCTATGCGGAGAGTGCTAAAGAGCTATGGGAGGATATATGCCAACGGTTTGGGGAAAATAATGGCCCATTGCGATACAAGGTTCCGAGAGAAATCACAACTTTGGTGCAGGGTACTAATACAGTCATGGAGTATTTTAATAAATTGAAAAGGCTATGGGATGAATTTGCCTGTGTAGCACCTTTGCAAGTTTGTGACTGTGAGAAAGGGAAAAACATCATACAACGTGAAGCTGAGACCAAACTCATACAGTTTCTTATGGGGTTGAATGATGCATATGATAGTATCAAGAATCAGATTATGCTCATGGATCCTTTACCTACGGTTAACAAAGCGTACTCTATGATTCTCAGTGCTGAGAGGCAGAAATCTATTCAAAGTGAGCTTGGGAACAGATTTGACAATGCTGCATTTGTTGTCAAAACAGGAGGATATGGAGGGAGTTCTTATAGTCAAGGGAGAGGGAATAGGGAGAGGGAATCTAGGAGGGAAAGTTTGGAATTCAGTAGGTTCATCACCTATGGGAAGGGGAAGAGGATTACCAAGGCTCAGTCGAGAGGAAAAGGCAAGGCTGATTTGTGAGAAATGTGGAATGAGAGGGCATAATGTCAATACATGTTTTAGGGTTCATGGTGTACCTGATTGGTACAGAGATTTGAAACAACAACAAGGACAGGGTTATGCTAATAATGTTGAAGAATTGGGGTATGATGATAGGCCCAAGTCAGCTATGGGAAATAAAGAAGTAAAGCAGCTTGATCTTAATTCATTTATCCAACAGATACAGGAGCTAACAAGCTACATAAAGGGAAAAGAGAACATGAGTGGACAAAGTGATTATGCACAATTTGTGACCTTCTCTGAAAATGAGGAAAATCATGACTTACAATTTGCATTGTCTGCTTTGGAGAGTGGCCATCAAGATGACTGGATCATAGATAGTGGTGCAAGCAAGCATATATGCAAGGCTAAGAGTCAGATGATAAATGTATGTGCACTTAGCAGTCCATTTACAGTTTGCTTACCTGATGGATCTAAGAGGGCAGTTCATTATAAAGGAGATGTCATCATTGATAAGGGGATCATACTCAGGGAAGTGCTGTTGATTCCAGAATTCAAATACAACTTACTATCTGTGAAACAATTTTGTGAAACAAGTACTCAGATTTGGGAGTTTACTAAGAACTCATGTGTTCTGAAGGAGGGGAGCACTGGACAAATATGTGGGAAAGGTGAGGTTATTGGAAACCTTTATGTCTACAAAAGGAAAGGAGAGGGGCTGAGCAATATTGTTCATTGCAACATGGCACTGGACAGATGGCACAAGTCCCTAGGGCATGCATCTTTCACTACTATGAAGCATTTACAGTTTTTATATGAGGATTGTGATGAAACAGGAGAAGCATTGTTGAAGTCCTGTGATGTTTGCTTTAAATCTAAGCAGCATAGACTACCTTTTCCTAGGAGTCATATACAAACAACTACAAGCTTTGATCTGATTCATGTGGATGTGTGGGGACCTTGCAGAGAAGAATGCCTAACTCACACACCTTACTTCCTAACTGTGGTGGATGACTACACTAGAGCCACATGGGTTTTTTTGATGGTGGATAAATCACAGGCAAAGAAGCTGATTAAGGACTTCATTTACATGGCAAAGAGACAGTTTGGGGCAAAGGTAAGAAGGATTAGATCAGACAATGGAAGGGAATTCTTGAATTCTGAGATGATTGAGTTTCTTGCTGCTAAAGGAATCCAACATGAGACTAGTTGTGCTTACACTCCTCAACAAAATGGCATAGTGGAGAGGAAGCATAGACATTTGCTTGAGGTGGCAAGAGCACTTCTCTTCCAAGGAAATTTGTCCCTGAAATTTTGGCCATTTGCTATTCTTACTGCAGCCTACATAATTAACAGGCTACCAGCTGCTATACTAGATTGGAAATCACCTTATGAACGTTTGTATCACAAGGTGCCTGAATATCACGCTTTGAAACCTTTTGATTGTTTAGCTTATGGAGCAAATGTCAATCCTACAAAAGGAAAATTTGACCAGAGAGGAATCAAAAGCATTTTCTTGGGTTATGTTGTGGGAAAGAAGGGTTACAGACTTTATGACATTAACACAAGAGATGTATATGTCAGTAGAGATGTGGTATTTCTCGATAGTTGCTTTCCTTCTGAAACAGGGATTCTAGATTCAGAATTACCAATTACTATACCTGTTGTGCAAGAAGAAATAATGGAGGATACAATAGAAGGGCCTGATACTCCAACATCTAATCCACAGCTGGGTTTGAGAAGGAGTACTAGATGCAGACAACCTTCAAAGTGGCTTTCAGATTATGAGTGTGAAGGAGCAGTCACTTTGCCCACTTTTTTGGCAAATATTTCCACTGACAAAGGGCCAGCTCATTATGGTCATGCAAAGAAAAATTCAGCTTGGGTGGCAGCTATGGAACAAGAACTTAAGGCATTAGAAGATAATAATACCTGGGATTTGACAACTCTACCTGAAGGAAAGAGAGCCATTGGATCGAAATGGGTTTACAAGATCAAACGGAGAGCAGATGGTACGGTGGAGAGGTTTAAGGCACGGTTGGTGGCAAAGGGGTATAATCAAGAAGAAGGGATAGACTTCTTTGATATATTTTCCCCTGTTGCCAAACTTGTTACAGTTAGAATCTTCATAGCTGTTGCAATCATGAAAGGTTGGGATCTTCACCAAATTGATGTGAATAATGCCTTTCTCCATGGGCATCTCACAGAGGAGGTTTATATGTCTTTACCACAGGGGTACACCAAAGGCAAAGAGGGACAGGTTTGTCGGCTCAAGAAAAGCTTGTATGGGCTTAAACAAGCTTCAAGAGAGTGGAATAAGGAGCTTAGCAGAAAGCTTTTACTGTTTGGGATGATTCAAACTAAGCATGATCACTGTTTGTTTACTTTCCAAAGAGGGACTGATTTTATGGCTATATTGGTCTACGTTGATGATGTTCTTCTCACAGGAAATAACATTGGTCTCATGGCTAATCTCAAATCATTTTTACATGAAGCCTTCACTATTAAAGATCTTGGGCCAGCACGGTATTTTCTTGGAGTGGAGATTATTAGAACTTCAGAGGGGGCTAACTTGAATCAAAGAAAATATATTCTTGATCTCCTAGGTGACTTGGGAATGCTAGATTGTGGACCAACTACCACACCTTTGCCCACTGGTCTAAAATTACAGAGTGACGATGGTGTACCACTTGGGCAGCCTGATACATTTAGAAGGTTAGTTGGACGGCTTCTTTATCTCAACATGACTCGACCTGATGTCACATATGTTGTTCAACAACTTAGTCAGTTTGTCGGTGCTCCTACCTGATCACATGGACTGCAGCTTTACATATTGTGAGGTATTTGAAGGGAACAGCTGATTATAGCCTGCATTTTCCTTCTATGAGTTCATTTTCTCTCACAGCCTATAGTGATGCGGATTGGGCCGCATGTAAGGATACTCGTCGTTCTATCACTGGCTTCTGTATTCTTCTCGGGAATTCCCTTATTTCTTGGAAAATAAGAAACAACAAACCATCTCTCGATCCACGGCTGAGGCCGAATATCGCGCTATGAGTTCCTCTGTTGCCGAGCTTATGTGGGTCACCTACATACTTGCTGATTTTCACATCCAGGTTCCACTACCTATATCTTTGTGGTGTGATAATAAGGCAGCCCTTCATATCTCGGCTAACCCCGTGTTTCACGAGCGCACGAAGCATCTTGACATTGATTGTCACTTTGTGCGTGAGAAGTTCAAAAGTGGGTTTGTGTTTCCAGTGCACTTATCCACGCAGTTTCAGCTTGCCGATGTATTCACCAAGATTCTGCCTAGTCGGCGTGCTCACGCGCTTCTGTCCAAGCTTGGCATGCTTCTCCCATGTCAAGCTTGAGAGGGGGCTGTTGGATATTCGTACATCGAGGCTTTTGGATTAAGCGTGTCACGTTTTTTGCTTCTTTTTTTTGTTTTCTATTTTGTTATCAGTTTTAGTTCTACGACGTCGTTCTGTGGCGTTTTGCTTGTGGTCACTAAAGTGACGTGTATAAAAGACCGTCTTCTTCATTTCTGAAAAGATAATTCAGAAAATGATATACAGAAATTTTGCCCCAAAGTTTTTCCTTTCGATTTCTTCATGAAGCTTCGGACAAGGAAAGACCTACACCGTATCTTCGGACCGGTGATATTCTGGAAATCAAATTGGTGTGCCGTTTTTCGTTTGTTTAGCCATATTTCAATACAGTCACATACTGATGCTTGCCTGCATTTTGTGTACTATTTGAGTAAACGTTGTTGTGTGTGTGTGTGCGCTCTACAGGAAGTACCTGGGAAGAAGCGCCGGTTGGCTGTATATAAAGGGATAGTCATATCGAAGCAAAATGCTGGCATCCACACTACGATTCGTATCAGGCGTATCATTGCTGGAGTTGGTGTTGAGATTGTATTCCCTGTGTAAGTTTTCACTTTTGAGAAGGTTTAAGACTTTAGGTATATATGATCATTTTTCATTTTGTTGGTCTAAATGTGGTAAACAAAGCGGTTGTTGGAATATATCACAGTTTGTGCTTCTCTATCATTTGAATAAGTTGCTTGATTGCTTTGCTTGGTAAGTTCCACAAACAAGGCCCGACATAATCAACCAGTGGATCTGCTTCGACCTGTCGTACCTAATCGCCTTTGTGGTCCTGCCGGCGGTCTTCTGCTTCTAGCGGTGCTGCTTCCATGGCCGAGGGAGGGTGAGGATGATGAAGGGCTGGGAGAGGAACTTCCAGATGCCACGGAACATATTCGAGAGCTGAAAAAGAGTGTTTTTCAAATCATCATTCCTTCCTGGAAAGCTTGATGATTGTTCATGTACGAATTCTGAAGAATCTGGTATTATTATTATTATTATTATTATTTTGTTGGATCTTATAAGTAAAGTTGCTCTTATTTTTTCATTTCCAAAGTATTTTAGAGATATTCATAGGTGAGGGAGACTCGGCTGGTGGGAGTGCCAAACAAGTCCGTGATCGTCGGTTTCCTTGTGATCTTCTCTTCTGACAAATGTTTCGGATGTACTTGTGTAGGCCTCTGATTAGATCTTAGCTAGAAATTTGTGTAGGTTGCCGTCACTACTTACAAAGAAATTGATGCTCATATACCCAATTACCCTAGCTTGTCGCCCCAATTGATTTGCCAGCTCCACAATGTCACAATGCATGTGGGTTTTGATCTGTGTCTGTTGGTGGTTTTGATTTGAAGAAGAAATTGTTAGACGATAGAGAATTCCCAAAAATGCACCATGACCTGCAGCGCCTATTGCAGGTAATTAATGTTGCTAGACATTCTGTAACTTCTATAAATGTTTGTCCATGTTGTATTATCATTTTTTCTAAAGAAATCTGAATGGACAATCAATTGATGCGTTTTTTTCTTTTTTTTTTATAAAAAAAATCAGGTTATGAATAGTATTAAACACTACTATATTCTAATTCATTCTGAAATTAAGTTGGTTAATGAGTTCGTAAAGTGAGCTGATCATATGTTGCTAGATAATCCCTGCCTATGGAAGATTATCTTGAGGTTGTGAAATTCTGTATTGCAATGAAATTTCACTTTGCAGAAATGATAAAGTGGAAATGAATTTGGGATATTGCAAAAATACACCCTTTTCACATTCTTTGCAACGTAATATTACTTGTTGGAGAGAATCTTGGGAAAATGAGACACAAACAGTATAGTATATGGCTGGTATCATTTAAAGTGACATGATTTGTTAATTTCTCTCGAGTTATATATCTGAAATGAAATTAGGCTGATGTTCTACCCTTGATTCGTGCATGCAAAAATTTACAAAGATCGCGAAAGATTTAGACTCACAAGACAAACGACATTCTGGCAGCGGCAGATGATATAGGCAGTTGATGATATAGTATTTGTACATATACATATATATATATATATATATATATATATATTCTTGTGATTTTTGATATTTTAGTTTATATTGTTTCTATATTTTTGGAAATGACTCTTTGACTATTCAACACAAATATATGCTCACGTGACTTAACCTTTGTGGAGAATCTGGAAAGTTTTCAAGCTCATCATAATAAGCATTTTCAGTAAGATGCCAGTTCTAAGATTTTTATTTAAAAGTTTTCAGTTCTTTCTAATGCCCCATAATTTTGCAAGGCAAGCCTATGTCAGAGTTTTCCCCTCATATCATGTAACTATTTACATGTTTCTCTCTGGTGCTATATGCCCATACTTGGCATTGGAGACATGTCGTCAGTGGTGGTTGAGCAATAAAACTGTAAACCTAATGCAAAATGGAAAAATGCCCGCTGTTGCTATTGAACAGGCTCAACATAATTTTTGCAAATTTTGTATGTTGTTATATGAACCATTTTCTGGATTTAATCATTTAAACATGCTTGTTTACAAGTCACTTTGAATTCATACTCTTATTTTTACCATCAAAATACTAACTCTGGTTGCGACAAAGTATGAGCTCCAGTAAATATAATGTTTAGTTATTGATGTTATGTGGGTTCCTGTGTTATTTGAACATACCTTATTTGCACTGATTATGCACTTCCTTCCTTTGCTTTGCTTTAGCTTCCGTTCCCACAAGCGTAATGAGTTCACTCCATCGTTGCACCGAAAATCTTCAATAGGCGTATGATGCTTGTTGGCCCACCATCAACTATGCAGTCAAGATGATGTATGCTTCGGTCACATTTCGGATCAAAGAACTAATCATGATTGTTCAGGTCAGTTTTTATGTACCCAGTTGTGGCTATCTGTGAAGGTTTTCTCTTTTTATAATTTACCAAAAAGCCCCAGCTATTGTTTGCGATTGTTTGATTGACATATTTTCATTGCCTGGATAAGAAAATACTAATGAAATCAAAGATAATTTAGGGTGAGGTGGAGATTGTAAGTATGGTACATTGAAAAGGATTCATCTTCATTATAATGGGGTTGTCTAATGATTTGGACTTCAGCAGATATTGTTTGTATGTGAGAATGAAATTTTAC
>CACSLK010034598.1:17156928-17170800 GCA_902706635.1 Striga hermonthica
TTTTTTTCCTGTATGTTTGGTCTGTGGAGTTTCGAGCTTTTAAGAGGCTAAGAAGAAGAGCAGATGAAAAGAGAGAAGGTATATAACTGGAGATTTATTTCAAGTTGTAGCCCTAGATTGGACGGTAGAGATCTAGTTAAATATTATCGGCTTAGATCAACGGCTGGGCTTTGTTGGGAGATTAATTGGGCCGTGACAAATAGTTTTGAGGCTGTCCAGTAAGATATTAGACTGCTTTGAAAATCTAAAGCCCAATACTAACGAGCTTTTGAGACTCGAGCTTCAGCATTCATCGAACGGAGTCAGAGATTAACAGGCGATAAATATTTAAAGATTATTTAAAAACCTTTATTCTCGAGGCTTAACGATTCGAGTTGAAGTTATTAACTAAGCGAGTTTTAGACGGACTAGACCTTAGCTCCTTTGATGAAACAATAAACCGAGTCGTGTTCGAGTTTTAATGAGTCAAACTGAATTGAGTTCATGCTCGTTTTGTCTCACACTTTTTCAAGATTTCTCAAGTATGAAAAGATTTGTGTTTAAATTTATTTTATTTACGAATAAAATAAGGATTGTAAAAAATATTTATTGAATACAAAATCAAATTCTTACTTTTTTTTCATTGAATGTCTGAGAATTCAAATGTTGCCTTGCAGGCAAATTGGGAAATATAATTTATATATCATTTTCTTATTTATTTTTTTCTTTATTTCCTTTTTGTCGTCTATATAGTTATTTATTTTTGTTACAATTGTACAGCAGTTTTTGTTACTATTTATACTTCTACACTAGCTTAATATTACACTTTCAATAAGGGAAAAGCAAAAAACAAGGCTCCACATAAACCTTCCTGCCTGTAAAACTGATGCAGTTAAGTTTATTCTGGCACCATAACATTTGATCTGTGGTTAATCTTGAAAGAAAAAGAACCCTCGAAACCAACCTCAACTCGACTTGAGAAGTCGATAAATCCATGTCCGAACGACATTTTTCGAGTTTCTTAAATTTCTTTACGATGCACTTTTGACATCGAATGTGGTCTCTGATTCTTCTTTCCTTCTGCAAAAAATAATCGAGATCAACTCACATTACCATGTTAATTAAGATTATAAAATAATCGAGCAAACGATTAGTTAGTTAATCATGTATACCTTCTGAAGATTTGAGATGGTCTCAACTAAAAGCTCTGCATTTGGAGAGTGTTTAGGATGAAGTTTAGTTCCTTGGATACCCTTTAGAACCACGTTTGTCGAACATTTATCGGCCAAAACAAATTCACGGAAAATAATCATTGATTCTCTGATAATTTCCGATAGTTTCTCGAGCGAAATCACTTCCATTTCATCTCGCGTTTCCTTATTAGCCTTCAAACAATCGCCTGTGTTTCACAAATTGAAAACCAACCGACAATCAAACATTGGTTGCATGTGCCGGGGAAAAAAAGGCTTGAAAAAATGTTTAGACTATTTTTGGTAAAACTAGCTGATAGCTTATAAGTTATTTTCGAGCTTATAGCAAAAAGCCAACTTATATGATAAAAGTGTTTGGTAATATTAGTTGATAAGCTAGCTGAATAAAAATTCAACGAGCTTATTTAAAAAGTTACAGAAAGAACTTATGAGATAAGCTCGAACTTTTTAAAAAAAAGCTCGTCCTACCAAACAAAACTTATTTTGAATACATGAATCTTATAAGCTAACCAAACAAGTTATAAGCTAACTTATATGATTACCGAGCACAACCTTAACATTAGTGTTTTTTTAGGGGCATTTTTACAAAATGGGAACTCGATAAAAGGTGTATCGATGAAAAAGGTTGCCAATCACTTCTTCATTCATTATATTTTTTTTGTTTTTTTTCAAATATCGTATTCTTTACCTTTGATCATCGGGACCTGAAGAAGGCCGCGTATAGTAAGCCGAGTTCTAACATAATTCGGAATTCTTTGCCCTTGAAACTCTTCATTCTCCATAAACCTCTGCAACAGAACTTGAAACTGCTGAAATTCCTCGGCAGCTCGGTTGTACGAGTGCTTTCCTTTACAGTCATGTTTCAGTAATTCTCTCGATTTTACGTACAACCAACGTAAAATTTCTGAAGAAAGACAAAGTTGTCCCACATAGACCAATTCCAAATCATGATTCATTTCGATAATCGACTTTTGTGATGGATCGGCATGGATCTTCGGGACTTTGGTAGGCCAAAGTTTTGGTAAATTTATAAAAGTTACCAAGTCTGTTTTTTTCTTGCTCGTGGTAAAAACTTCTGAGTCTTTCAACTGGAGGAAACCTAAAACAAATTCATTTGAAAAAAATAAAAAATCGCAATAAATAAGATATAGTGTTCGACATTTCGGCTGCACTAAGTTCATGAAAAGAAAAGGTATACTTTTCCATTACTTAAGAATGCAGTAAATTAATGGAGTCAAGTGTTTGTGCTGAGTTAGCAATGCACAAAAGGATATGCAGAGTGATCACTAATTCACTACTTTATTGGAGATGATCATATAAATACAGAACTGACTATAACAACTCAAAAAATTCATCCTGATAATTAAAAAATAAAAAGAAAAAGAAAATACAGTTCTCTTTCAAGATTACTAATACCCTCTCACAACGTCAAGAAACCCGTTTTGAGTTTTTCAGAATGCAATTTATCGAAGATGGCAAAAATTCCTCGATGATATTTTCTTATTCGGAAAAACAAAATCACCTTTTTCTTTTATACCCTTTTGTGATTGTACCATATTGGAAGTAGTTTTCACAAAAGCCTGATAAATAAAGGTTCATCACACAAAATAAAGTAGCCATTGCTAGAGATTTACATATGAATTTAGCAGCACATCTCAAAAGGGCACATCAAAGGCAACATCAAAGATGTGTTTTTGTCCTAGAAATTTAGTGTCACCAATAAAATTAGCAAAATGACAGTTTTATAAAAAGACAAAGATGAAACAAATTATTAGACTTACTCATTGCATGCAAGGTTTGATAATTCAAGACGTCCAGTTTGTGCATTTTCTCCGAGTAGCTTTTGTAGAACTTGTGAATCTCGTCCATTACATCTTTGTACTCGATTTTATGGTTGATTTCAAGAGGTCTCAAATCCTCGGCCATCTTAGGAGATTCTTCACACTCTTCAGATATTGTGGGAAGCTTTCCTCTAACCTTGCAATTTTTCATCTCCATTTTAATCTGCCGGACTAAGTTCTGATGCTCCCACAGAACATCGTTTTCATCCTCGTCATCATCGGAAAAATCAAAATTCTTGCTTTCTCGGGAGATATTAGCTTCACTATTATTACAAAAGCGAGTATTTGCAGAAGAAGGTTTGAATTCAATGTACTCATCGTCCGAATCCTCAACTTTTTCCATGCTCGGCAAAAAATTCTCGATAGCTAATCGTTTATCGTTAACATCGTGCTCATTTTCATTGGTGGGCTTGATTTCATCATTCCCTATAATTTCCGATTCTTGATTTGCATCAACGGCAGAGAATTCACTGTAAGGGAGTAACTCAACCTCATAAAAATATTCTTGATCATCCAAAATTTCTTCTTTCATAGGCCTTGCTCCTTTAATTTGAAAATCTTTGGAGTCATTTGAGCTCATTTTTTCTTTCTCCTCACAGTTCTTTTCATCCTGAAGATTTCTATTATCTGCACTTCCCATATCAATATTCAGCAGATTAAAACGAAAGGAAAGGGCGCTTGAGTTTTCATGGAATTCCGGTTCATCTTTATCCAAATCCGGCTCAAATGAGTTCATCTTTATCAAATGAGCTTCATCTGACCCCAAAAACATCTCTTGAACCAAAAAATTCATTTCTTTCGGCTCTTCGAGTTGGAAACTGACATTTTCACCGGAGATAAATTCATACTTACTGCAGCTAGAAATCAAGCCACTTTGCAAGAAAACAGATTCCCCTGTCTCTGCAACATTTTCACCTAAATCCTTTTTGCTGTTTTCATAATCCAAATAACTCTCTTTTTCAGCAACCCCACTTGATAAAAAACCTGTTGAACTATAAGAAAATACTTCATCATCCTTTTCAGAACGATTTTCGCTCAAATTTGAACTATTCTCTTCAACCACACCATGATTTGATCTGGGCCCAAACCAAAAAAAAAAAAGATGATCAAATACACACAGTCACACACACACACAGACACAGAAAGAAAAAAAAAAAATCTAGAAACACAGTTCAAAAAGATCAAAAGTAGTACCTTTTTGCATACTTAGATATGAACCCAACAATCTTGATGATCAATCTGTACACAGAAGCCAAGAAAATACTACCAAAACTGAACATTGGTTTAGGCATAAACACAAACAGATGGTGGGCAAACTTGTGACTATCTGCACTAATAAAGAGACTCATGATCATCGATAGATCAAACTGGAAATGATTGTTTCATGGCCAAGTAAAAGGAAAAGGTTGTGACTATGAAAAGCTGTGCATGGGTTTTTTTTTTCCTATATATATTCAGACAGTACTGAATAGATCGAGGAAGAAGAATTTTCTTTGGAGAAAGTGGTCCGACCACTGAAGAGACGCCTAAATTTGTGGACCCAAAAAAAAAATCTAACAGAGGACGTTATAAACTGGTTTTCTGGTAGACTGGTAGTTAAGCTTAATGTCTAATTTCCTAAAAAAATATAAAAAGAATAAATAATATAAATTGTTTAAAGTCTAATTTCCTAAAAAATAAAAAATAAATAAATAAATAAATGATATAAGTCATTATCATGTGCTCGAGCTCCTGATACTCGAGATCGGGCATTCATCGAGTTTCGTTTAATGAGTATGAATTCGATTTGTTGTCAATATTAATGAGTCAAACACATGTCTTAACAAACTAAACTATATAAAATTACGTAAAATAATTATATTTTCGAGCTTTAACGAAACTCGGCAAACCATTTCATTGCAGCTATGTTGATGTTTAAAATATAATTTAATGTCCATTTCTGTATAATAAAATGACTATTGTTTTCTAAATTTAAAAATAATAAAGAGTATTAAATATTAATTTTCTTGAAAAAATATCTGAACCGTTGAGTGGACCCTTTAACCTTCTCATGAGGGTTGTCGGTTAGATTTTGGAAGACTTCAATTTGACACGCATTCTGTGAGGGACGCAATTAGTCAGAGTATACTTTTGCGGTAGAATGACCAAATTAAAAGAGTTATGTTTGGTTAGGCTCATTTATTAAATTCCTTTTGTATATAATTTGTGAAACTAGTATAGAGCTCGTGCGGAGTACACAATTTTAAGATCATTTATCCATTCTTATAATTATATAAATGAATAAAAAAAATGTACGAGATATATATAGTACGTGACCTGTAATAGGCCAAAATGTGAACAAGGGTGATGCACGAGGTGCACAATTTTAAGGTCATTTATTAGTGCATACCCCGCGCGATGCACGTGATACATATAATAAATCAATTATTTCTATAGGACTTGTACGTCTAGACAAAAAACAATAGGCTTGGATCATCCATATTTCACATCTTTTAATAAGTGACGTTTATTTAAGCCAAAAAATTAGCATGTTAATTAATATATAATCCCGCTAACACGTCATACTAATATTTATTTTATTATAGAATACATATTTATTCATTGATATAGGAAAAATAAAAATTTTATTAATTATTTTTCACCATATAATACTCAATTATATTTTATTACAAAATTTACAGTCATATAATGTAATTATTATTATTTATAAAAGTTATAGAAGTAGTCTTCTTTATGTAATGAAATTCAATAAAATTTTGAGTATAAATGTTTACAAAATACACACACATGTTTTTTAGAATTCAATTTTCTCAAAATAATTATTTTTTTTTTTTAAAATGATTTAGCAATTGCCAAAAAATAAATCCCTTACATAATCAAGAGATTTTTTCTAATTTTCATCCTAAGGCTTTATAGTTTATTTAACATACTATGCAATAGAAAAATATTTTACAATAAGTTCATTTTTTAAACATAACAAAAAAAAGTGATAAAAACACTATCATAGTTGACAATAATATACAAATAAATAACATGTTGAAATTTTAAAGAATAACTATAATTTTATTATCTAACCATCAATAAAATCATTTAATGATGTGATCATTATCTTTTAAATAATAAATAATATTAATTTTTTAAAAAAAAAATATTAGTGTTATATAATTAAATAAAGGTTAAAAAATATTACTCGACAAATATTAATTATAATAGATATCAGTAAAATCATTGCATAAATTATTTAAGGAAAAAATCTTGAAGATCATATTTGGATAGTAAATGTAAATATGCAAGCATTTAATGCATATAGTAAAAAATTTCCAAATAAAGTATGCATTAAATGTGTGTTGACTTTTCTTGCTACTGTTTTTGGTAAATAGGTTAGCTTTTAATATATATATAGATAGGTGGAGTTAAAGGAAGTAAATGAGTTGCGCATGGTTGTTAACCAAACTAGACCATAAAAGATATGGAGTTTGGCTTGCTAATTCATATTGACGAGTCATATTAATGAGTCATATTCGAGTCTTAATTAAGTAAAACTATATAAAATTCTTATCTTCATGTTTTAATCATGTTTTAATAAGTTGAGTTTTATTAAGTAAATAAGCGTTCAACGAACTCGAACTCTACTCGTTTATCAAACAAGTCGATCTAAGCTCACAAACGGTTCGTCTCGTTTAATAGTTCTAGGTTGATGGATCCATCATATTTTTTTTAATAAAAATGCATACTTCTTTTATGAAATGTCATACTCATATTTATATTGTCATCCAAAGTATGACATTTCAATTTAAATAATAAAAAATACACATATTTGTTACAAACAAACGATTTTTTAACCTTTAGACACGCATAGCAATAACATAACTAGTTTGCTTCACATACACACACTTTCATACTCATATTTGACATAGTTTTTTTTTTTTTTTTTCAAAACGATAGGTTTTATAGCTCAAGAATTTGTACGGGGGCTAAATAGCCCAATACACATCCACAAGAACGACAGAGGCACTACAAGGCCTAGAAAGCAAAACCACTTAGCAGATAAATTCATAATCCCCCAGCTAATACAAGGCTTAGTGCCCGGGGTTATGTTCATATTTAACATAGTTACATAGTTAAAGATGACTTCTAATCAATTGCATATGCTGTAATATTGTAGAAATCATGCTACATAATAGAAAATTTGGCATGGTAACACATGTCATGATCCTTTGACATTACAAATCGAACCATTATTAAAACCAACAACATTTACGTTTATATATTCTATTGGTCATCCTTTATATCACCAAATTATAATAATAGTTTTATCCACGTAAAATAATTTGGTAGCATGGACATTGATTGAATCTTTGAGTACAAACTTGATTGTAGACATGATCATAAGCCGAACCAGACTGTCGATTCGGCCCAAATCGACTCAGAACCGGCCCTTGGTCAACAAGCCTCTTGAACTGAGCCAGTTGTTTGACCGCGTCAGTTCCTAACCATATTATTTAAATTTTTTGAACTGTCGATTCAGTTTCGAATTGAAATCAGAACCGACAATTCGACCTTTTTATTTTTAAATAGAAAAAATTAATGATATGAGCTGACGCGGAAGCGCCGGTATACCGACCCGACCTATATGGACTGGTTCAGGGCCTTCGAAACCACAACCCGGAACAACTATTTGGCCACCTCTACTTATTGTTTAAAGGTTTAGGGTGCTATTCCTAAACATTCCTTAACTAATGTAAATGAGGGCTATTCGTTGGTCAACACATTTTAATATTTATTAGCCAATTTTTCTGCACACTTTCATCCAAGAAATAAATAAGATCCCGTCGGCAAATGGCTTGAACATGATGTTATTGGGTTGACTTTCGCACGTCGTGTTTTGATTTAATGTTCGTCCGACACGGGCCTTCTTTTATTGTACCCAAAATATATATATATATATATCCCAACTTGACAAAATGAATAAACACTGCATACATTCTTCACAAAGTCCTTGTGGAATTAAATTCCAATCTTTTACAAAAGGGAACCTAACCTAGTGATCCCATACTCATCCAAACAGAACATTTTCTATGAACAAAATCTTACAAGAAAATTTAGAATTGGGACAAAAAAATAAATAAAAGTAAAGATTCTTTATATATTGAAATTAAATGCACTTCTTCGTTGATAGGAACATTCTGAATTGTTGACTCGTGTTTGTAATTTGATCGTCAATTATTAATGATGTAGAGTCTATTAGATTTCATGTTCAAGTGAAAAAAAGAAAAACAAAACAAAATAAAATAAAATGTTTGTATTTTTATTCTTCAATAATATAAATATTTTTGGGCGGTGCGTGGAAGTTATGCTGCATGTGTACGTAACAATACGTGTTACATATTCTTGCCACTATTTTTTTGTTGACCCCATAACCCATAAATTTTTTGGGGAAAAAAAAAAAAGGTTAGATCATAGTGTAGCCAAATGGTTATATTAATTTGAAGTCTTATTAATGGATTGATTTAATTCAACGTATGATTTATATTATAGGAAAATGCTACGGTCTCGTCATGGAATCATTTCGTCAGAATTTGTAATCGTTAGATCAACTATCTTTGATGGTTACATGATGATCTAATAGTTACAAACCCTAACAGAATAGTTCCGTAACAGAACCTTAGTATTTCCCTATATTATTTATATATTGACTTCAATGCACTAAAAAATTATATCATACCATAGCCCAAAAAATAAAGATCAATAAAAAGAAGTAACAAATTATTAATTTTCTTTTACGATTAGTAAAAATGACAATGATGGAAGAAAATGTGAAATTTCAATAAGTATTATTTTCATAGAAAATAAAAATTAAAAGCAAAGTTGTCCATAAATAGTATATTTCAACATGCGTTCGACTGCAAGACCATGAGGAAGGCGAAAACAAGATGAAGGCCAATGTGTAAATTGGCCCTATATCAGCGCCCACCTTTTAAACTAAGAGGAATTTGCACCCTCCACTTAAACAATCTAAGAATATTACATAATTACATCTTCTATATAATTATTTACAAATTAGCTAATTTTGTTATATTTATTTGCATATATGCCTAAAAACTAATTTCCTACTTACATGGTAACTTCCCATTAAATACATCTCTATCCTCTCCCTCCTCTCTCTCTCTTTTCTTCACACACGGCTCTCTCTTTTCTTCTCGCACAAAGCCACCGCCACACCAACAGAGTTGATGGCTTGATGCTTGTTGAGATTTATTTACATCACTACAGGACAAATGATGTCCCTTTTATCCATTGATTAATTTGTAGGTGCAACTAATTTTGTTTCCTTCTAAAATTTCCATTGTCTTGGATCAAAAGCTCCACAATTTTGTTTTAAAATTTTTGTGATCGAACACCTTTTCGCTTTAGATCTTCTGATATGATGATTAATTTATATTTACTCCCGTTTCGACTGAATCAATCGACTCCTCCAATCCCTCTTCTCACATCCGCCACATCCTCTGATCCCCTTTCCGTCGCCGCCTTCGCTTGCTAAAGCACCGCCGCCCCGCGGGTGAGAATATTCGCGACGGCCCGCCGCCGCACCTCGTCCCACGACTTCTCCGCCCCTTCAATGCCGACCCATCCTCCACCGAGTCCTACTCCCTCGACGAGATCGTCTACCGAGCCATCCCCGCGGTCGACATCTTCAGGTAGGCATCCGAGAATCGATCTCCATTGAGTCGACGACGGAGAAGAGGAATATCTTTCTAGAGGATGATCTATATTCAGTATATTTTTAGTATTTTTTCAGTATTTTTTCATCCCCCCTCATATTGTATCGTGTTTGTATCGTTTTCCCCGTTATAGTATGGTTTATATTCAGTATATTTTTGGTATATGTATGGTTTATATTTAGTAAAATTATAGAAAATATATACAATACATACACCATTCTTACGGTTTGTGTATATGATGGTATATGTCGCGTTTATGTTAATATATAACTTTTTTTAAAAAAAATATCGATCGGGCCTCCATTGTTTTGTGTTATGTTGTGGTATATGTACAGTATATGATCGGTATATATACAATATATATGAAAAATATACCTTTTTTTGACCTGGTAGGATGAAGGAATATACCTGGAATAAAATTCAACTTTTTTTTGTGGTAATTTGCGTAACTTTTTTAAGAGTAAAATTCAAAATGCATTTTTTTTAGCAAATGGATGGAAATCACAGGCTAAAGAATGAGAGAAAGTTGAATTGTTATGGTAATTGAATCAGACAAATTAAATGCACGTGGAGAGTGGTTAGAATTAATTGGTAACTGTCATTATCCATTAATGTAGATAAATATTATCTTTTAGGCAAAGTCACAATTAATTGTATGTGTGTGGTAGAGTTGTAATTTTTTTTAAAACGTGTAGGAGGGTTGAAATTTTCCCTTAAACTAACGAGTCACAAAGTTTAAGCCCAATTTCAAAGCCCATTATGACTTTTTATGCTACAGGTTAGGAAAAAGCCCAATTTGAAATGGTTTAGAAATATGCGGATCTAAATATGAAATACATGGCCCGAATTGGAAATCGGGTCAGGAGAACTAATTTGATCACTAATATAATATGATAGTCACTGTTGACGACCAAAGAGCAAGAATGAGCCATCACATGTACACAGAAGTACTGTGAGTATAGTGTACGAATATTATGCCTCTATAAATAGGAGCAAATTAAGGCCATATATAGGACTTTAAAAACAGAAAAAACTCGTACAAAGCAAAATGTCACATTGTACATTCAAAATTGGTAATTCAAACTTAATTTATAATTCTCAATATTTTTATTTTTTATATTTGAATAATTATTTATTATGTTTGGTAAAAATCCACATAGACATGGCCAAATGGCAGGCCAAAGCAGGGGCGAAGCCAGCCTCAAATTTCACCGGGGTCGGCAATATTTTTTAGCGGGGATTAACCTAGTAAACAGTGTTTGAACAGTATTTTATACTAAAAATTTTGAAATCCATAGGGGTCAGCTGAGCCCAGCAAGAAAATGTGGCTCCGCCACTGGGCCAAAGGTTGGGTTAAATGGACCCTGAATCGGCACAGCCTAGGTCCGTGTCAGATCCATGACCCGACTGGGCCCGCTCGAAAAGAAAAAAATTAAAACCAATGTGTTTTTCTCGGTCCATCACGGACCCGGCCAACCCGACCCGGAAGGCCAGGGTCGACAAAAACAAGGCCCTGGACCGACCCGTTGAAATTCGAGCCGGGCCCGAACCCGCGGGCAAAATTGTAAGGTGAGAGGCTCATAATCTTTTTGCAATCAGCCAACAGATCATAAAAAGACAGTCTCATCTACTTGCCTTAAAAATTCAGTTTTTAACAAGAAGATATCACTTTTTATTTTGGTGCATCTATGAATACCTTCTTTTCACAATTAATTTGACCCTTGACAAATATTTTTATTTACCATTACTTTATTTATCAATATGCTTGTTGGGCTTTATATTTTCATTATTCATCCATAGGTTTACACTGGATAATTAATTTGTTCATGAAATTCCGAATTCTGTAATAAAATGAGATCTATAATTAAGTAGAAGAAAAGTATATCTCATGTCTCTCTTAGAGATTTTCCCTAATAATAATTTTTTTATCTAGGTTATGAAAATCATAATAATAATTATCGATAATTTAAGGCAAAAGTTTAATTTTGGTTCAATTTTGGTACATTAACTTTTCACTTCATCAATATTAGTACTTTATGTTACAATTTGTATCACGATTGGGACATTATCACGAAAAATGGTTCATTATTCTTTGAGATTAATGTCCTAAAAATAATACAAAATGCAACATTACATACAATTTTTTTATGAGTAATGTCCCAAAAATGATACAAATTGCAACATAACGTACTATTATTGATGAAGGAAAAATTAGTGCACCAAAAAAATGATTTTAGACAAGTAAACAGACCAAAATTGAAAATTTTCCATAATTATACTACTATTAAAACTTAAAATTATCATTATCAATAATACTATTTTGTAAGAACTTTTTAATAGTTACTAGTAATTAATTTTTTTGAGATACTCGAATTTGAGGTATTATTATTCGAAGCTTGCATTGCTTAAAAGGGAAGGTCTATATAGTCAATTGTTTATGATTGAATATCACTTAGCGCACATGGTTAATATAATACATCTACAAATTACCCAGAGAAATTATGAAGACAAAATTAGGGAAATACTACAATCCCGAGAATAATTCGTCGGAGTTTGCAACTATTAAATCATTATGTAATCGTCGGGATAGTAAATCTAATAGTTACAAATTTCAACAGAATAATTCCGTAATAGTATAAAATTATTGACTTACATATATAGTGGCACTGTAATCAAGGGACGGCGGGATATGGTTTTTCTTTGCCAAAGATTTTCGCAATTGAGCCTTTTTTTTTTTATTATTTTTTTTAATATTGAAATATTTAAAACTTACAAATTCTTTCAAATGACATGGAATTTTGCCAGGTACTAATTAAATTATAGAATTCATTATTTTGACCTTTCGTCGATAAGTTGACCAAATTGCGAGATCATGCATTTGGTATAAGCAACTTAAACTCAATTTATAATTTTTTTATATTTAAATAAATTTAGTTTAATAGATTGAATTTTGAAAAAAAAAAAAGCTTATCTTATGAGATTTTTCTATATTGTTCAGAAAAGTTATGAAAAAAAATTATTACGATATAATTTACCAAATATTTGTATTAGATCAACTAGTTTTTAATTAATAGGCATAATCTATTAATTATAAATCCGAAATTTATTTATCCGCAGTTATTAGCTTGTTACCTAACTTTACCCAACAACATCTAAAGTTGATAGTTAAAAAAAAAGGGTGATTCTACGGTCCAGTTACGGAACCATTCCGTCTGGGTTTGTACCGTTAGATCAACTATCTTTGACGGTTACATAATAATTTCACGGTTACAAACATCGACGAAATAGTTCCGTAACGGGACCGTAGCATTTTCCAAAAACAAAATCAATTTTTTTTAAGGAAAAAAGAAAAAAAAAAAAACAGTTTTTTCACTACACATTTAGAAAAATTATATCAACTACTACACATTTATGTCCCCATTAAACCCCATTAAGCCACGCGTGCAAGATTCCACAGGAGCTATATATGTAACCTGAAATGAAATAAAATGAAATGAAGACAAATTTGTAGACAAATGCTTTGAACAAATTAAATTATTTTCAAAAAATCAAGTGTGATCTATTGACTATTGCAAAAAACATTTTACTACTAAATAAAAGAGTTCAACAAAATCTATAACTTTATTTATGGTTAGATCTTGTCCTTATCTGCATTAGGCTGTCATATTACTTTAATGAATATGTATAATTTTATTGACAAATATCATATTTTGTTTTTTTTTTTTTAAAAAATATGACATTCGATAGTATATAGTATACGTATTTTTGTTCAAATAGTATGGTTGTTTAGCGCTAATTGGTGCCGATTAACAGGTGCCATTCTTAATGTCCTAATCCTCTGCTTTGAAATCACTTAGAAACCCATGAAAATCGGACAGATTTATCAATCGATGATTGAACTTCGCTTCGAAAAGTTTGTTAGGTCATTTATGATTCAGTCCATAAGCTTAGAGAAATGTGGCTAATTGTTAGTCGTTGTACACAAAAAATTATATTATATATATATTAAGATTTTCCAATCATTTTTAGTAAAAAGCCTAAAAAGGAAGAGTACATGTTAGCTAGGGTAAAATTTTATTTTTGGTCTATTATATTGACAATTTTTTAAAAATGGTCCAC
>CACSLK010034598.1:17176405-17188754 GCA_902706635.1 Striga hermonthica
ATATATAACTACACTTCATGTATGGACACTCGTTACAAACTGTTAAGTTACATGTTTTTTCTTAAAAAAAATTAAAAATATGTTCGAATTATACTTATAATTACCATTATACTACTTATTTTTGCACACTTTGGAAATTTTCACGATATTTTATCTTACTACTGAATTTATATTATATCACTATGTTCTATGTGTTAGGTCTTTGTCTCATGTGTTTTCTATTAGCCGTTCTAATTAGCTCAAATAATTTGGTGTGAAGTAGAATAACGAAATTGTTAATAAATATCTTTCAAAATCATAATAATCGGCTACAATTCATATTTACAAATGAAGTAGAATAGTAAAGTTGTAATATACAAGTTAAACGGACTAGCTCTAACGGGCTTCGCTCTAAACGATCCGGGCCTAAAAAGCCCTGATATAAATGGGCTATTAGAAAAAGGCCATAACCATTTTTTTTTTTTTTTTAGCTAAAAGGGCAGACCCGTCGGGCAAAGTACCGTTTAACATCTCTAATGTTAATCCTTTGTGGGATTGTAAAGGAATCAAATTAAAATGAGCTATCAGATATTAGATTGGAATCTATATATAAAAAGGAGAAAAAAGTTTAATGCAAATAATCACTGCATATCCATATCCATATCTATGTCAATCCTTTGTATGAAAGGAATCAAATTAAGATGAGCAATTAGATATTTGATTGGAATCTATCTATATATATAAAGAGGTGAAAAAAATTTAATTGACAAAAAAATCGTTTTTCGCTTTTTTTTTTTTTTTTGTTTTGTTTTGTTTAGTTTGATCACTACCACAATCGTTACAACATATATTAATTAAGTAATGATTATATATATTTAAAATATACTATTATATAATATTTATTATTAAGCTAACTAATTATATTTTATGCTAAATGGTATTTGAAAGTTGCATAAGCATACAAAATTTATAGTTTAACTCTTTTTCTTTAATTTATTTATTCTAAAATTAATATTATATTTAAAAAAAAAAATGGTTAAGAAAATGTTTTTTTTTTTTACTTTTTAAGTAAACTATTGATTTTAAGAGTATAGTCAAACCATTTGAAACCACATAAGATTGTTATATAGTAAATTTAGTATTTTTAGCTAATTAATTGGTCATGATCCCTCAAAAATTATAAATAACATTGTCCATTACATTTATCCAATCAATATAAGAAATCATATATAGTTAAATAGTTAGGTACTGTTTTTTTGTACTAATATCAAATTTTTAAAAAATAATACCATTTTATAACTTTTAATCTCAATAATTTATGTATACATATAACTTATAATACTTTATTTATATTTGTTCATGTGCAAATGGTCTGACTAGTCTGTAGAAATATTGTTCATTCCTAAATAGATATTGATTCATATTTGTTCAACTAAAACATTCATAACAAAAATAAGATCATGAGAGATTATTTGTAACCGTACCGATTTGATTTCGTTACTTAAATTATCAAAACATCCCTACATTTCATTTTTTATATTTTGCAAATAATACTTAATAAAATATGACATATATTATACTTATTATTAATAAAATCATTTATGGGTATAAATACATACTAATAAAAGAAAGTTCTATATAACAAATATGAAACAAAACAAATCCTCCTTATATATTATTCTGAATGCACCCTACGTGCATGTTTCTGGTGCTTCAGAATCCTACTTGTCAAAGAACCATGCTTCGTAATTAGGCTTGGACAAATAATATTGATATATTAATAATTAATAATCTAGGTTCGTACATTCTATAAATATTATTTAGCTAACTTAGGTATTTTAATATAATGTTTACTAATATAACCCTTTAATTTTTTGTAATTTTAATAGTGAGACACTGAGTGACTAATATATCCCTAACTTTTGATTTGTTTCCTTCAATTAGCTATTGAATTGTAAATGTATTTTAAAAGTTGATAACTTTTGTATTCATTATCGGTTTTACATATATAATATATCAAATTAATTATCTTTTGATGATCTTCGATTTGACATCCATATTGTATATATGAAATAAATAAATCATATTTATTTTTATAATAATAAAAAATATTAATATTTATTAAAATTCATTAGAAAAATAAAATTATTTCTCAATTGATATATTTATGTTTAATGTAGTTATATGTTGTAAGTCAAAAAAATATTATAATATAGTACATGTAAGTCGCACAAATAAAAGTGTCATACTAAATATATAATAATATATATATTTTATAAAAGTTATTGAAATTTTCAATTACTTTTTCTTATTAATTTTAAATTTTAATAAATTAGCAAGTACCCGTATAATACACGGGCGTTGTACTAGTTATATATAAAAATAAATAAAAGTTATATATGCATATTATATAATAAATATTTATTCTAGTTGTATCGGATATTTCACAAATATATGAAATGGATAGTTGCATATTTAATGCCACATTACAAGAATATAAATCTTATTCATTTTTTTTTTCCGTTACAATAATTATTAAAACCATAAAATATGTGATGCCAATTATAATTGGTCACATACACCCGTGAGTGCAAGATGCATCAGATTGGAAAACGGGTGAACCATGTAATTATATAATGTCATTCATGACTGAGGAGTATTTCTATTTATTATTTTATATTTTGGTCGGAATAATGAAAATAATTTATAGAGAATTTATAATTTAAATCTAAAAAAATTAAAGGGGCAATATTTATTTTCTTTCAATCTAAAAGCATAAAATTAATTAAACTGAACCGCACCAAATTACACAGTTCGATATATTTTTTTTTTTTTTAAAAAAAAATTCTATGAATTCGGGTTTACATTTTCTAATTGTTTTGCTCGCCCTAGAACTTAGATTTTCATTTGGATTCATATTATAATAATTTATCTTTCAACCAAACCATGCTTCAAGTTCCGAAAAATTCATTTCAATTATTGATTTGTTTCTTCCTCTTTTCATTCTTCCTAAAACAAACTGTAATTAAATTGTAATTCATTATACCTGAACTATCAAACGAAATGAGTCGCTCGTGATATTAATTTAGTTTGACTCGTTATAGCTCAAGCTCTACTCAAAAGCGAAACGAGCTCGAGACTGATGTAGTGAATGACCTATGCTCATCCCGAGCTAGATGCTTACGAGGTCGACTGGTCTACTAGTTTACACCTCTAATTTTAATTAATTTGATTTGATTACACTAGAAAGCCTAAATCAAAACATGTTTTCCAAATGAAAATAGTAGTACAATTTGTAAGACCAAATCAAAGGCTATGGAAGGCCTATGATTTAGGTGTACTCATAGTTGTAATCAGTGGATTAGGACAATGTCATTCCATTAAAGTCATAATCATAAAAGCACGCGCAAAGTTTGCAAATACCCACTCGAATATAATGCAATTCACACGGAGGATTTTGAAAACTAGTTATTTTATTTTACTAACATAAAAATCTTCAAAATTAAATTAGCCATTTGTTTTTTACATTGGGAGAAGATGCTTGCATAATAATTAATTATATAGTGTATCATTTCATTATTTGGAATTTTGGGAAATTATATAGTGTGCAAATTTTAATTATTTTTCAATGAAAAGTTTCAATTTTAAGTTATTATATAAGTATTATTATTTTTTTTTTATCACATTGCATAAAGAATAATATTTTGGTTCACATAATTATATCAAAAAACAAAGTATGTTCAGAACTTAAATTGAAAACTAAAAAATATAAAAGTGAGTTTTAAATAAATTAAAAATAACTTCAAATTAAAATCTTCAATTGAAGAGCACATTTATTCTCCTGTTGGGTCGTTGGTTTGGGCCGTTGGTCTCTGTATGAGCGAGAGCACATTTATTCTCCTGTTGGGAGTATCTCTTGTCTCTATTCTCTTGTTGAGAGCTTCTTGTTTTAGTTTTTGTGTTCTCTGGTGTTGTAGTTTTGTAAGTCTTTTCGGTTTCTAGCGTTGCTAGTGTCGGATTTCTAGGCGGTTGCAGACCTGTCCTCCCATTTTACTTAGTTTGGGGTCGGTTTATTCAACCACGAGTTGTATCTTTGCACGTTTGTGCATTTTGTTTTATAAAATCTCTATCGTTTCGTAAATAAAAAAAAAAATCTACCATAACTCGACATAATTAAAAAAAAAAAAAAATCTGAGCCATCAATTTTTGTACAATTTGAACCCTTTTTTATTCTTAATTATGCAAAAAAACCATAAATTTTGTAGCACAAGTTGCAATGGACCACAGTTTATGTCATTTTGTTTTTTCTCTATTTGAGTTGATAAAGTACAAACCCACAAAATAAATAAATAAATAAATAGAGGGATATTACCATCCGTCCAATTTTAATTCAAATTTCATATATCTATTTTTATAGTTGAACTTGTGACATAATTAATGTTTTTTCTAAAGGCACTTAAAAATTTGAATCGAAATTTAAGATTCTGGTTGTATTGGTGTGGGGTGCAAAATGCAATAATTGATAACACGAGGCATTTATGAAAATAATTAATTAATTGTTTAATGGGAACACCAATTTAATTTATTGACTGAATAACAGTAACACAATTCATTTCGTTGGTCAGTCACCCCAACCAATCAAAATAATGCCTAATAATGTTCCATTCTATTCAAATTACAACTTTCGAATCTCAATGACTTGGCTTAATTAAATCCATTTATTTAGGGCTCAATATTAGACAATTCTTTTTCTAATTTTGTTTTTTCGGTACAAAAGAGGAAGCCAAAGGTCTAAGATAATATTAAGCTAAGACTCGTTGAGGATAAGAGACTCCGATGATATCATGATCCAACCAGGACCCCAAGCCCGAGGGGAGAGTCGAAACACGATGAAGTCCCATTTTTCTAATTTTGTTGACCTAGTGAGTTTTATCTTGGGCTAATTATAAAATGACATTTGATATATATAGAATATTATATTAGATCGATTTTAATAGAGAAGAAGAAATATATTGAAGAATAAACCCACAAATAAGCTAAGTCATATAGCATAATTATATGGGTCAAACCCAATTTGGGCTCAAAAGGTATACTCCTCCGGATCAAGGTATCTCATTGTATCATCCTCTATTCATTCATTACTACTCTCTCTCTCTATTGGATCGGGTACTGACTTAGGTATCGGAGGTCCGACGCCAGGACCCCTACCGGCGTTGGGTTCTGCAGGTACGGATGCCGTTCGAGTTGAAGGAGCCCGGATGAAGTCTATTTCACTATTAGCATTGTTTTATAAACTTATTCATTTATAAATTGTACGGACGAGATTTAAAGGAGAAAATATTTATGGTTGATACCCAAACATACGGATTTCAAAGTAATTCATCAAATTTGTTATATCTGAAATAATAATCGTTTCACCAATAAAATAACAGAAGCTAGTGCAGACATGTAATAACGAATTCAAAATCGTAACTTTAGCGAAAACGAATTTTCGTAGAGCATTTGTCACTGTTTATGTACCCAAACGGCAAATCTAGGTGATTTATCCATTTTTTTTTTTTTATGTTGAAATGATTTTTCTTTATTCGTGGACAATGATTTTTTATTTTTTTTCGATTTAGCGGTGGATAGAGCGTTTCGAGGCTAGCGATCAACATGTCGGAACCGTGACTTTTGCTCCAATCTCTTTCTTTTGTTGTGTTTTTGTTTTGAATTTTGTTTTGTTTTGTTTTGTTTTGTTTTGTGTTGTTTTGTTTTGAGCCATTTTTTTGTGTTTCTTACCACTGTTTCTCTTGAGTTTCATCTCTAGCTTACCTCAACTTATTTGGGACTAAAAGACTTTGTTATTGTTGTTGTTGTTGATTTACACCCCTTATGTAAGGGTTTAGACCCGTTTTGAAAATGTTCAACGCCAAAGTCACTAAATAGGTAAGTCGTCAACGCTAGACTTAATCGGACAGAATAGGCGAGCAAGTATAAATATATTTGTAAAACAATAAAATGATAAATATCATAATTATATTATAAATCATACAAATTACCAACAATTTTCTTTCATATTGCCCCAAAAAGAGATTTATGGTGGTTTTTACAAATAAAAAAAAATAAAAATAAAAAAATTGATTTTTAGATGGGACATATTAATTTTTTATTTTAAAGCTAGCTAAGCTATGAGTAAATCTAATGGAAACTAAAATAATATTAATAAAAAAACTAATGGAAATTGTCAAGCTTCCGTCCAAAAATGTTCTCTCTATCAGCATTCATTTCCTAAATCTCACCATAACTCATTTTCACGACGCACGCTATCAACAATTTACGGAAATGCTTCCTTATTCACGGTGTGCACATGTTAATATACTCATCGTTTATGTGACACGCACACATTGGTGGATGTATCTTTTTTAACATATTAACATCACCAATATATGTGTGCCACGTAGTGGGCATATTAACATGTGTCTACCGTGGATATGGGAGCATTTCCCCAACAATTAAGTTTTGCTAAAGAATTGTATACTTTTGTCGTTTTATAGCCAAAGAGTTCAAATTAATTTCCAACTAAAAGTAATTGATACCTTACAACTGCTTGTGCACTACAAAATTTGGGCCACAAATAATCATACATTAAGCTATACACGTAATTGGCCCCTTCAAATTCACTTGAAAATAAATACACATTTTACAAAATAACAAATATTTATAGGTAAATTATGGATGTGGCTTTACAAAATACACATTTTACAAAATACCAAATGTTCAACTCAAGCTTGTTTAGTTAGTGAGTCGAGTCTATTAAGACTCATCAAAGCTCGAAAATAAATTTTTTTGTATGTAATTTTTCATATCCCGGTTTGTACGAGCTTGGGTTCGACTTTTAAGGATCGAGCTCGACCAGTTTATTTTGATAAATGAGTCGAGTTCGAACATGTTAATATTGATTGATGAGTTGATAACGTATCGGGCCTTGAATATAGGCTCGAACTTTGAAATTCGACTCTACTTGTTTACACTACTCCGTTTTATGTGTGCAAAATAATACAATTTTGTCTAGATCTAATTTATTAGAGTATTTTCTTTAGGCGTGTGGGAACCACAAAATTTATCGAAAGATTTTATTCAAATCAAAAAATTTCTACAAGTTGCAACATAATTTGTAACGAACAATTGGCTTCCGTTCATTTGAGTGATTTGAGTAAAAAATTTTATGCTCATTTTTCTGAAAATGATAAGGCCGAAAAAAAGATTAATTAAAATGGATAAGATCTAAGAAGAAGGTAGAATCATTTTATTAATTAAAATATTGCGTTCTTAGCCTATAAGTTATTTAGAGTGTGGTTAGGATATAAATTAGACTAGTAAAAAACTAATTAAAATTTAAATTTTAACTCAACCTTAACTCAAATTTACTATTCTCATTATTATTAAAATAATTGAATAATATCAGCTAATCATTATTACATATCACATCAACTTCCACTCACATAATTTTAACTAACTATTACTTCCGATCATTTTTCTCATACTCTACCTTAAATCGACTTTAATTATTTTATTTTAAATATTACTTTAATTTAAACTTAAATTCCCACTAACAACTAATCATACCACCTTTTATAAAATTAACTATGGTTAACAAAAATCTAACAAAAAAAAAATCAAATCCATATCCGATCACCGGTTTTGCTATGAAGCCAATAGTTGGCTCTATAGTGGAGCCAACTTCTATATACAACAAGTAAAGTTACCGTATTTTCTGATTATTTAAATAACACTAATATAATGTTATTAATATGGTACGATTTAATTGTTGTATATAGAAGATTGACTCCACTATGAAATCAACTGTTGGTTTAATAGCAAAACCGATCCAATCACACCCTTATATTTCTAATTTTATGCCCTAAAAATGGCATTGGTCACACGAATGAATCTGGCTGTCATTTTCCTTTCTAGTCTAGTTGGTACATTGTTTTTCTTCTTTCTTAAACACACATGACAATATAATTACAACATGTAAAATTAATTTTTTTTTTTTTTTTTTCATGTAAGGTGGGTATTTTTTTTTTTCACTCAGAATATCGATCTATCAAAAGAAGACCCCATAGAAGTCTTAGCATTTAACATAAGAACAACTTATTTACAATCAAAGCAACAATCCAAGAACTGGCCTGCATTCCAGGCCGATTTGCTCTATAAAACTGCCATCCATTGGAACAGTTCTGTTCCAACCGGTCCAAAACTAAACGAACCGGTGAATCGGGACCGGTTTAACTCGTTGAACATTCCAACATTTGAATGTGGAAGGTTGTGCTTGTGCATCCCAAAAATTGTCAATTAAATAGCAGAATTGTTTTTCTTGTGTTTTCAATGTCGGATCACCCAAAGTGTTGATGTGGGCCTTGTTTATCACACCTATTTAAATATTTGACATTCATGATAGTAAAAATAGTAAATGGGCCTTAGATACATCCGTGGGTTGGGCTCGTAAATTGAAATTTATGTGGGTTGGGACCCACCAAAAAACATGAAAACTCTTAATGAAGTTGATAATATTTCAAAAATAAAAAAATTACTATATAACCAACCTACTATTAGTTGCTATTTAAAGAAAAAAATATATATTTGAATATAATGGACACTAGTACAACACCAGTGTATTACACAGGTACTTGCTAATTTTTTCATGAAAATCTAAAATTAATAAAAAAAAGTAGTGGAAAATTTAAATATCTTTTATTAAAATATATTATTTTATGTTTAGTATGACACTTTTTATTTGTGTGACTTACTTGTTTTATATTATAATAATTTTTTTAACTTACAATATAACTACATTAAACATAAATATACCAATTGAGAAATAATTTTATTTTCTAATAACTTTAAATAAATATTATTATTTGTATTATTATAAAGATAAATGTAATTTATTATTTTATATATACAATATGGATGTCAAATCGAAGATCATGACAAGATGATTAATTTGATATATTATATATGTAAAACTGATAAAAAATACAAAAGTTATCATTTTTAAAATACATTTATAATTCAATAGCAAATTGAAGGAAACAAATCAAAAGTCAGGGATATATTAGTCACTTAGTGCCTCACTATGTAAAATTACAAGGAATTAAATGATTACATTAGTACAAGTGATATTAAAATACCTAATTTAGCTAAATAATATTTATGAAATGTCCAATAGATTATTAATTATTAATATATTAATATTATTTGTCCAAACCTAATTACGAATTTTTCGCCAATTAGGATTTCGAAGCACCAGAAGCAGCCACGTAGGCTCAGCGCATTCGGGAATTATATATAGGAGAGATATGTAAGTTATTATTAGTTAGTTTAAGTATTTTAATTAACAAAGCTTATATATATATATATTCTATTATATAAAATGATATGTATGTTTTAAAATATTAATAAATTAAATACCAGTTAAACATTGGACCAATAGCTTGATCGATTCGATGACCTGAGTCACACAAAATCCTCAATAATATTTTTGTAATCAAGTGAAAACAAAAAATATTCTTTTATAGAGTGAAATTGGATCACTTATTTAGGAGACATTAATAATTTATACCTCTAAAATAGATTTTCATAACACATATTCCTTAGAACTCAGGAATACACGAAATCCTCATTTTATAATTCCCGAATGTTGCCTAAGTGACAAGTTCGGATGCTTCAGAATTCTAAGTTTCAAAATTACATGCTTTGTTATTTGTCTTTGATTGATATTAATTTAATTTCACTCCAAAACTAATTAGGTTCGAACTACCATAAATATATTGATTTATTTATGATCATTTTAGATGTATTAATTGTATTTTAATATTATTTTATTATTTTCTATTATAACTATTGAATTGTAGTGTATTTAAAAGTTGATAACTTTTGTATTTCTTATCAGGTTTACATACATAATATATCAGATTAATCATCGTTTGATGAGCTTCGATTTGACATCCATAATGTATATATAAAAAAAATAAATTATATTTATCTTTATAATAATAATAAAATTATTTATTAAAATAATTAAAAAATAAATTTATATCTCAATTAATATATTCATATTTAATGTAGTTATACATTATAAGTTAGAAAAATTATTATAATTAACATATGTAAGCCGCACAAACAACAAGTATCATTCTATAATATATATATATTTATAAAATATTTTAAAATTTTAATTACTTTTTCTCATTAGTTTTAAATTTTAAGAAAAAAAATTTACCAAACACCCGTGTAATATACGGGCGTTGTAGTAGTTTCGTTTGATTAGGCGGAAATACTCTAGAAATTAAAATCATACTTCATACTAGTTTAATTATTTGACACCAATGAGCTCGGGTCAAAAGACGTATAAATCATGTTATGATATTATTTTAATGTGCGCAAAGATTATCATAATTTGGTGTATAAGTTAATTAAAAAAAAAAAAAAAAAAAGTTGACACCCATGGCTATATTCTTAGGTCAACCAAATGCAACCACATAGACAAACAAAGTGGGTCAACTTCTGAAAGAAATATTCTTTCAACATGTGTTAGGACCAGGCCCATCATTCTTACAGTATGGGCCCGTATTTGGGCTACTTGTGTTTACTCTCTTATTCCAAGTCCACCGTGAATAATAAGAGGTGTCTTCAATGATTTTGTATAAGCTTGGAAATTCTACCGTCCCGTTACGAAATCATTTCGTTGAGTTTGTACCCATTAAATTAATTATTTACGATAATTACATGATGATCTAACGGTTACAGATCTCATAGAATGGTTCCGTGACGGAAATGTAGCATTTCCCTAAGTTATATATGATACTACCTCCATTTTAAAATAAATGTCGTTTTGACTTTTTTGATTCATCCATTTTGCTATGTATCTAGACATATTAATGTCTAGATACATAGCAAAATGGATGAATCAAAAAAGTCAAAACCATATTAAAAGCTAATCATTTAATTATGAGGCTAATAGGAGGCAGAGTTAGTTCGCGTAGTTTACAAGCACGATTTTAAAAAGTTGCTCAACAGCCAATTAATGTGTGGGATAAAAGAATCTGTCTCCCATGAGGAGAATTTAGGTTTTATTGCTACTTGATGGAATAATATTGGACACACAACATGATGGTATATGTTCTTAAATAAATCGAATAATGAAGTTTAATTAACATAATAACAGGGTAAATAATTTTATGCAACCTGTACTAATCGCGTTTTTTTGGATTTGCAACCTAAATAAAATTTTATACTATATTGCAACCTTTAATATACGGCTTTGCTTGTATCGCAACCTATGGTCATCGGCGGCTCGTTTTCCACCGGAAAAGCGAGCGTGTGAGTCGCACGCTCCATATTTGAGGGTAAAATTGGTATTTTAGATGAGCGACCATCGGACTCCCCCAAATATCACACAAATTGGGAATTCAAATCACAAAATCGATTTTTAGGGTTCTATCTCTCTCTCTCTCTCTCTGCGAAAAACAAAAAAGAACTCTCTCTGCAAATTTTCGTGCAAACACTTCGCAAATTCAAATTGATTGCAGTGTTGTGATGGTCTGGAAAAAGCGAATCAGTGATGAGAACATACCACCAGGAAGAGTCTGCCCAGATTACGGTTTGTACTTTTGTAACCCTAATTCTTAATTTTTTTGTTTTTATGTTGATTTTGGTTTAAATTTTGAAACAACGAACATGTTTTGTGATAATGTGGTCCCGTTTTCAATGTAGCGACAACCCTTTTGGAAGTGGTGACAATCAATTGATTATTCAAATATGAACATGTGAATGTTGTCTGAAATGTGGTCCCTTTTTCGAAATTGATAAATTTGTTTACTTTTTTATTGAATTTTTTATTTAATTTTCATCTGAATGGACCAGGATATTGATTTGTGTAATCTCATTGTCCCCTTCAGGTCCAAGTTCACAACTTTTTACTATTTCAATTCATTATGGTGGACGATTTGTGGAACTTGGTGAGACATGCTACACTGGTGAGCACATTAGGGTAAGTCACATTGACTACTGCGACCCTGATAAGCTCTCACTGATTGAAATTTTTTGTATGGCTTCTGAAGTTGGGGCAGAAAGTGTTAAGTGTGTGTATTGCAGTAAAAATGGTGTTAATGATTGTCGGTCTTTGTTTGTATTGGAAAATGATTTGGATGCCATAAATCTTGTTAATTGGATTGATGATAACATAATGGTTGATTTATATGTTGAACACATAGAAGAGTACATGGCTAGTCTACCTTCTGATTGCTTGCCTTCTGTTGATGAACCATTGGATTTTGTAGGGGATGATGGGGAGAATTTAGATGAGTTAATTGATAATTGGACT
>CACSLK010034598.1:17212553-17231531 GCA_902706635.1 Striga hermonthica
TTTTTTTTTTTTTTTTTTTTCTATTCACTCACAACTTGTACAACATAATACATAAAAGTAGATTTGTTCCAAAGAGGTGGGATCTAAGGTTTAGAAATCGTCCTTGTGGGATTTCTTCGAGCCCTGTCGTCCGCAGAATGTTGAATTGCCCAAGTCGTCTCCGTCTTCGAGTGCTTCTCCTCTCCGATTTGGGGTGGGATAGTTGATCGTCCCAATTATGTTGCTATGTGTTTATGCAATGAAGGGTAACTTAAGCATTTTATGTCTTATCGTATTATTTTGTCCGTAAAAGTAAATGTTTGACAAATTTCAGAGGTTTTAATCTCGTAGTGTAAATATTGGATTGATAATGACGTGTAAAGTAAGCTGAATTATTTCTTGTAATCCAGTCCTTCAAAGTAAATGAGGCCTTCAAGTACAAATCTCTCCTAAATACAAATATTTCTAAAACTCAAATTATATTACATCGTCATATTATTATTTATTCATTCATTCATGGCCTCCATCGAACAATACCAGTTTTGCTATGGAATCATCGAATGTCACGACTTATTGAGTCATCCACACTTATTCACAAATAGTGTATTGACACGTGTCTTACAATAAATACACTTCAAACAAGTATCAATACATTAAGTGGTAGATGACTTCATACGAAAACCATTCGATAACTCCATAGAATAGTTGTGAACATTTGAATCATTCTTTCCCAATCCTTCATCTCAATGAATTATTTTTAACATCACCCCTATATATAATTCCCGAATGCGCTGAGCCTACGTGGTTGCTTCTGGTGCTTCGGAATCATACTTAGCGAAAAATCATGCTTCGTAATTAGGTTGACAAATAATATTGATATTAATAATTAATAATCTAGGTTCGGTCATTCCATAAATATTATTTAGTTAACTTATATATTTAATATCACTTGTACTAATATAACCCTTTAATTCTTTAATTCTTTGTAATTTTACATAGTGAGACACTAAGAGGATGCTTGGATACAAAATTATCTCAAAAAATTCCAATTATTTTTAACTCAACTACTTTTTTAACTCATTTTAACTCAACCTCACTATCATCAACTTTTTCCTATAATTAAATAATATCAACCAATCATTTATACACATCACATCAATCTTAATTCACTATTATTTTAATATACCCACTAACAACTAACCATACCACCTTTTTCAAAATTAACTAAACCAACCAAAAAATCCAAACAAAACAAAAAGATTTTATATCCAAGCATGCTCTAAGTGACTATTATATCTCTACTTTTGATTTGTTTCCTTTAGTTAACTATTGAATTGTAAATGTATTTTAAAAGTTGATAACTTTTGTATTTCTTATCAGTTTTACATATATAATATATCGAATTAATCATCTTTTAATAATCTTCGATTTGACATCTATATTGTATATATGAAATAAATAAATTATATTTATCTTTATAATAATAAAAAAAATATTTATTAAAATTCATTAGAAAAATAAAATTATTTTTCAACTGATATATTTATGTTTAATGTAGTTATATGTTGTAAGTTAAAAAATATTATAATATAACATATGTAAGCCGCACAAATAAAAAGTGTCATACTAATTATATAATAATATATATATTTTTATAAAATGTATTTAAACTTTCAACTACTTTTTTTTTTCATTAATTTAAGATTTTAAGAAAAAAAATTAACAAACACACGTATAATACACGGACGTTGTACTAGTAATATTATGTTCCAAAAAGTTGGCCCTAAAGAATGAACTGCAACACACACACATAGAAAACTAAACTGCACATCAAATAAATGTCACAAGACTCACAACAAGGCAATACATACATCATATCCATAATACAATAGTACAGTTGCAAATTAGAGTAAAAAAAAAAAAAACAAAAAACCATTACACTTAGATACAGTTTTATGATTTCCCTTCTAACCTTTTATATTCTTTTTAGGAACTTTTAAGGCCGATTGAGCGAGGCTCGTCACCTAATCGGCCAACATTTGTATGCAACATAGTAGAAAAAAAGAAAACGAGCTCGTTATATGTTGTAAGTTAACGGAAAGCTGACGTGGCGTCAGCGACATGTGGCAAATTGTGACACGTGGCAGGCTTGCAGAATTGCCACGTCAGCTTTCCGTTAACGGCCGTTAACGGCGTGTATCATTTTGCCAAAAATGTAAAGGTCATGTATTTTTCTGACAAAGTCTGAAAGTCGTGATTAAATTGCCAAACACGTAAAGGTCGTGTTAAAACCTGCCATTTTGCCTTCATTTTTTTATCTTTCTTCGAGAAAAGGAGAGTAAATCAAAATGAATTGAAATTGCCATTTTTTTTTTAATTTTTTTTTTTAATTCTTCTCAACCAAATCAAGATCAAGCATCCCTGCAATTCCCAAAAAAATAAACGAGCGAAACTCAAGAAGAAAATGGGTAGGTTAATGTTTTACGGCATAATGACATTTTTAGTCCTGCTCGTTTACGTCATATTGCAATTTTAGTCCCAAAGTTTCGACATTTTCCCTTTTTGGTCATGTAATTTAATATTTTGCTGCAATTTGAGTCATTTGAGAATTGAAATTGCAAAAAATTCTCAAATTCCCATATTTTCGATCCGCAATTCAAGTCCAACAATTCAAGTCCTGTAATTTAAAATTTTATTGCAATTTCGATGTTGTATATTAGAAAACTAAATTGCAATTTCAATCCTCAAAATATTAAGTTGTGGCGAAAAGTTGGAACCTTGGACTAAAATTGCGATGTCGTTAAACCAACATGACTAAAAATGCATTTTTGCCATGTTTTACCTCTCTTTGCCTACGGCGTTGCAAGATATTGATGGCCCAGATCATGATGTAGCAAGGCAAAAGAAAACCAACAGCCCGTAGCAAGAACAGCTGCATTTTTTTTTTTTCACATTTTAGTACTCGGAATAATCAACTCGATGGACATAAATCTACTGTAAAAAAAATTTAAAAAATAGAACAACGTGAAAAAAAATTGTTGATTTACTAACAGAGAAGAAAGTCGATGCATCGTCATCTTCCCTGTCCCCATCACCAGTGACAGAAAGTGCATGTCTCAGTAGAAGAAGAGCCATCAACTGCATATTTTTACATTACATTTTAATAATAATACAAAAGAAAAATGCTGTAACAATGAAATGGGAATGCTTACAATAAGAGCAGCCGAACGGCAAAATGCAGTGCCACTTGTGCTACCGTTAAATTCATCATAATCGACTTCAAATAGCTCTCGTTCAGCCTCGGCAAAGGCCACGAGCCGAGGATCGTGCATATTCACTTGGCCTCCCGAGATTTGCCACACTCCTCTGAAAAAAAAACACCAAAAAATGATTCTAACATTTGCAAGAAAGAAAAAAAAAAAAAAGAACTAAGAATTAAGAAAAAAATAAAATCCAAGACTAACCCAAAATCTATATTAGTCTCATCAGACTGAGGTCGAGGAGGAGCCGTATAATTTGGCTGATACGTCTGCAAATCAAGATTTCAGAATATTAAGTCATTTTATGAATTTATTTATAAATTTATCGAACATTCAATGTTAAGATTGAAAAACAGAGAAAGAATATGAGGAGCAAGTGATTAACCTGATGGCAGATCTCACAGGTAATATCTCCCTTCTCGTTGCACCAATACTGAACACATTTTCTGTGAGCAAACTGCAAACAAATTTAATTCGGTAAAAAAAAAAAAAAATTAAACTTGGACTGATCTAATAAGCTTTAATCAATACATGAAGAAACTTCATTACAACTATACTCACCAAAAAAAACCAAACCTGAATATCAAATCAAGGTTAATAATTAAATTCTGGCAAAAATTTCCAAGTATTCGGAGGTTCGTTTATCCATCAGAGCAGTGAAATTTTATAGCCTTTCTTCTTAGGTCCAATTTTATTTTTGAATAACTAATTCAATCCGTTAGGGGCTCGCGAATCTGAATTCGGAATCACAAAATGCATGTCCAAGCTCTAATCCATACCCTATACTTAAAAATCATAAATCATACAGAACAAAAATCCATGTTCTAACACCATTTCAACTACATAGAGAATTTACTTAATCACTGTTAAAAAAAAAAATAAACACACAAAAACAAAACTCAGCTGTCAATCTAGTCCTCATAACAAAACCCCTCAACAACAATATACCATTATACATCAATAAGATTATCATACAACACTACCTCAACTAAAAAAATGAAAAAATAACAACAACAATAACAACATAGATCAGTATAATCCCAACTGGTTGGGGTCTGGGGGGTCAATTGTACGCAGACCTTACCCTTGTAATTTCCATAGCGACCCAAGGTGCATTGCGTCGTTTGATATATTTTTTTCTAGAAACTTCACTAATAGAGGAAGCACTAGAATTTAATTGAGCCATTTTGATCTAGTCCATTTTTAGCACTATGCCATTTTTAGCACTCTTCCAGCTCCATTTGCAATGGACAAATAAATGAAAAAATAAATAAATAAATTACAAAGCAACTTCCATTTTTACCTTAAGACTCCCACTGCAAGCACAAGGGCTCTCCAAATTATACACAAAATCCTCTTCCTGGCAAATTCGGCATTCGCCATTACCTAACAGACTCGTGTGCTCATCGGCATCCTCATCATCCACATCCACCACAACCTTATCATCTCTAGTCGATGATGAGGGCCCCACCATTTCGTTCCTCTTACCGGTAGGCCCACGTTCTAACGCCTCAGGGATCGGCTGACTAGGCCCGACTGATTCGGGGTTCGGCAGCTGACCCACATTCACCACTAGACGCTCACCCATTTACAACCTTTCAACAACACCCAATACAATCCTAGCACAACTATTGAGGAAAAGAACACAAGAACTCCTCCTATACAGAGAGCAATTACAATTTATTAAATGCCATTTTGCTTATATTTCACTTCGTTCTTATCCCTTGGTATGAAAATCAACAACCTAATTAAATGTTCTTTTCTTGTCTATTTACAAAGTCGGGATCTTTACACCTGCACATTTAATGAAACATTCTCAAAAAACACTATTCAAATCGAACAAAAAGGAACAGAACAGAACAGAATCATCACAACAAAAGGTACTGCTTTGAGATTCACACAACGATTCACTTACATATAAAACGAAAAAAAAACGAAAAATTCAATCTTTTTTTACTAATTACAGTTATACAAAACACACGGGGGATGGATTTTCGAAACAATGGTTGTATCAAAGAAAGAAAATCAACCGATCACGCTGGGAATTGGAAATGAAAATGAAGTTGAAAATGAATAAAGGAGAGAGACGGGTCGAATAATGAAGAAAATGGGTATGAAGAAATGAAGTTCGAAACATACATAGTTTTTAAATCGGCCCGGAACCAGGCATGTCTCATTGTCACCAGCTCAACCGTCGGGTCACTGGGTCAATTGCTAAACCGGATAATTAATTTCAATTTTTTTTTAAAAAATATATATATAGTATTTTTGACATATAAATATACATAAAAGTAACAAAAATAAATATTTTGTATATAAAGTTTGTACATCAACGTATTAAAAGAATTGTATATCACAATAAATATTTACTATATCAATATATTTACACAGTTTTTTATATTTTTATATAAAAAATATTAAAAATAAAAAAAAAAAAATAGGTTGACCCGGCCGGGTCAAGGCTGGATTGGCCGGGTTTTGACCGGGTCCATTGTTACCCGATCTAAATATCCCACCCGAACTGGTTCCAGCTCCGGATTGGCCAGGTCCCGAGTCAACCCGCCAGGCCGGTCTGAGTTTAAAAACAATGGTTCGAAACATGAATAGGACAAATAAAAAATATTTGAGAAGATGGTTCGAAACATGAATAGGACAAATAAAAAATATTTGAGAAGAAAATTAAATTTGAGATTGTGAAGGAATATAAGAACATGTAGTGATTAAAGGTCATGAGAAATAACAATAATAATATATCAATTAATAGTGGTTGATATTTATGTATATGTGAGTGAATAAATAATATTTTTTGTTGGAAAAATATATATTATAACAATTAGTTTTGTTTAATTGTGTTAGTGAAGTTTATAATATAAAATTTTTATTTACTTTATTTTCGTTTGCATCCAATCACATTTTGTTTTGTAAATTATATAAAACTTATAATATACTATGAAATAAATACCTGGTAGGTGAAGCCCAGGTTACACCAAAATTTGCATGTTAGTTTTAGGCTTTTAGCCCAACATTATATTGGTCTAAATGAATTTCAGCCCATTCCAATTCATAATATACACCCAATGTATACCAACAAATTATTGATACAAAAGTTTATCAATATTTTTATTATTTTTTTAAAGTTTATCAACTTGCACACAAAAGTTTGTGATATAACTTCATTCTTATTTTAATATAATTTCAAAATCTCACTAAGTAACTACTTTTTTTTTTCAAAATTAACCCAAAAAAAAAAAAAAAAACTTATATCCAAGCATGTCTTCAACCTTGACCCCGATCCTCTCCTTAGTTTATTCAACTTGTATGAGAGTTCTTTGGTGGATTATTGTACTGGCAATTTCGGGTCGAGCTTAGTTTGGTATTGTTAAAGCCTAGAACTTGCAGAGCCATTATTCATTATGTCCATGACCCAACTTTTGGTTTTGGTGACTCGTTTAAGGGTTCGATGAAATCAGGCTAATTCGGCCCATTTCCATGGCATTAAGGCCCTCGTGTTCGTCCTAAAATTCACTCGAGAAAGAGAGTATACGTTCTTATTTTATTTTGAACATATCATTCTCACTTTTTCTTTCTATATTCTTGTTTGTGCTAAAATTTAGTTTATCTTTCCTTAATTTTGGTTTCAACTTAGATGGCCAGGAGAGCTCGGAACATTGCGGGTCAAGTTCTGATCCAAATAGGTATTGTGGGTCTTGTTATTGGGTATTGTTCCATCATGGGGGAGTTGTGGGGTCTTTTCCAAGGTCTACTTCTTGCTTGGGATTTGGGATTTCGCAAGATTCTTGTTGAGGTTGATAATCAAAGTGTGGTGTCCATGGCGAATGGGAACTCCGCTGAGAGCCCTGGAATTCATGGAAGTTTGGTCCCTGCCATTCGTGAGTTACTTCACCGATCGTGGGAGTCTAGAGTGATTCATTGTTATAGAGAGTCAAATTTTGCAGCTGCCTGTTTGGCGTCCGTAGCGCATCAATGGCCGACCGGGTGTCACCGTTTATCAAACCCCCCTTCGCTAGTTCTCCCGTGGCTAAAGCATGATCTCATTGGTGTTGCTTACCCGCGGAGCATAACTCGCAAGGGGTCCTAGGCGTTTGCCTCCTTTCTTTGTACCAAAAAAAAAAAAATAATAATAATTGAAGAGAACTCTAAAATCAACGGCTCCCCTTAGTTCAGCTGATCCAATGACCAAAGGCAGCTGCTCACAGTAACCACAATAAACCCTCCCGCACCAAACCCCACCTCCCATCAAAATATCTCCACTCAGGAAATGACTATGAAAGCTCAACGGATAATCTAACCTTCAAGAAGAATTTTCCAGATCCTTCTGCAAACTTCGCCCCTTTGAAAGTTGAAACCACCAATCTCCTTATAACCCCAAACTTTCTCAAATTTTCATCTATCAAATTAATACAAAGAAAAAAAAAACCCTTCAATTTCTCAGCTTTCAAACGAAAAATCACCGATTTTTTCACGAAAAAATGGCTTCAGAAATCGACCCCTTCTTCCTCCCCTTCATCCTGGGCCTAACCGCCGCCGGCCCTTCTCAAGAAACACCCGACCCGATCGGCCCGCGTGACCGGGTCGTCCTCATCGACCTGCTGACCCGGACCATGGCCGTGGTCGAGGCCAACGCCGGCGCCTTGTTCGAGGACTTGTTCCCTGGAAAAACCGGGCCGAAGCCCGCCTCGAAATCGGCCATCGAGAGCCTGCCACGCGTCGAGGTCGGGACGGCCCAGATCGACGGCGAGGAAGAGCCGTGCGCCGTTTGCCTGGAGGAGCTGAAAAGCGGTGATCTTGCGAAGGAAATGCCGTGCAGGCACAGATTTCACGGCGGGTGTCTGGAGAAGTGGCTGAGGATTAACGGGTGTTGTCCGGTTTGCCGGCACGAGCTGCCGGCGGGCGGCGAGGATGATGACGGGGAGGGAAAATCTCGCGGAGAGAGTGGGGGAGAGAGGGTTGAGAGAGAGATTTGGGTGAGGTTCAGCTTTGGTGGTCTGAGGAATCGAGAAAATCAGGGGGATTCATCGGGCCAACAAGAAAATTTGGATTAATGAAAAAAGATTGAAATTTCGCTTTTCTTTTGGGTTTTCTTGTGATTAGTTCAGATGTGTAAAGATCAGTTCTTTTTTGTTTTTTTTTTGGAATCTTCATTCATTCATTCTGTAGATAATCTTTCTTTGAGAATAAGATTTGGGTTTGGTTCTGTTTCTCATATTGACAAGTTTTTGTGTTGCATTTAATTTACTATAAGCGTTAAATGAATCAATCTACTCATGGCTCCACTCGTTGGGACTTGAGGTTATACTGGCTTGTCGAACCGCTAGAGAATTTGAGGGGTTTACATGTTAAGTTCAAGCTCGACTCGTTAATTTTGATGAACAAGAAATCGACTCAATAAGGGTTGAGCTCGAACTAGAATATTAGAAAAAGGGTTGAGAGCTCCAATTAGAGTATTGGGATCTCGAGAGTCAATAAGGGCTTGACATGGCCATTTGGCGGGCTAGGTCCAAATCTGGCCCGACATGTCGCTAGGCCTAAAAACAAGTACCCAAAATCTGGCCCGACATGTCGCTAGGCCTAAAAACAAGTACTCGGAATTGGCCCGGATGTAGGTACAGGCCCGGTAGTTTGGGCCGTGACGGTGAACCGGCAGTTTGGGACCGACTGGTTCATAGTAAAAATAAATAAATAATAAGAAAATTGAACCTTTGAAGGCCAGTTTCGGCTCAACTCGGCCCATCGGACTAAAAAAATTTCATACAAGAGGCCCAAATCTGCCCGGGCAAACTACGGGTACGGGTTTGGGACCGTTAACCACGGGCCGAGTTTGGGCCAGTTCAGGTTGAATCGGCGGGTCGAGTCAGCCAACCATGTCTGATAAGGGTTAGCTCGAATTAGAGTATTATAAAAAAAGTCAAACTGGAATTTGAGTATACTTGAGTATGAAGAACTATGATTTTTATACTTTTCATGACTAGTTTACAGCCCATTTTAGAATTAGTTACAAATGTTGATGGTGTTTTTTTTTTTTTTTTTTTTTTTTTTTTTAATAAACATCTGACTTCATACTTGCTCATCCTCTTGGCAACAAAATCAGTAACTAATGCAAAATTTAATACTAATGTTCATATGAAAATTACAATAATTCAGTTTCAGAGTGCAATTCACAAGCTGGATAGTTGTTGGGAAACTCATTGGTCCCTAATGGTTTCTTTTTTAATAACAAAAGTCACTAACATTGCAACATGAAATTAATATATACTGAAATACAAAATGATTTTATAAGTTACATTTTATTTTATTCCGCGTTTTACGTCCTTCCAATCATGCATTCATCAAAATCTAAATGCTTCCCTTAATAAAATTACTCCGTGCATCGCGCGGGTACCGCACTAGTTAGGAAGCAATATTAGTGGCATAATTGCTCGTTAATACACAATTTAAGAAAATCTTATTAGTTACTTTACTACTTAATGGCCGTGGTGTTTGCCGTTGTTTGGTCCTTCAGAGTAATCGTTGACCTCAATATCCATCCGTCTATGGAAAAACTTATGGTTCTGTATTTCCACTTTTGCCCTTGGGATTTTTGCTTCTTTCATCATCTGCTTTCAAACAAGGGTAATAGTGTAAAATCATCAAAATTAGGGATTAATTGGAAAATCCATGTCCTTCAGTTATACAAATATTAGATTTTTTTTTTTATATTTTTATTTGAACTTTTATAATTATAAAAATACTAGCTTAACTTAACTTATAAATTATCTTTTAAAATTTAATAATTTTCTAAAAATAAAATTGCCTTATTAATTTAAATTCAAAAAATATTTATATATTAAAAATATATTCATCATCATAGCCAATTCATAAATTAATAGAGATGAATTAGGTCTTACAGAAAAAAAATTAAAAAAGAGATGAAGGTTACCTGTGATGCAGCCTCATATGAAGTTCTTGCTTGTTTCTCCTCATCTAAAATGGTTTTTTTTTTTTAAAAAAAAAAGGATTATATATAAATTGAAATGTCACTAATAGCATAAAAAAATGAAAAAAAAAAATAATCTTAATTTTCTTGTTTGTTTTTGCTTTCCTTATTCTTTTAAAATGTATATATATAATATAATACATAATTAAATGATTTATAACTACAAGGAGTTGAAGCTCTCACCTGAAGTTGAGAGAGCAGTTAATGAAATTAGAAAGGATAAAGCCAAGACAACAACAAATAAGTGACCAATTAAATTGCTTGCCATTTTTTTTTTTATTAGAGTATCAAATATCAATTGAGTCTTGGCCTTTTGCAAAACTTATTCACTATATAAACATATACTTGAGTGTTATAGGCATATATGGTTGACTAATTTGTCTAATGTATAATGGGTTCTCCAAATTGCATGGCTGATATTTAACTTTTATGTGTGTTGAATGCAAAAAGTTAATAATTTAATGGAACAAGGTAAGGACAACTAAAGAGATTTTTATTAGTCAATGAATAGAAAATGTTATTTACTTGAAACTGATGATTAATCGATCAGCTGATCATACTAGAAGATTAGTGAGAGGATTTTTTAATTTGTTACAAGCTTTGTGTCTACATTATATAGGTAACCTACGAATTCTGAATATCGTTTTTCAGTTCGTACAACTTGAACTAAAAAACCGACAAGAATAAATCACAAACTAAAGATGCGGGAAAAGAATCAGTCGAGGCGAGGATACTCTTTCCACAAGACGAATATGCCATGTTGTGTACTGATACAACACCTCAGATGTTATAGAATATCAAACTTCTGAGCTCCCACTACAAGAAATCTGCTAAAAAGTGACGAAATTCATGTGACGAAAAAAAATCCGTCACCATATGTTGCGTTATGGTGACGAATTTAAGAAATCGTCATTACATCATTACATACGGCGACGGCTACTACATTCGTCATCTTAAAATTTATTGTTCGTCACATAATGGTATTTTTCACGACAATGCATCTCAATTCGTCACCTATACATCTAAATTCGTCACATGTATATAAATGTGACGAAATTAAATGTGACAAACAAAATGTCGTCACTATTGTTGTTATTTAAAATGACGTTTACGACTAATTCGTCATTATATAATTACTTATTGTGACGATACATTATAATACATCTAAATTCGTCACACTCATAGATATTATGAAGAAATTCAGTGCGACGAAATAAATTTCGTTGTTTTTTTTTTTATTTATTTAAAATGACGCTTACAAAAGACTCGTCATATATGATTTTGTTTTGTGACGATAAGTTACAATTTATCTAAATTCGTCACATTAATACATATAATGACGAAAGTTACTGTGACGAATCAAATCGTTGTGTTTTTATTGTATTTAAAACGATGCTTACGCATAATTCGTCATTATATAATTTTTTTGTGATGATACGTAATAATGCATTAAGTTCGTCACATTAATACATATTTGACAAAGGTCACTTTGACGAAAAAAATCGTTTTTTTTTTTTTTTTGGTATTTAAAATGAAGCCCGCGTATAATTCGTCATTATATAATTTTATTGCTTTGTGACAATGCATTATAATACATCTAATTTCATCACATTAATACATATTGTGACAAAAGTCACTATGACATAAACAAATTGTTGTGTTTTTTATGTATTTAATATGACGCTTACGAAAAATTCATCATTATATTGTTCGTTTTGTGATGATAAATTAAAATATATCTAAACTCGCCACATAATACATATTATGAGAAAATTATTTTCAGCAAAAAAAAAAAATTGTGGTATTTTTTATTTAAAATGAACGGAGCCCGCCTACGTGTAAATTCATTTAATTTTTTGCTGAGGTGGCAGTTAGGTGGCAGCAACCCGCTTACATGTAAATTTATTTATTTGTTTATTTATTTGATGAGATGGCAGTTAGGGGACAAAGTTACAAAAAAATAGAAAACAAATAAACAACAACACTAAGGATTGAACCCTACACCTCTTATAGAAATTAATATCCATTACCCACTTGACCTACTTGATATGTTAATGAATTGACTTTAAAATATATACTTATCAACAATTCAAATAATTTTTTTATTTAATATAAATATATATATTTAATATATTGTTTCATTCATTTGTTTATTTATTTTGACTTTTCTTTTTTCTTAAGTTACCGTATAACATTCTTACTATTTCTTATTTAATTCATATATTAATAATATTGAATTAGTATTCATTTTATATATAAAACATTATAATTTGTGTATTTGTAATTTATTTTTTATTTATGGTATATTAAATAATCATATTTTAACTATCTTCGATTTGACATCCATATTGAATTTATAAAATATAAATAATTTCATTTATGAAAAAAGTAATTTTATCAACAAGCAAATTTATAATTTATAAAAAATAAAAATCTAATTCATCAATACAAAATAAAAGAGTTAGGGACATTATCAAATTGAGGTAGGGATTTTTACCGAACACTTAGAGATTTTTGAGAATGTCGAAAAAAAGTTGGGGACAATATCAAATTGAATTAAGAGATTTTTGAGAATGTCAAAAAAGAGTTAGGGACATTATATATATGCACATTAAATATTACTGCGTTGCGATTGCACAACAATGTTGCCAAAAATGCACATCAATGGTTTGTAAATTGCACAATAGCGACTGAAACAGACTGGACCAAATTTTATTGTCTGAAATTTTATATGTCGATTATTTAAAATTTCAGTTATCTCAATTAGATGTCGACTTTATTTTTTAAAAGCTATAAAACCGACCGAACTAATAAGAAAATGTTATTTTCATATTTTTAAACCATAAAATATTAAATGAATATTAAAATACAAATATATTTCATTATATAAATATTAAATCAATCATGTTGTTTAGTTTAATTTGTTTAATCAATCAAATAGTAATTATGCTTTTATTATATAATAATATTTTATTTTTGTTAGTTTGGTTAATTAGTTAACTGACCATATATACCAAGAAATTCGGAACACTTTTATTTTAGTTTGGGATAAAAGTTCAATCGGTTCATACTGCACAATAGCAACCGAAACCGTACACAATAGTGTTAGACGAATTGCACATTAATAACTATTAAATTATATATAAGTGACCAAACCCGACCGAACTAGAATGTTTGGTTAGAATTTTTAGATTTCAGTTTGATTATATTCTTTTAGTTTTAAAATTTCGGATATATATATATATACATATATATATATATATATATATATATATATTGTTAAAAAAATATAAAATATCAAAACTTCAACATCAACCGGTGAAAACTATTGTGAGTTTTAGAAATTTTTTAAAATTTAATATGTATATCTATACACATATTGTACAATGTATTTAACAATATTCTACATTTATTAGATTTTTTAAAAATTGTATATTTAACCTCTTAATTAAATTATATTATAACTAAAGTTCGTAATTGTTGCAAATTGTCTCTAAAATGTGGAGATCATATATGTTGTAAGTTTGATGTATGTGACTTCTAGATATGATTTCCTTTTTTCCCAGTTTAGAAAATTGGATTGGACTAACCGATCTGACTAGTTATACCGAGAACTAGTTAGAAGACCGGTCCGGGTTGCTGGAATGAATCGGTTGTCAACGAACAGATAAAAAACCGACCAAACTAATTAAACCGGTCAAATTCATTCAAAACCGATCGGTCGAATCGGTTTGAACCGGCCTAATTTTTTTAAAAATAAATTTTAATATATTTTTGATGTAGATAAAAAAAGATATTTAACTCTATTGGATATAAATAAGTTATTAATCATTAGTTAACTTAAGTATTAGAATGATTTAAATTGACATAGTATTTAATTAACAAAGTTTATATATATAAATTATAAAATATTATTTCACATACCTTATTAACCTTACTAATAAACTAAAATTGCTACTTTCCATTAAGAACAAAAAAAATCACCTAATTTATCTACCATCCCAAAAGTCACCTGCTTCACATATCTTATCTCGTTCATCTTTCTCAATTCCTTCGTCAATCATAAACACAAAACCTAAAAATCAGCCCGCTAATCCACTAAGGCCGAACAATCTCGGCTCATTTTTTATCCGAAGGCTGCAAATTGGTTTGAATTCACCAGTTGAGGAACAAATTTCACGAGGTAAAATCCAAATTGAAACCTCCGCCTTGATGACGTCCGCCACTTGCTGCTTGAAATCGGCGGCGAGGACGGAGACGACGATCGAGCGTGATCGAGGTCGAAGAGGCAGCTGAGGGTGAGGTTGGGAGTGGTGCGGGCTGACGGTCGGCTCTGCATTGGTGACGGAGCAGGTGTTGTGGCCGAGTGATAGCCACTTCTCGATGGAGGTCCGGTCGTAGGTCACGCCGGTGCAGAGGATTGCCAGAGACATCGTCACGACCATGGTCATCGGGCACCACAGGTTCGAGGCTTTCATTTTCTTCACATATCAATCGGTCCTTTTTTTTGGTTTTTAGGTGTTAAGATCTGAAATGGGTATTATGGTTAACTTTGGATGACTAAAACATTGGCGGACCAAGAATTTGCTTTGGCGGTCACTAGTTATTTTCATTTTGGTAATCTTATCTATTTAAGGTAGATAAACATTGACATTATTTTGATCGTATCTTCAGCAAATATCTATCTCCCCTTTCACTCATAATGTAGATGTTTTGGCTAACAATTATCAAAGTCTCAAAGATACCCCGTCTCATAGATCACATGACAAAGACAGAAGTTTAGCAAGGGGTAAAAACTGGCAATCCTAGAAGACCAAATGGGATCAGACAAAGTGAGCAAAGGATTTCCAATAACCGATCGTTCGCCTACAGCAACTGAAACTACAAATCCCACGTTTGAGGGCAACCTGCCAAATGTTCAGTCTCCTCAAACTCAGCAAAAGGGGAGTAGTTTTATGCCAAGTATCCAATCTCCTCAAACTCAGCAAAAGGAGATGACTCTTAAGGTACTCAGCAAAATGAAAGCACTCTCGATCATCCATCGCATCAGGGAAATCAACATCCTCAATCACAGGAAGATATCATTGGTACATAGCTAATACTCTAAGATTTTAATTGTGTTGTTGTGTTGTTTCATGAACTGTGTTTTTTCATGTACTGTGCGTCATAATGCAACTCTGGAAATTTACCTCAGTACAGTATGCAATTTGTTGTTTAATTGGTTTCTGCATACAAATCTTCTATCGAATGCTTGTTTATCTTTATATTTATGAGTTTATTAGTGTTGGTTGTTTTAATTAGATGTGGTATCGGTTCGGTAACGGAACCGACAAGTTCTTATCGATACCGAACTTCTAATGCGGTGCTAATAGATGTGAAACCGAAACCAAACCGACTTGTAGTATGTAACCGAGCTTTCGGTTATCGAAAACTCAGTTTGGTTTTGATTTTGTGCAAAAAAAAAACCGAAAAAATTGATCTATCAGTAACAATAGCTCTGCTTGACTGCTTGAGTGCTTAGTTGTTCATCTCACCTGCTAAGACTATCTGAATCATCGAAATAATATAAACAACCCCACGTGCCTTTGAACACCCATGTGTGGGTGATAATTTCCTTCGTTATGCAATCACAAACTTCTCAAGACCTCTTAGACTTGGGCTTGAGATCCTTCTTCATAACCTGCATGTGCAATACATAAACTCCTTTCATTATGATTAATTTCCTTAATCTAATTAAATCCAGAATCTTAAGCACCTAAAATAGACTGTTCCTATTTTCAATAGACTGCAATACATTTCCTTGATCTGATTAAATCCAGAATCTTATAAACTTGTGCTAAACATGTGCAATACATCCATAATCTGATTAAATTCTTGTTCCTATCCAGATTGTGCAATACATTTGCAATTTTGATTAAATCCAGAATCTTAACTTCCTTTCATATGTGCAATATATTTCCATGAGTTGATTAATTTTCTCTAAATAGACTGTCCCTATTTTCAAATCTAAAACATGGAATTGTAAAAAATAAACCTGGTTGACATTCATGGCAATTGACATCCATAATATTGATTTAAAAACTGAAGGATATGGGCTTGTACACTTAGCCTGTTAAATATTACTTGGACTAGTTTTTTTTTATTATAAATTATGTGTGAATGTGGTGATTGTTTAATTCAAACCTAGGTAAGTTGCATGCACATTCTCTTATTCTAATTGTTGAGATGACTATCAATTTTGTTATATAGTTTTTATTGGTATTTGTCGGGAGTTGATGATATCATAATAAGGAGAGAAAATATTCTAAGAGAAGAGTGCACAAGATATACTTGTTGAGGTTCTTGGCCATGGAGCTGGTTATATAAAAGGTTATGTGTATGCCCCGAGGTCGCCAAGTAGACACAAAGCATATGACTCGAATAGCCAACACCAACAGAAGGAACTTCTAAAGATACAAGAAAAGATGCGTGTGAAAATAACCTGAAGCGATTGAGCTTAAGGCAAGTTAATGATTTGAAAGACCAAAAGTCAACAAGGTGCAAATATCGACAAACTTATGGCTTTCATGACTGCCACTGGGAATAAAATTTGAGGTTGTTAGGCTTTGTTATTTTTTTATTTGGAACATTTGAGATTGTTAGTTCGTTGATTTATGTTTTTAATTAGCAAAATTACAATTATTGTCGTTTTTTTTTTTTTAATTTATCATCTAGCACATATTACTATCATATATATATATTTCATGACAAATAAATTCATCACTAAATATCTGCAATTAATGACAATTATTATATTTATAATAGTGACAAATATTAAATTGTCATTGAAAATAATCATTGTTTGAAAATATATAATTGTTATGTATTTGTTTGGATTTGTCACCATATAAAATGTAAAAATGACAATAAATTTTTGTCACTAAATATTACTTTTTCATGACAACTTGTTTTGTCATTATATCTCAAGCTTTTGATGACAATCATTTTTTTGGTAATCATAGAGCTAATAATTTCATGACAATAGAATTCATCACTTTTGTATGTTTTTGGAGACAATGAATATTTCGTCACTATTTCTATTTTTTTTGTGACACGTTTGTTATCGTCATATTTAAATTTCTTTCTGTGACGACCAATATTTTGTAATTATAGAACAATTCTTTCGTGACGAACTCTATGAAATATGACGATTATTATAACGAAATGCCACAAAGATATTCGTCATTGAAATTTTATAAATTCGATAAAAAAATGAAATTCGTCACTAAAAAATAATATTTTGATGACAAAGTTAAGTTTTCGTCACTTAAAACTTGTCTTTTTATGACAAAACAATCGTTTACATGACAAAATTCTCATAATAAACGTGACGAATTATTGTCATGATAAATGACCAAATAACATGACGAAACTTATAAACGTCATTAAAAGCGAGACATTTGGTGACAAATTCGAAATTTGTCATCTAGACCTAATATGACGCGGCTACAGTGACGATCTCTGTGATGATAATTTTTTGTCATCAATGTACTGTTGTGACGAAAAATAAGGTTTACATGACGAATTTTATCGTCATGTTTTCTGAAATTTCTTGTAGTGTCCGTCGAACTCAAATGAAGTCGAAAATTGAGCACTGTAGTTATGATGCGTGATAATTTTCTGGAGAGTAAGAATGTGGATGATGTTCATGTGTCTTTTTTCTGCAGCTCTACCATGTTCTATTTCAGCACAAGTGTAAAATGACCTCTGATCATCAGCTTTTAACAACCTAACCAGAAGTTGTTGTAAATAGGCAACTTGTTAACTAACCTAGTGTTAACTCACGTCCACGCTACCAGATAACCATCGAAACAGTCAGTTGGACAAGTGAAATGTCACATACGTCTAGGTTCAATGTACTTTGAGAGGTCACACGGATTATGTCAAAACCCGAGTCCAAACCCAAAGCACAAGCCCAACTCACAGTCTAATTGCCAAGTATCAAGACCAGGGACCTTAGACCCAAGTCCCAAGCCTGTGCCCGAGCCGAGCCGACGGACAAGCGGGCGCACATGGGAGTGTGGTCTAAACCATCACCAACCCGTGATGCATAACTTTGTTGATGTTGTAATCTCTCCAACTCTTTTGTTATAATAAAGAGAGTTATAATGAAAGAGTTAATCTCATTTAAGAGTTTAATGTGAGATAAAACTCTTGACCATTCGACTCTCACAACCATCGTTCTACATGTCGTCTAAATCTAATAATTTATTTCTCCTCATGAAAAATCAGTTTTGAAAAAATAAATATATCACGAGTATCTACTCAAAACGTAGAATTTATGTACACAATTTAATTCAACCAAAACCGAGTCAAACCCAAGTTTTTCATAATTGATTTTCAACAATCTTATCAAATTAGAAATAAATCCCAATGGAAAAGTATATTTAATTCAACCAAAGTAAATATTTAGCCATAAAAAAACTAGTCAAAACTGGGTCAAACCCAAATTTTTCATAATTGATTTTCCAACAATTTTATCAAATTAGAACATAAATTCCAATGGACAAATATACTAACATAAATTTTTACGGACAAGTCAATGTTATAAATTTATTTTTCAACCGATGTCAACACTGAAATCTTCAATTAGAATTAAATTTGCCTTTGAATTGTAGTAGAAATTTAATGATTTCAACAACAATTTTTTCCAACAGTTGGTAAGAAATTTCGTTGAAATATACAATTTTCAATGAAATTGTTTCC
>CACSLK010034598.1:17265399-17283239 GCA_902706635.1 Striga hermonthica
TTCTTTCTTTTGTGGATTTGTGAAATTTACAATGTGGGGTTGGAAGCTCATGAGCTATGTGGATGTGTTGGATTATAAGATGGAATTTTGATTAAATGTTGTGGTTCAGTGAGTTAGAAAGTGAAACAGTGGAGATGTTTGCTACTGTAGATGGTATCTTGATCTATTGGGGTCTATTGATACTTCATGAAACTAGAATTGGTGAATTTCAAGTTTCTTTTTCTCTACTGTTCTGATTGAAATTCGTTTCGTTTTCAACTTTGGGTATGTATCTGGTAGGGACAGAAAAGAAAAGAATTAAGCTCAGGGACAAGCTTGTTGGTTTACGACGTTCTAGAGGATCAGTGTCCCGTAATTCAAGAGGAGCCAAAATTGTTGACTCTGATGAAAATAGTTCAGGGCCTTCCCACAGAAATTACAATTTGCCATCAAGTGCAGAAGTTAATAGAGTTCGGGAAGCCCTTGGGTCGAGTGCGTCCGAGCTACATGCCGCTGTGAAGGATCCCCTTCCGGATGCGTTACAGTTTGCGGAAACAATCTCTGATGACTCACGAAAAGACAAACACCATGAACCTACTGTAGAAAATAATCGTTTTCGGCCCAATCTATTCATTGTGGATGGTGCTGGAGTTGTTCAAGGAAGTAGCCCTAATGTGAACAATGGACCTAAACCGAGTTTGATGGAGCGAAACAGTACTGCACATACTTATGAGGTGATTTGTTTATAGTTTTATGCGTGTTTGTGTATATTGTAATATTAATCATTAGAAGTTAGAAGGTCTTTGATTTTTTAATTGTGGTGGCAGAGGGGGTATGTTAATGTGATTCTTCTTTAATACTTCTCATGTCGACCAGACCAATTTTCATCACACTTCAGTCCTTTCAACATCAATCCAATTTCTCCTTTTCCGGTTGTTGCCTTACCCTTGTATCAGTTATTGTCAAAGAAAATTAGTAGCAACAAGGTGCTTAAATTTCATGTGGCATAGATAAGAGAACTTAGTAAATATAAATGATTTGAAATAAGTGAAGCCAAAGATAAACTATTACAGAAGATGTTTTACCTAACCAATTTTGCAGTACAGAACTATCACTCACATGCATTTTCTTTTTTTCTTCCAGGTCTCTCGTTTCCCTGATTGTTGCAAACAGAGTCAGAAGTAAAATCTTAATGATAATTGTATTTACAGTTCTGAGATGCTTATAAATATTTGTGGTTTGTGCACATTGAGAACAACCTAATTCATGCTCGCATGAAAGAGAAAGGCTTTGATGTTGTTTTGTGCCCTAGTAATAGTAGTGATCATTTCACATACCAATATTATACATACATGTAGATACGCGCTAATTCATGCTTGCTTGAAAGAGTAAGGCTTTGATGTTGTTTTGTGCCCTAGTAATAGTAGTGATCATTTCACATACCAATATTATACATACATGTACACGCACACGCATGAGGACTGTGACATAATATTGACTCTATGGTGTAGATTATTATTATTATTATTATTATTATTATTACTATTATTATTATTATTATTATTATTATTATTATTATTATTATCTACACCACTCTACCCATGTAACACTTACACTCCTTTTATCCAGCCAAAAAAAAGTTGTGCATTCAAGGAGAACGGACAAGAAGACTTAATTGAGAAAAGATTATTGCTTGCTGAATTAATCTTGAACGAATATATGTCGTTTAAACATAAATTCTTGTACCACAGCTAGTAAGTTAATGAATTTACATGACAAGGGTCCTTGGCTTTACAAGAAGATGTGCTTTTCTATATGATGTGATTATTATTTTTTTTCTCCTAACCCGGCATGTTAAAGAAGTTCCTTGGTCCTGTGTTAATCTCTTGTCTACCATTGTGAAGAAAGATAAGTTATGAGAGTTATCATACTTTGGTTTCTATTAATGCAATATTTGATTGTAATTTAATTTTGTTTGCAGTGGGAAGATTCAATTGATAGGTCACAAGAAGACCCAGCTTCCGGAAGCAGGCTTCTGTTACCTAGTCCAAAGCCGATAAGCATGTCTCCTTTAGACAGATACGAGGTTAAAAACTTAAAGAGAAGGAGGAAAGGTCGTAAATGGAGTCTTGCGGAGGAAGACACCTTGAGGACCGGAGTAGAAAAGTACATAATCTAAGGAAAAATTCCTATGAATTGGCATTTGAGCATATTTATTGTCTGATATAAATAGCCTGTTTTATTTGATGATTTTTTGCTACTAATTTAACTGTGTTTTCTATCATTGTGTACCTTGTTGGCTTGATTCTCTTTTTCAACTTCAATGCCAGCTAAAAATTAATATGGACTTCACCAAAGATTTGTTGCTAATGTAAGTTTTTTTTAATTTCCTGAAGGTATGGCAAAGGAAATTGGAAGGTCATTCTAACTGCGTACCGTGAAGAATTTGAGGGTAGAACTGAAGTAAGTATCCTTTTTAGCTTATTGCCATGGGTTTTACTTTCTCTCCCTCCTTGGGTTGGAGATAATGAAGAATGTTTAACTCAGGTTGATTTGAAGGACAAGTGGAGGAACCTGACGCGCTACGGGTAGTAGTATTGCGTTTTCAATGTAAAGGTACAATGCCCAGGATGGAATCCTTTTTATCTAAAACAAGTGTCCATATGGTAAATGAAGGAAACGAGTTTAATTAGTGAGAATGTGCTCGATAGATGTCGATGTCAATGTGATTGTGTGTAGCCTTGTAGGTTGAAAGTTCCTTTCCGGGTAGTTTTTCTTAATCCTTTGTGTTGTATTTCCTTTGTTTTTTTTTTTGGCTTAATCAGGAAAGGGAGACTGTAAGAAGCTGTGATTATATTTAAGATTTATTTCTTAAAATTTTGTCTTGGTATGTCCATTTTTGTTCTTAGATTAGACAAGTCTAACCAAAGTTTTTACTTTTTATAACAATACCTTTAGCAATCAACATCAAACTTTTGATTCTGAAGTGCTTGGCATAATCACAACCGTGCAAGTATACTGTACTGCAAGCAATCATTTTTGGTTCATCTCAAGTAGATATTTTTCAGTACAACAAGAAACACAAAGTAGTAGTCATGTGGTCCTCTTCATAGCTCACCACTTCATAATATAGCCATATGTAGCTTCAATATAGGGTCTGGTTTGGCCAAACCCTTTGAAAATTCATATGCCTTAAATTAGATCCTCTCACAGTTTAAAGATCCAATTGTACTAATAAATGCACAAAGATCTTAGTAAATTCAATTATACCGTAAAAAAATCGGGTATGTGTGTTGATTCAACGGTAAAAATCGAATTTTTTCCTAATTAATTTTGAGGATAGTAACAAAATTTGCCTGTGTTGATCAAGTTAAAAAAAAAAAAAAAAATCACAAGAATTATGAAACAAAGAAAATTTTCAAAAGCATAAATGTCATCAGAACTCCATCTTTGCTTAAGACACCCTTCAACACTTCTCAAACACACTTAAAAAACCACCTGAATTCTATCTGTAACGCTATCGACGTTGAGCTGTGGCCAGAGGGCCCCGGCATGTGGGGCACGACGAGTGCGAGACGAGCCACCTGTCCACGCACCCGACATGAAAACCGTGGTTGCACCCGGGCAGGATTCTAACATCTTCCCCCTCCGCAAACTCCGCCAGGCATATCGGGCACTCAGTGGCCGCCACATTCCTCCCGCCCGCCGCCCGGTAAGCCGCCACCGGAATCCGGCTAAGCGCCTCCTTCCCCAGCCCCCCAACCGAGCCCGTAACCGAGCCCTCAGGCGGCGGGTTAGGCTCTAATATGCCCCTGCAGCGCAGGGCGCAACGGACGATGGAGTTGAGGGCGAGTGCGCAAACGAGCGCGCACAGCAGGGCAGCCAAGATGATCACCATGTTGCTGTCGAAGCTCGAGTTTTCCCGGTCGTACGGGCCCACGCCGGAGGAGGCGGATGGGCCTATGACGACGGAGTCGAGGAGGAGGCGCGGGGGCCGATAACGATGAGTTGACATAAGCCTTAACTTCATATTTTATGTTTTCTTGAGTGTAAAGAGAGGGTTTAAGAAGAGAGTTGAAAGTAAGGGGTTATTGGAATGGTTTTTGTAACATGATAGAATAGAAATGTGGGGAAAAGGTGTACAGAATTGTGGTAAGAGGATAAGGAAGGAAAGAGAGATTTGTAGCTCCCCTTTTTATTGGTGTTTTTGTGGTGACCAGAAAATGTTATATCTGATAGTATTTTGTATATGAATACATCTTTGTTTACGGGATAAAATTATGATATTTGATCGTATAAGTATACATTAGACCGTCTAACAAAATTATGATATTTGATCGTATAAGTATACATTAGACCGTCTAACGTAAGAATTTATGTTGAAAGGAAGTCTTGAGAGAGAGATGTGAGATATTTTTCTGAGCTGCGGAAGTTTGCTGAGATATTTTCTTTTCTTCATGTTTTTTTCTTTTTTGTTCCCAATCAGGTCAGCTATCAATCTTCTTTTTGATTGAGGCCTTTCTTGTCCAGATATTGAAAAAGCTCACGGATTATATTCGATATGATTTGAATTTTGAGATTTTTAAACTTGCATGGTTGTTAATGCAAACTAAACAATCATATTTTTTTTTAACATAATATTAATCGATGTAAAGCTATTTGTTAGGCAACTGTACTTTTTAAACAAGTATACAAACAAAAAAAAACTTTCAAACTGAAATATCACACTTCGAACAACATAAACAAAAATAGTTTGTTAGGCAACCGTACTTTTTAAACAAGTATACAAACAAAAAAACTTTCAAACTGAAATATCACACTTCGAACAACATAAACAAAAATAGAGTCGGACAGACATACATTTAACAGCGTAAGTACGACGATGGATTAACCCGCTTAACAGTTAGGCAGTCTACACACTGAGGTTTATATGTTCGTTATAATAATGAGCCTAAACTTCAAGCTAGCTTGTAATGATCTGAAACCTGGCTCCATCCAAAAAACCCAGTGGGTTCTGAAGTTCATATCCACTACAATACAGCAAAAATAAATACACTCATTCACTCAATAATCAAAACCACTATTCATTTGCATTTGCATGTTCAGATTAAAACTATATAAACAAACATCCAAGTATACCTTGCATCAAACAGACAAAAACCAAATCCTTCCACTCCAAGGTGTGGGGAAAAACAGTACAACCCAACTCAAAAAATAACCCTGAGATCTCAAAGACACATGTATCTTAGGCAACCAACCCATATAAGAATCTATCATCGACGGTTTAGTGTAGTAACCACCAATATTCGAAAACCGATAACCAAAAAAAGAAGAGAAAAAAAAAAAGCAAAAATAAATCACCCGTCCACACGACTATTCTCCTGTTTCCTGTTTCCCATCTCCAGACCCTGATCCACTTCCATGTCCACCATTGTCATCAACACCACCCAACGCTCGAGGGACCAAAGGGCTTGGAACAGGGCCTGGGCCCGGACCCAGGCCTGGGAGCCCGTTCTGACCCAAATACATATCCAATGGAAAACCAGCTGTATTGATCAAACTCGTCAAGCTCATCCCTGACGTCCCTGCCAGAATCTCATCTTCACGATGTGGATCACAGTTCAAGTCCAGCCCGGCCTTTCCCACATCCTCCACATTATCCACTTGCTTCATCCCATCATTATTATTACTATTGCCAATCTCCTTTAGCAGTTGGTTCATGTTCCGAAGCGTGTGGCCCACAATATCCTCCCTCTCCAAATCTTGCTTAGCAGCAGGCTTTTCTTCTTCTTCTTTATTATAATTATAATTATTACTATTATTATTGTTATTATTATTATTATTATTATTATTATTATTATTATTATTATTATTATTGTTTTCTAGGGCAAGCTCCGCTTCGCGTTCGGACTGTTTTTTCTTCTTGCGGAGCATGAGGGTCTTGAAACGGCGTTTAACGGTTAGGCACACGTTGCACTTGCAGCTGGGCTCGTGCCGGCCCTTGCCGCTCGGGGGCTGAATGCAGACGATGCACGTGCAGCCAGGCCTGTGGCGGGGATGCCTTGTGGTGGGGCCCGTCGAGTAATCTCCTGCCCCGGCTATGTTGTCCCCGAGAACAGCAGCATTAGCAAGTGCATCCAGGCCGGAAGGCTCGCCTTCCCGTGCAGCTTTGCTGTTGGAATTCTTTTGCTTCTTGTGATCTGGAATGTAAATAAGAATAAAATAGTCAAAGATTATGGTTTATCACAAAAAGGCAGACACTGAGGTTTGTCCTAAATGTTAAAAGGAAAAAAAAGAAAATTATGTTTTCAGAAAATTACAAAATACAACCTAAGATATTTTTTACACCATCTCAGGTACAATTTTGTAGCTAACTATCTGAATTAGGAAAGAATTTAATTGAAAATTACAAAATACAACCTAAGATATTTTTGACATCATCTCAGGTACAATTTTGTAGCTAACTATCTGAATTGGGCAATAATTTAATTGTTTAGCAATGACAGACAAGATATAACAGGATGAGACGCTAACACAAGTAATGTTGGATAAACTCTCGGAACTAAAATGACCTGATTGGATCAGAAAATGCCCGGCTGATCAATTTTGGTTGAAAAATATCTATATGATTTGTAAGTTATAACTGATTATCAGTAACAGAGTATAAAAGCAATGAGTAGGTTTGGTTTATTAAAGCATCACTTTATCCTTGTCCTAAGAAGAAAAAAATACCTTGGTCTACAACTAAAGGCTATGATTAGCACAACTTGCTAAAAATGGAACTTAACTAATTTTAAACGTAATTTAAGAAAAAATATTCTTCTTTAACGTGGGGTCCTAAACAGCTAATACGGGTCAAACTTATTTCTCCTGCTCCATATGACTTCTCTAACAAGATCCACAAATTAACCGACTGATCCAATCAATTACAAATTATTTTCTGCTTTATATTTTATTTCGATAAAAATATATTTGTGTTGGATTTCACAACACCTCGACACAATCAGAGTCTGTAGACTTTTCAGTGTAACTACAAATAGACATCATATCTATTTAAGACAACAATATTATATAAATAACTGGACGCATGATGCAGAAAGAAGCACGAGCATTTCCCGACATTTTTTGTGCAATGACTTTATTTTCTAAGGCAGAATGATCCAAAAATACAGCCTGCAAAACCCTGATGAGTAATTATCGTCCCACCACTCAGATAATTGGCTCGGAGAGAAATGAAAGTGCATTATCAAAAGATTTCATAGAACCCCCACGAGCCACTCAATGGTCTATATAATTATGTGATTTTCAATTAATGGTCAACACAACAAGAGAAAACACAAACTTAAATGATGTCACCATGCATGTGTGTCCGCTTTTTCATACCCTTGTTAGTTCTAGAGAAATCTTGATTTCTCAGGCTTATCTCTTCTGGAGCAGAACACGAAGACCTGGAATAAAATTCAGCATCATACAAGTTAAGACCTGGAATAAAATGTTAGGTTGCACAAAAAAGGTTCTACAGGGCCAAAATCGCTAGTTCCTAAGACTCTAGGATCTGTTTTGCCACTAGGCTTGACGCAATTTTGTTGAGCCCAAAAGACTTTCACTTCCACCAGTCTTCTTTACTTTTAGTCTTCTCTACTTCCATCATTTTGGAAGTCTGTGAGAATTAAGAACTCTTCTCTATGAGATGGGCTCAAGTTTTAACCGAACGAGTTGATCCTATATTGGCCCGCTAACTAATGAATTTAACCACATCCATTGTATTTAATTAACTCCATTGGACCAAGCACTTCTAAAATTTGCTGACCTGGTAATATCCCAGACATTTTCTGCACATGCCCAATTTGCAGAAATAAGAGCATGAACTGGCAGCCTGCGCCATTTTGAGCAACTATCACATTGAGCAAGTTGTGCCTGCTCCCTGATAAAATTACCAAATACTTATATCATGATAGGGCATTTTAGACAAAAGAAACACACACACGCACACACACACACAGAGTGATATAGAGAGAGAGCATGTAATATTCAGCTCGTATTGGATCTCAGGTACTCAAATAGTCATTGCAAAAATGTATGAGAAATTCTCAACAAAACATACAGCAAGTGAACATCCTTTCTTCAACTTTTCACATCTGCCACAAGACAATATAAATTACCAAAAGTTCCTTGCAGCATGGCAAAGAAACAAAAAGAACAAAAAAATAAACAAAACGGTTAAATGCTGTTTGGCTGAAAGCTCATCTTATGCTACACCCATGTATTTACCAGAATTTTATGTTTGATTGTAACTTTATTATCTTTGAAATAATATTAATAATATGGCAATCGATACATGGTGATCTACGTTACGATTCACTTTTAAGTTTTTACAAGGAAGATCAATTATGGAAATCTATTGACAAAAAAAGGATTTCTGGTTGTGTTTAGAGGACATTTTCGAAGGTAGTCAACATTTGACTGCCATCCGATCAAAGCGCATGCCTCCCAAACCCTTTTCCGTAACACTCTGCCTACTGAACGCCTGGATTTTGAGCAAAGCGTAAAAAGTGTGAGTGTGTGATAGTCATGTATTGTAGAGTAGTTTATCTTTTTCTTTTCTTTTTTTTTTTATTTTTTTCATTAGGTATGTTTTGAGGATTCCTCATCCCCTTTTGTACTGTATATTTTCGCTTTATTTTGATGAAATTATGTTAAAGAAAATGTTAATGTAATAACTGGAATGGAGATACACATGTAGTTTAGTAGTGTTTGAAAAGACTAACATATGTGATAATCAGGACATGTGTAAGAACAATGGTTACGAGTTTCCAACTTTCTGTTCATTTTAATAATATGGAGCTAAGATTCCTTCAGAGGTGAATCTTGGTTTCTGCACATAAACAAAGTAGTAGAATATAATCCCACAAAACTTACACCTGAGTTTAGACTGAAGCGTACTCAAACGTACCAAGTTGTCTTTCAAAATCAGAAGTACAAGAACTCTCCTCTGACATTGGTTTCATTTTAAAAAATTTCCCACTAAAGAGGGTGGAATTTTTCCGTAAATAAAAAATTAATTTCTCGTAATTAAAATGAAGCCTCAGAGGCAATTTTTAAATATCTCAATATCACATAGCACTAGTGGCTGTGGACGTCACAAAAAGCTACAGTCAAAACTAGTCATAATTGACAAATTCCACAAGAAAAAATAAGTAACCATACCCGTTAGGTTGAGATATGAAAATTGTCCTCTTCCCAAAAACTGGAGGTTCCTAAACATAACAACTGTAGTTTAACACAAAGAACCAAACCATATATAAATCCAAAATGAAATGCTACAAATAATAATAATAATAATAATAATAATAATAATAATAATAATAATAATAATAATAATAATAATAATAACAACAACAATAATAATATCAGCACAAAATTTATTTACTTCAAATTCTTCAATCTCACAGTGCTCAACCATGACAACAGTCGGCTCAGTAGATGCAGGTGGACGCAACAACTCTTGAGCTTCTTCCCAAGTAATCCTAAGCTCGACAGCATCATCATTGTGCATGTGAAGCCTCTTGTTCTTGATGTTTCTTGCGTTCCTCTTCTCCAACATGCTCATATGCTGCTGCCGGGAATCATCAGATACTCTGCCTCCATTCTGTGCATAATTATGTCACATTGAACCAACTCAATTATAATCCCGATTATAAAAAGAATAATATGTATTAAAGGAGTAAATATAGCACGTAATCAACATACTGCTGGTTTATTATCATTGCCGCCCGATGATGACGTGTCCCCTGGAGGATCAGCAATTGGAGTGGCTGGTGTTTGAGGCTCCTGCTCGATTTTCCGAGGAAACATCAGAAACTTTCCGAAAATAAAATAGAATAAAAAAAAAATAAAAAGAGGAAATAGTGACCTGGACATCAAAATTGACTACTGCCTTGCGACAGCCAATGACAAGTTGTCCTCCAGGATCTCTCCTACTAAATATCACTATAGAAAATACGTGGAAATACAACAAGTGCATTAGTCTCATCACACAGTAACAGTACATATGCTATATAAGTGGTAGATTGTTTCCCATTTTGTACTATTTCAAAAACTTGGAATCATGTCTGTTTTACCCAATTTTAATTAAACTGTATTAAGGTATGAAAAATCAACGAGAACTCTATAGAAATTCAAGATTCACGAACATTTAGCCAAGTAATTTTGTAAGCACAAAAAAAATAATAATAATACTAATAGTAGTAGTAGTAATAATAATAATAATATTATAATAATAATAATAATAATAATAATAATAAATAAATAAATAAATATTCCATACCTGTATCACCAGCTTGTACTTGCATACTCTGGATGCAAGGGGTTACACCCTCCAAAACATACATTCTGCTGTTGTTATTTGGCCAAAACCTGAACTGAAATGTCCATTCTTTCCCCTTTATGTCCTGAATCTTTATTGGTATGCCTTCTGATTGATTTATGGTAGGAAAGTATGCCTGCGCAAAATAGATATTTCATCCACAAATACAGAAAAGAGAAAGTTCTATTTTTTTATTTTATTTTATTTTTTTCTTCTCACATGCTTCTGCAAAACATTTTTCGAAGCCAAAACTAAACACTCACTTCAGCACATGCTTTTGGAAGGACCAGACGACCGATTCGGCCCGCATCACTAGCACTCAGAATCTTCTCAAACAAAGGCACTATAGTGGAGTTCAAACTACAGATTAGAAGTTAAGGCAACAAATAAATCAAGTCATGAGACTTGTAAAGGAGTGAAAATATTGCAACTGTAGAATGGTCCTATAATATTCAAACGTTATAAAATAGCCCCCAAGATTACATAACCACCTTAACTGTGACCCTGCACAATAAAACATTTTGCAAAATTGTCCTATAAATTGATTAAAATCTCAATCTTGGTGCCATAATTTCACAAGAAACTACGACTATATTCAATTTTTTGAAAGTGAACAGATTGAAAGTTTTCAATTTTCCCAAGAGGCATATAAAATCATCAGTCACTACATGTAAAAGACCATTGGCAACAAACAACTATTTTAAGGATACTCTCCAGATAATTGCTGCAGCTCTTGGTCAGTGATCCTCGGCCAATAACGAGGAAGCAGCTGGCTACGGCCTCGCCCTTCAGCCGGTGGCCTTGGGACCCGCGCCTGCGAACTGCTCCCTTTACTCGCCTCGGGCCCTGCAGTCGGGCTAGGCTTTGGAGGCTTTGGAGGAATATGGCGTATCCTTTGTAAAGAACCCTTGTTCTGATCACTCCCATCAATCATTCCACCAGGAAAAGGTGCTAAACTGCTAGATCCAGCTATAGGAGGGATTGCGGACAAGGAGAAATTCAGACATGGCTGAGTTAGAGATTCAGTCATGTCCTTACTGCCTTGTCTTGGTCCTATATTCTCTGGTTTGATGAAAACAGACGACGAGGGCTGTAGAGAGGGACTTGCCAAATTTGTCCCTATTTCAGGGGTTTTTAGCATGGGTGGTTCGTCCCGTTTAAGCTGCTCGAATGCTGAGGTGATGTCATTGACCCCTATGGACTTAGTCAACTGCAGAAGTCTCTCTGTGCTGAATTTGTCGTCGTCTATTCTGTTCCCTATCACCATCGGCTGCGGGTCACTGAAAATGCTTTTGGGGGCAAATGTGCCATTACGCACATCGCCAGGGATCTGAAAATGGTTCGAGTATACAAAGTATATCAAAGCCGAATAAGATAGAAGCGGATATTATTCAAAAATTGGCAAAAATAATATCCTCTGAACTATTATACAGGATGGCGAGAGAAAGGATAACAAAAATGGAATATGTAACAGTAGCAAACATATTCGAATGTCAAGGGAATCCAAAGTGAAAATACAGATAAAAGAAGTATGTTTAAGAGAACTGCATTGGATTTTAATTGGATGAAACGAACATATGGCAGGAATAAGCTTAGAGATGAATTTATTATGAGGAAAGAAAGAGACAAAATGGATCAAAAATAACAAAATAGTATCTAATTTTATTGTGACAAAATGTATAATTTCAAACAAAAGTTGGAAATTTTAAGGAATGTCCTGATGTGAATTCCTGGAACAATATGCAACTGTCATCCTCATTCCTAGCATATCACCATCATCGTCATCCATTAATGTACTGGTTATTATGCTTAAAAAAAGAATAAATCAATTTACAAAACCTAATTCATGTTAGAAATTCAGCAGTAGATCTAGTGACCAACTACCTGTATTGTTTGCATGGCATGGATTTCCAAACGCTTTACACAGCTTATGCAAGCAACGCCACCGAAATCCATGTACTCATGCAGGTGTCTTGAAGCAATGCACCCACAGTGAACCACCTAACATGCAAAATTGAAAGGTTCAGATAGATGAGATGTGGGTTTAAATAATAATAATAATAATAATAATAATAATAATAATAATAATAATAATAATAATCCCACCTTCCCGCATACTCTGCATGGCCGCCAACCAGAGTCCTCCGCGTGGAATGTTTCGCAGAAAATAGAATTCTCATAGGCAGATCTGGAATCCACATTGACCAATTTCAAAGCACGAAACGAGCAGAAAAGACATTTTAAAGTAAGGTGACCCATAAAATAATTTCCAAAAAATTAATTTTGAATCAAGTCCTCATTCAATTTTAGATTAATGAAAAGCCGCATAAGTGTAATGGCATGTCGTCATGCAAAGTGCTAATGATACTTTAAATCAATTTGAAAAATCTTGCAATATAAAGCAATGCAAACTTCAAGGCACCAACCAGAAGAAGTGAAAATGGCCTCAATGTACAAGAATACTACATAAGTCTCACTCTTCAGTTTCATTCATGCCAATAAAATTTTTGAACTTTAATCAGTTCAGGAGTGATGGATATATCATAACTTATATCAACCCTTCAAAATCATATAAGCACGCCTATTTTCGGGCTAAAAGTAGAAAACCAAATAAAACAGAATATAGCATGAATGTTATTTGATGAAATAATCATATATTTTCTTTCCGGACATAATACACAAAAGCACGTAAGACGTAACCAACTCAAATGCTCTTACATCAGCTATTGAATGGAAGCAACAATTAACATTATTTCACTTATCACATCATAATATGAAAGCATGTTATTCTGTTGATAACCATGTATGTAAATCTTAAGTAGTCCATCTTTAACTAATGCATCAACCCATCTTCAATCTGTTTCAAAACACAAACTTTTCGGCAAAATACACCAAAACGCCACGTCTTGGACAAACAATATGGATAAAAGGTCTAAATTTGTGCAGGGCATTTGAGGAAGAAAAGGATTATTCTAAATATAGGAAACAATTAAGCCACCTATACCAAAGAAACCAATTCATTGTAACAAAACCAAAATCATCTCCACTGTTGAGATATATTAGGAATCCAAATTGCGCATACCCAAATTACGCTTTCAAATTTGGAAAACAAACAAAGCCAGGATTTTTCAGAAATTTCAAGAATATTATTACCCGCAATTGTAACACAGTGAAGCTAATCCACCTGATTTCAAGGTCCAACCTTTCTTCCAATCCGACGACGTCGTTGCTCGGCACACCTCATTCATGCAATTCTTCATCCCCATTTCTCGCAAATTCAATTCTTGAAATTACCACTCTATTAAAAAAAAAATTAAACAAATAAATAAAAATTGAAAACAGCAAAAAACCCAAATACAAAAACCATCAATCAAAACCCTAAGACCCTTCGACTAAACCATGTTGACCCAGATCAAAGGAATCGAACAAGAATCAAGAAACAGACGACTTTAATTCGCACAAGGACAACACTATTACATCTCAAAAAAACCGAAATCATTCGAGTAAATCGCCCACTCACCCCGTTCGAATCAGTGAAATTCAACGTCCGCATGCGAACATCCTCGTACACCCAGAAAACGCAAGGGCCCAATTGCTGATACAGAGTTCCCCAAATCTTGAATTGAGGCCGAAACTAAAATAATGTTTTCAGAAAAATAAGAAAAAGGGTAAAAAAAAAAAAAGAAGATAATGAAAAAAAAAAAAAAAACAACGGCGGCGGTCGGTGGCTAATTCCACTAATGCCAGATTCAAATTAAAATTAAATTAAACTGGAATAAAATAAAAAATCAAATAACGACGATGCGTGAGTCTCTGTACAATTATAGATTTATGGACGTGTATCTATCTGTATAGAGAGAGAGAGAGAGAGAAAGAAACAGGTGTGCATGCAAAAGGGGAAGAACTTGAAAAGGGTGCGCGACAAAATGCATGCACGACAGACTTGAGGAGACCACCAGGCCTTCGTCTACTTACATTCTCATCTCATCTGTGTGTGTGGACTTGTGGAGTTGTTTTTTGCCCCAAATTGTGTATTTGTNNNNTTGTTGGGTGTGGGCGTTCAGACAGTGGTACGATAGGCAGGCGGTTTGGTAGAAAGGTCAAGTCTTTTTTTATCTTGAGGTAAGTCATTGCTACACTTGGACTGCCCACTGAGTAAATCTTAAATCACTCACCTTAATAATCATAATTAGACACGTAAATATATTTGTATTATTAAATATTATATTTTGTTCTTTTAATCTTTTATAAAGTATGATATTTTAATTTTAAATTATTTTAATTTACGTAAAAGTATAATTGTCTATGTTCGAAGAGTTCTCACATCGTTCATACATAAAAAATAGACTCACTTTAAAAGTCTAATGAGATACTCCTTCTTCCATTAATTGATTTTGGGATGAAACCTCACTTGGGCTTCTCCGCTTATGGTGCGCTTCATATTAGTGGGACCGCACCCGTTTTCCCTCAGTTTTTTACATGGTATCAGAGCAGGTTCTATTGGTGACCGTGCGATGATGTACATGTCCCTCAATCCAGTTGGGCTTGGGCTTTCGAATGACTCACAAGTGAGGGATGTTAGGATATCACCTGTGAGTTCCCACATTGTTCATACATGGAAATAGACTCACCTTATAAGTCTAATGGGCTACTCCTCTTTCCAACGATTGGTTTTGAGATGTAACCTCACTTGGACTTCATATGGGCTTCCCCGCTTATGGTGCGTTTTGCGTTAGTGGGACCGCACCCATTTTGACCCAGTTACTTATATAGTCTAATTGTTAGTCTGCCTAGCAATAATTGTATAGTTTTTTTAATAACAATTTCTTATTAAGATAATCGAACTATATGGCTATCTTATCTGTCATGCTTTTGTTATAAAAATTGATATCTATATCTATACATATATACATATATATAATAAGCATTATCATTTACCAAAAATATTAACTAAAAAAATCCAGGAACATTAATTATATTATTTTTCTGAAAAGTTTTATTTAAATTTGGTTTTATATATATATTTTTTCAAATCTTGCAGCATTTAATGCATGATGTCGTGTGTTTTTTAAAAAATCAAAATGCAAATTCGGTCATTCAGATTTTCTAAGTCCTAAAAATCAGGAATTCAAATTTCAAAATCCACAAACATCTAACCATTCCTTAAATGAAGGATTCCATAAATTAAATGTTTGAACAAAATAAAAATTAATCACATATTCGAATAAAATTTCATAGATTCCAGCAAGATATCGATTTTTATTCTATCAAATTCACGAAAATCGAGTAAAACGTATTGATTCTTCCCAATTCTATCAGAAATCGTGAAATAAATTTTGAGAATTGAACAAAAACTCGAGAAATCATATCTGAAATTCATGTTTTTCGAAAGAAAAATCCGCAATTCAAATTAAAAAAAAAAAAAAAAAAAACTAGATTTGTATTTATTTTTAAACCTAAATAAAAAAACGCAATACAAATCCATTAATTTGTGTGGTAGTTGAAAAAACAAGTGAAATTCGAACAAAAAACATAAGATCCATGATTTTTACGTGATTTGTGGAAATTAGTATCATTGATTGAAAACAAAAACATAAGATTCACAAGGTTAATTTGATAGTCATTATTCATAATCGAACGTAACAGAGTTGAATCAAAACAATAAATGTGCACATGACGGATCTTATGAAAAACCTAAAAACTCGGAAAAATTGTCTTTTATAGGTGAAATGGATTGTTCATTACCTTTCGATCATTTTGATCGACTTAGACCATCTGATCACCGATTTCGTGGATGTGGGTCGTGTTAGTGTATATGCTGAAATATTGGTTTTTTTTGTGTTATTTAAACTATTTTCTATTGAATGAGAATCACGCTTAACATGGAATACTAGTATAACACCAGTGTATTACACGGGTGATTGTTAAAATATTATTCTTAAATTTTAAAATTAATGAGAAAAACTATATTAAAAATTATTTTTTTTTTACGAAAAAATATATATTACTATATATTTTAGAATGAAATTTGTTACTTGTGTCTTATATGTGTTATGTTATAGTAATTTTAATAGCCTATTCTTATAAGTACTTTAAATATAAATATATTAGTTGATAAATAATTTTATTTTTCTAATTAATATTAAAAATAATTTTATTATTGTTATATTGATAAATATTTTTTTTACATACAATATGGATGTTAAATCGAAGCTCATCAAGATATGATTAATTTGATATATTACGTATGTAAAACTGATAAAAAATATAAAAGTTATTAACTTTTAAAATATATATAATTAAATAGTTATAATAAGAAAGTGATATTAAAATGCAATAAATACATTTAACATAACCATAAATAATCAACATATTTATGGTAATCCGAACCTAATTATTTTTGGATTGGAATTAAATTAAAATCAACCGAAGTCTAATAACGATGCATGTAATTTTGCCACATAGGATCCCGAAGCATGAGAGTCTGCCACTTAGGCTCAACACGTTCTGAAATAATATATAGGGGGATTTAGATACGTTTTACATGTGTTATATAAGTTACCTTACATCTTTGATTTATAATTATTATCTAATATTGTTTAACTGTAATTTTAATTTATAATTATTATTTAATATTTTGTTACCGTTCATCGCACGGGGTATGCACTAGTTTATATTATATATGTTACTTTTATTTTTGTACATTTATTGGAAAAGTATGTTGTTTAACTTTTTTTATTATTATATTATTTTTTATAAAAAGAAAAAGAGGATCACTAGTATTTTAGTTATATTTTTGTAATAAGATTTATTGGGATGAAACAAAATCGAATAAGATTATTGAAACAATGTAAGGTGTCATTACTCATATTGTATATTCTGGTTAATCTTATTGCATCCAAATATAAATAGTAGCATGTAATATATATATATATATAATTATATATATATTCTGGTTAATCTTATTGCATCCAAATAGATTCTTTATTTGTAATTATATATATAAATTATATATATAATTACAAATAAAGAATCTATACTGGATTTTTGAAATGGGTAGCATTTATCCCTTTTTGAAATGTATGTTTATGGGTTTGGGCCGATTTAGACGAGAGTAAACTTGATTTTTGGACAAAGCTAAGCTAATAGGCCCAAAATCATAATGTAACTGGATTTGTAAGACGGTTAGTTAAAAACATGTAAATGTAATGGATGCCGGGCCTAGATACCTTGCTGAAAGAACCCAACCCACCCGAAAAGAAGGGGCAGTTTTGACAATTCACTGTCGACCGGTGAGTGAAACCCTAGATGTCATTGGATCTTCACCTATATATATATATATAAAAGATGCACCTGCAGCCTCACACTGCCAAACCACAACTCCTTTGAAGAACAGTTTAATTTTAGTCTAGTATTACATTTACATGTATTCAAAACACAATTTTTGTTTGAATTTTTTATTTTATTTTTGGGTCATGACCTGTGTTATTAATTG
>CACSLK010034598.1:17328370-17338753 GCA_902706635.1 Striga hermonthica
AAATGCAACTCAAAAAGTTATACACCTTCTCCAACACATATTAGTAAAATACCGTCATCATAGCCAGTACACTGTCAAATCTCAAGTAATTCAATCAAAACGGTTGACAAGAAATACGGTTTAAGGCTCAACGGGCTACTAATGAAAATATAGTCTCAAGGGTCAATGAAAAAGGCTAAACGAGCAATGTCAAAGAAATGCCTCAATCATATTTACAAAACACTACTTCAATCACTTCATTTGAAAACAGACTCAAAGCAAGTTCTGATCAACAACGAATCTGACCAATATCTCTCAAGAAACAACCAAGGCTCAAACCTCACATAATGTAAATAATGTCCAACAAAACGAAACATCAAGTTCATCAAGGCATACTGGTCATGATCATCATCACATCTCCTCAATATCATCAACAACTATCAACAAATCTTAAAATTACCATAATCGATACTCGCAACACAAACAAACTGACTCAAGACAAGACAAAGAAAACACAAATAGGAAATGAAAACATCCTAAACGACCTAGACCTGATCAACCATATAAGCACATAATCACCTAGGTTTTATATCTCCTGTTCTTCTCCCTTAAAAAGGCATTCTTTCTTTGTTTTCTTTTTCTAGATTGGATTTTGAGAGTGAAAAACTCCAAGATTAATATTTTCAGATTTGGTTGCTCTCGTTTTTCGACGTTGAATATTAATCGTAAGCTTTCTTTTCGTTTACTATGATTATGATGACTTGGATTATTGTGAATTTTGATGTTGAATCAATAATGAGCGGCTAAATTAATCTGCTAGGGAATAGGGGATGATGTTTTGATTTCATTTGTGATTATCGGGCTTGAGATTGTTCAATTTGTGCGAATTAATATTTTACTAGGGTTTTTTCGATCATTGTTCTCGAATTTTGTGAATTGTTGAAGGATGACACTTTAACGCCCAATTATTTTAATTGAATTCGTTTAATGCATGCAAGATTTTGAAAACTTTAAACAGGCTAGCTGATTAACCAACTCCTAGCATTTTCCCCCATTTTAAGTCGTTTAGTTGAGTTTTAGTTTATTTTATGATTTATTTTGTGTTTTGCTTTATTTCGGTTTTTCTAGTATTTTCTCGGTCGTTTTCCGATTGTGTGTCATTTTTGGTGTGCAGGTTATAGGATTCGGGAAGATTTGTTTTCCGTGATAAATGGACCGGGTGAACATATTTAATAGAATGTCTCGTTGGCAACACACGGGAGAAAACGGAACCAAATTCGGAGGTTGGACGAGCTCGAACGGATATAATACGCGAAGTAATGCACTTATTCCCACGAGACTTCGAGTACCGACGTGAAAGCTAGTTGATTAAACAACTTTATTTCCTCCGAAAACGGTGCCAATTTGTTGTGAATATTTTTCCGGAGTATAATCGAAAGATTCGAACGCTGGATCGTGTCTCACGAGGAAGGTTAGCCGGAATATAATGTGCGTTTATTCAATCACACAAAAATAAATAAAATTCCTAAACATAATAATTCAGAAGATTGGATTGGTTTCAATTATCAACTACTACAAAATTTAAATAAGCAATTAAAATAGAAAGTGAACACGTAGAACAAGTAAGATTTAAGAAGCTAGAGACTCGGGGATATCCGTTCGGTTAAGTGATTTGATTAACCGGTACACTCAAGTACTAATTCTCAATAACTTTTCATAACAAGAGAACAAACTTAAACGGAAAGTTAATAATTCATTTAACGCCTAGGCAATACAGCTACGAACAAGCCTAGTTCATACGAGTCTATTTGGACCGACTCCTCCCCTTTCGGTTCTAGAGTCGATTAAAGAGAACTAATAAGTGATTAGTTAACTAGCCCGTTTAGAGTTATTAAAATCATGCATGAATTAAACGAATTCAATTAAAATAATTCGACGTTGAAGTGTCACCCTTCAACAATTCTCAAAATTTAAGAACAATGATCGAGAAAACCCTAGCAAAATTAACTCGCACAAATTGAACAATCTCAAGCCCTACAATCACAAACGATTCCAAAACATTAATCCCCTATCCCTAGAACAATCAACATCAATCATCAAAATCAAAGCAAAAATATCCATGGATAAGATGTATAGAAAACCTTATGATTGATGGAACTTGAATGTTGAATCCGTTAAACACGATTAATCCAAAAGCAAAAGCAAAAACCGAGTTCATATCTTTGTTCTAAGTGCAAAAATTATGAAAGGAATGAAAAGGAGAGTTTTTTAGGGAGAGTACGAAAAAAATTAAAAAACCTAGGATTCAAGCTTAAGTAATACGAGTGTAATGAATTTCACCCGACTCCTTCAACTCGAACGGCCTCCGCACCTGCAGAACCCAAAGCCGGGGGTGGCCCCGGCGTCGGGCCTCCGATGCTTAAGTTAGTGCTCAGATCAAGAGAGAGAGAGAGAGAGAGTGTGTAGTATCCAATCAATAGAGAATGAGAGAATGAGCCCTTTTATAGGAAGAGTGTACCTTTGTGGGCTCAAGTTGGGCTTGGCCCATATCGTGATGCTTAGTCCATACGTGGGCTTATCTTCCAATATATATTCATTTTCTCCATTAAACCGGTTGTAGTATAATATCATACATCATCTAGTCCCTCCCCACTCTGGTCGAGTAAGCATAACTCGATCCAAGAGTGAAATGTCTCTTCGAGCTGTTTTCTCCAACTTGCTACTAAGATCGAGCATCGAAAGTCGAATGACCATTGAATAACCACTGAAATATCCTCCAAATGAGCTTTGAGATTTCGAGATTGAAAACCGAAATATTTGTCAATAAGGACAAAAACCTAATGAATTGCCACTGAGGTCAAGCACTGAAAGTCGAATGTCAACTGAGCTCGAAAACTGAGTCGAGACCGCTGAGGTCGAAAACTGAGTCGAGACCGCTGAGGTCAAAAACCAAGAATCGAGACCGCTGAGGTCAAAAATCGAGAGTCGATACCGCTGAGGTCGAAAATCAAGAATCGAGACCGCTGAGGTCGAAAACCGAGAATCGAGACCGCTGAGGTCGAAAATCGAGAGTCGAGACTGTTGAGGTCGAAAATCAAAAATCGAGACCGCTGAGGTCAAAAATCGAGAATTGAGACCGCTGAGGTCGAAAATCGAGAGTCGAGATCGCTGAGGCTGAAAATCGAGAATCGAGACCACTGAGGTCGAAAATCGAGAATCGAGACCGCTGTGGTAAAAAACCGAGAGTCGAGACCGCTGAGGTCGAAAACCGAGAATCAAAACCGCTAAGGTCGAAAACCGAGAATCGAGACCGCTGAGTTTGAAAACCGAAAATCGAGACCGCTGAGTTCGAAAACCGAGAATCAAGACCGCTGAGGTCGAAAATCGAGAATCGAGACCGCTGAGGTCGAAAACCGAGAGTTGAGACCGCTGAGACTGAAAACTGAGAATCTAGACCGCTGAGGTCGAAAATCGAGAGTCGAGACCGCTGAGGTCGAAAACTGAGAGTCGAGACCGCTGAGGTCAAAAATCGAGAGTCGAGACCGCTGAAGTCAAAAACAAAGAGTCGAGATCGCTGAGATCGAAAACTGAGAGTCGAGATCGCTGAGGCCAAAAACCGAGAATCGAGACCGCTGAGGCCAAAAACCGAGAATCGAGATCGCTGAGGTCGAAAATCGAGAGTCGAGATCGTTGAGGTCGAAAATCGAGAGTCGAGATCGCTGAGGTTGAAAACCGAGAGTCGAGATCGCTGAGGTCGAAAACCAAGAATTGAGGCCGTCGATTGAGGTCGAAAAACAAGAATTGAATGACCACTCCCTGAAGTCTTGAATTTGAAAATTTGAATTTACGTCTGTTGTGTTTCGATCACCATGTTCGATCTCTCTTATACCACCTCGTCCTATCGCCCCTCAGTTCAAAAGTTAAATTTCAAGCCTGTTGTATATTTCTGCTCGTGACGGAATGAATCCCATCTCCCTGCCTTTAAATTTGAAAAAAATGAATTCGACAAAACCAAGATAAAACACAATCAACCTGCTCGTGGCGGAATGAATCCCATCTCCCTGTCTTTGAAGTCAAAAAATCAATTCGACAAAACCAAGATAAAACGCAATCAACCTACTCGTGACGGAATGAATCTCATCTCCCTGCTTTTGAAGTCGAAAAATCAATTCGACAAAACCAAGATAAAACGCAATCAACCTGCTCGTGACGGAATGAATCTCATCTCCCTGCCTTTGAAGTCGAAAAATCAATTCGACAAAACCAAGATAAAAAGCAAGCAATTTGCTCGTGACGTAATGAATCCCATCTCCCTACCTTTGAAGTCGAAAAATCAATTCGACAAAACCAAGATAAAACGCAATCAACCTGCTCGTGACGGAATGAATCCTATCTCCCTGCCTTTAACGTCGAAAAATCAATTCAATGAAACCATGATAAAACGCAATCAACCTGCTACTAGGATCAAAATCACAAATACAGCATAACCAAACCAAATAAAACTATCCATCTGCTCAAATTATCCATAATAAACTCCCCCACTGGATCGAAATCACAAATACGGCAAAACCAAATCAAATAAACCATTAACATGCTCAAGCTTTCAATAATGAACTTGGTCGACTTGGTACTGAGGTCAGAAGCATAGATACCGCAAAACCAAATCAAATAAATCTATTAACCTGCTCGAGCTATCCGTAGCGAGTTTGATCGACCTGCTACTGAGGTCAGAAGCACAAATAGCACAAAACTAAATCAAATAAATCCATTAACCTGCTCGAGCTATCCGTAACGAGTTTGATCGACCTGCCACTGAGGTCAGAAGCACAAATAGCACAAACCAAATAAATTTGTTAACCAACACTAGGATCGACCACCCAGCCCGAAGGCCTTAGTCATGGTGGATTTTGTCCTCCCTCAACCTGCCACTAGGTTAGGAAAAAATGTACAATGATAACAAACCAAATAAAACCAAGAAGAAATCATCGACCTGCCTCTGAGGTCTGCTCGATCTATCCATGTCTTCACGACCCAACACTAGGATCGACCACCCAGCCCGGAGGCCTTAGTCATGGTGGGTTTTGTCTTCCCTCAACCTGCCACTAGGTTAGGAACAAATGTACAATGATAACAAACCAAATATAACCAAGAAGAAATCATCGACCTGCCTCCGAGGTCTGCTCAAGCTATCCATGTCTTCACGACCCAACACTAGGATTGACCACCCAGCCCGGAGGCCTTAGTCATGGTGGATTTTGTCTTCGTACTGCCCGAATCATCCATAATGAACTACCTCACCCTGCCATTGGGGTTAGGAACAAATATAAAATAATACCTGACCAAATAGAACCGAATAGAAATCCTCGACCTGCCTCCGAGGTCTGCTAGAACTATCCGTGTCTTCAGGACCCAACACTAGGATCAACCACCCAGCCCGGAGGCCTTAGTCATGGTGGATTTTGTCTTCTCTCAACCAGCCACTGGGTTAGGAACAAATATACAATAATACCAGATGAAATAGAACCGAATAAAAATCCTCGACCTGCCTTCGAGGTCTGCTCGAACTATCCGTGTCTTCACGACCCAACACTAGGATCGACCACCCAGCCTGGAGGCCTTAGTCATGGTGGATTTTGTCTTCTCTCAACCTGCCACTAGGTTAGGAACAAATATACAATAATACCATATAAAATAGAACCGAATAGAAATCCTCGACCTGCCTCCGAGGTCTGCTCGAACTATCTATGTCTTCACGACCCAACACTAGGATCGACCACCCAGCCCAGAGGCCTTAGTCATGGTGGATTTGGTTTTCTCTCAACATGCCACTGGGTTAGGAACAAATATACAATAATACCAGATGAAATAGAACCGAATAGGAACCCTCGACCTGCCTCCGAGGTCTGCTCGAACTATCCGTGTCTTCACGACCCAACACTAGGATCGACCACCCAGCCCGGAGGCCTTAGTCATGGTGGATATTTTATTCTCTCAACCTGCCACTGGGTTAGGAACAAATATACAATAATACCAGATGAAATTGAACCGAATAGAAATCCTCGACCTGTCTCCGAGGTCTGCTCAAACTATTTGTGTCTTCACGACCCAACACTAGAATCAACCACCCAGCCCGGAGGCAGGGGCGAATTTAGATGTATGAGTAGGGGGGCAATTGCCCCCCCTCAAATTTTAATTTTTTTTACTATTAATATTAAAAAATTAATTTGTCTCCCCCTTTAAATTTAATTTTGCACCCCCAAATTTTTTGTTCTTAAACTTCACTCACAAGAACAAGTAAAATTTATTTTTGCACCCCCAAGTTTTTTGTTTTTAAACGTCACTCACAAGGACAACTTGTCCACAATTATTATCAATTAACAATTCAACACTTTTTTTATTCTACTATTAATTTTGTATATCAATTATTATCATTCTGCAATTTTAATTGGCTCATATAAAAGACTTCAACTCTCTTTTATCGTTAGGGCTGGTATTTTTATTCTGAAAACTGACCAAACCGATGAGAAAATAAACCGAACCGACTTATGTGTAATACGGTAACCGAAAACAGGTTACCGAAATGTTATCAGTTCGGTATCGGTTCTAAACACATTAGGGTTCGATTTTGAACCTATTATGTTATGTCTTTTGCCCCCTCTCAACAAATTTTCTGGCTTCGCCCCTGTGCTTCGTAATAGGTTTGGACAAATAATATTGACATATTAATAATTAATTACATAGGTTCGGACATTCCATAAATATTATTTGTCTAACTTAGAAATTTTAATATCAATTGTACTAATATAACCCTTTAATTATTTTCAATTTTACATAGTGAGACACTAAGTGACTCATATATCCTTAACTTTGATTTGTTTCATTCAATTAGCTATTGAATTGTAAATGTATTTTAAAAGTTGATAACTTTTGTATTTCTTATCGGTTTTACGTATATTATATATCAAATTAATCATCTTTTGATGATCTTCGATTTGACATCCATATTGTATATATGAAATAAATAAATTATATTTATCTTTATAAAATAAAAAATAATAATATTTATTAAAATTCATTAGAAAAATAAAATTATTTATCAATTGATATATTAATTTTTAATGTAGTTATATGTTGTAAGTTAAAAACTATTATAAAATATAACACATGTAAGTCGCACAAATAAAAAGTGTTATACTAAATATAATATATATATATATATATATTTGTAAAATGTATTTAAATTTTCAACTACTTTTTCTCATTAATTTAGATTTTAAGAAAAAATTAACAAACACCCGTGTAATACTCGGGTGTTATACTAGTACATATTAGTTATTTAATTTTGGTCCATTGTCAATGTCAATTGAGTATAAATTTGATAAAAAAAAAAAAAAGAGTGAAAAAATATATGTATTATTGATCGTCATCATCAGAGCATTGGTAATCAAAATATAGCGAGAATTTGGGGTTTAGTTACTGAGAAGTTATTTCATAAAAACATAAATTCTTGTTAGGTGGTGAAATGATTGGTTAGACAGATTCTAAGGTCCCGTTACATAATTATTTTGTTAGGGATTGTAACCGTTAGATCATAATGTAACCGTAAAGGATAGTTGATCTAACGTTTACAAATCCCGACGGAATGGTTCTGTAACAAAACTGTAGCATTTCCCAGATCCATCATATGATTTACATAAAAATAAGTATTTATATCGTAAAATATCAAAATCTTTGTGTAAAAAAAAAAAAATGTTGGTTGTTAAGACACTTTCTTTGCATCATTGTCTCTCATTTTGAAGTTAAAAAGGATCTATCTCACCCAAGAGCGCTTGGATGTGATGGCTTGGATCTCTTCCAACTTAACCAGTGGTCTCGAGTTCGAGCCCTGGGAATGCAGCAGTGGTAAAACTCTTGAGGGAGAGCTTTGCCGCGCTTGTGGTCCTACCCGGCTCGATTCCGGATTAGTCGGTTCCCCTGTTGATCCGAAAACCGGAAGGTCCCTGTACCAAAAAAAAAAAAGGATCTATCTCATATTAGTTAAGTAAAAACCCCCTTCTTAAAGTAAAATTAAAGAACGTTGGCCCTTGAAACTACTTGGCTTAAAAAAAACTGTACATTTAACTTTGAATTAGAAATTCATCATGCTCTATTTTTCTTTTCCCTTGTTTTGGTGCCTGATGAGTGTGTAGGCGTGGGTCAATTTTTTGACAAGCTTCATCTTTAAGGCCAATAATGCAGTTTCACATTTTGAACACATTAACCGAGTTGTTTAACAGGATGATCTTGTCTCATTTTTGTCTCCTAAGAGCGTCATTAAGTACTATGATTAACAATAATAGCTTGCAAAATAAAGGCACATACATATATATATATATATGTCTAAAAATAGATGTTTTTCAGAAATTTCATGCTCCATAAATGATGGGTTTCTTAAGATTATTATTTATTCATCATGCAATGATTTTAGAATCCAACAAACTGGTGGGCTTAGAGTCCAATTGTTGGACTAATCAATATGGGCTTGGACCTATACAATATCAAGAAAAGCTAATATTCAACTAACAGACCGAATTCAGGCCCATTCTGATTCTGTGGTCAGTGTTAAATCAATCTCTCCCGCTACTCTCTCTTCTTCACCTGCAGTAACTATTACACTTATTCACAAGGAGATTTGCAGCAAGACTGCACTAAAGTTCTGCTGGACTGCCTTTAGTAGATGAATACTAGAATCAGATGACGATATAACACTACCAGCAAACACAAAACACTGATCTGTATAGGCTGATGCACCAATATCAAGTGCAAAGGTTGGTATAGATATCATGATATGAACCGTCAAAAGCACGAAAAGGTAAAATATATTTACAGGTCAATTTGCAGCAGATAATCTAGTTACATATTAGTACTTGTTTCGAAAATAACTAGTACACTGCTTAAGAACTGGCTGTCAAGTTAATCGCCTCCCTATGACTATATATAACACAAAGCAAAAGTACAACAATTTTCATAATTAGTACCCGAACTGCCCCTAATGTGTGCCTTTGGAGAGAGGCCGTCTGGAGACAAAAACTTGAGACTTGATCACTGTCTTCCCCAGCTTAAAACCAGGCATGACCATGAACTCAACTTTGCATCTTTCTTGGCCCATATTCATCCCAGCCTTGTATTCTTTAAGCTCCTCAACAACCTCCATAAAAATATCCGAGAAGTCACTTCCTTGCTTCACCCCAAAGATTTCAGCTTTAGGCTCAATAAAAGCAGCAAACCCGTTTAAATACCATACCCACCTCGCCATCCTCACAAATGCGTGATAAAATTGCGTGTTTGGATGGATCCCTTTTGCCATTAAATTTCTGTGGTCCAAATTTCCGAAAAAGCACTCCTCCATCTTGGGATGCACCACCAACATATATTTTGTTCGGCAAAAATCGGCAAAACTAGAGCGCGGGTCATCCATTAAAGCAATAATAGGATTATCAAAATTCATCACGTTCTTTGAGAAACAGGGCTGTTCGGAAAACCCATAAAACATTCTCCAGGCAACATAAGCTTCAAAGGCGTATTTTTTGTGTGACCTCTTTGAGTATACAACCGATTCTTGCACCGCATTAGCAGCTCGATCAAGGTCCCATCCCGAAAGTTTCATCAAGGCTATTAACGGCTTAGCAAAATCGTGTATAGCTTTTCCGGCTTCTTTTACCACATTCTCGAATGACGAGCAATGCAGACCCATAAAACTCTCCCTCTCACACTCCCTAATCTCCTCAGCCAATTTTTTGTTCCTCATATCCAATTCATGAAGCTTTCCCCTCAGACTAGCCACCTCCCTGCACTTACTTTTGACTCGTGACTTCAACTTCTCGAGAACCCTCTCTTGGACTTGAATTTCAGCAAGCAAATGCGATGAACTTGATGAAACACAATTAACCTCCTTTGATAGCCTCTCCTTATAAGCCCTTTTTATCGTGCAGATTGTCTCAAGCAGAGATACGACCTCCTCATCGGAAGCTCTTATTTTCATGGGATCGTACGGAATGTGAGCTTCTTGGAGCTTAACATAAGCTAATTTTAGAGCCGAAAGGGAGTCGAACAATTTCGATATCTCCAGATGGGCACACGCATTTGGATAAGTCTTTGCACCACAGGATGCAACATCCCCAGTGGCCATTTCTTGCTTCATGAAAGGTGCTTTGTCACAGGACATTATCGGGAAAGTTTGAGCACCGCCCGGGTTTTCGTATATACCAAAGACGCCAATCGACCTAAACTTACCCACTTTAGAAACATTTGAAGGGGGTTTAACGGGTTTAGCACTAGCTGCAAACAACATCCCCTGCTTATCTGACTTCAAACCCATTTTTGCAGAAAACTTGATCAAATCAAAGAACTTTTTACAACACAAAC
>CACSLK010034598.1:17377098-17388398 GCA_902706635.1 Striga hermonthica
TATATATATACATATATATATATATATATATATATATAGTAATTCATCTCCTCACAAAAACTATTATGTATATTTTTGTTAAAAAAGTTAGGCCATACTTTTGTTTTGTAATTACAAAAATTGTAGATTTTTTCCTTTAAAAAAATTGTAATTCACCTTATATCTTTCTCTTATTTGTCCAAAAAAAAAAAAAAAATCAGAATTTTACATTTTTAAGTTTAACCCTGCTATTATAATTTTTTATTGTTTCTGTGTTTTTTTTTAAAAAAATATTTTTTCTTTTAAACCAAAAAATTTTCTATAATTATATTTTCCTATTTGTTTGCTGGTAAGTCGATGTCCGTTGCGAGTTGCGAGATCGTCCGAGGGTCCACCTAGTTGGCTGTTCACACATTTTTTTACAATTGTTGACTTTGACTTATTTTTTATTTTGGTTGAATTTTTCCACATCAAAATTTATATCTTGGATTATTACCCATAATGCATACCTAACAGAAAATATATCTACCTTTCTATATAAAACTTAAATTATCTTATATCTTCTAATTAAAATTTAATAAAAATGTGAATTATTAAATAATTTTTCCTGTCAAGTCTATGAAAAAAGTATTTCAACATTTAGATGAGTATTTCTGTTATAATTATTTTTTTACTTTTTAAGCATAACAAGTATGAATCACGTGCGATGTACGGGAGGAAGATTTTCGTTAATATATATAAACTAAAAATACTCATTATTTAATAGTTATAAATAAAAATATGAAATTAATATGTAATACAATTTAACTATATTAATTTATTAAAAATGTTATATGAAATTTAAAGTTTGCAAAATTACATAAAACATGCCTATTTAATATTATTACACAACCCGTACGGTGCACGTAACTGTTAGTAAGTTACATTATATTCATTCAAAATAAGTGTTATTTTAAATTTTATATTCAGAAATTCAATTTGACTACAATGTGATTATAAAATAAAAAAAAAAAAGATTAGTAAAATTTTGTCATATATTTAAAAATATATGTGAATAATAAGTATAATTATAAAACTTATATTGTTTCTTTAATTAAAATAAATTTATTTTTATAAAAACTATGCAAATCAAAAAATTTAAGTAGTTGAGTAATTTATTAAACTAAAAACAATTGACTATTCTATTTACATCCAAGTTAATATTGACCCGTAAGTTATGGATAATCACTTATATTTAATATGAAATAATTGATTTGCAATATTTAATTCAAAATAATCAATTTGAAATTCAAAATATTTAATCTGAATAATCTATCTGGTCTGGTCTGACTCGTAGCTTGGTCACTGGACACTAACCTCGTGTGTGTCATACTTATTGACTATTTTAAATATCAACTAAAAATAAACCAAACAACCTGATCAATAACCTAATTTAATCACCCGGTTGATTGAAATAAAATTCCATATTTTCTTTAACTTAATGAAATAAAAATATTTTATGATTCATGTAATAAATATTTATAACAAATGACTATTAAGATTAGAAATTATATTTAAAGATAAATTATTTATTTCTTACTTTATGCATATTTATAAAACAAATAAACATAATAATTTTTGAAAATTTAAATTTAAATAATTAATTGATAGATTATACAATTATCACGATAAACATAGCAGAGATATTTTTCATATCAATTATTATATTACTAAACATAATAAAATTTTCGCTTATATAAGCATACTAGTCGTCTCTCGGCTGTTCACGCACAGCCGGCTCAAGTTTAGTCAATAATCAAATTAAAATTTGACTAAAAATAAAAGGTTGGCTACCCCTTCAAACAAATCCAATAAAAAAATTCAAACACTATCCTCGAAAATATACAAAATATATAATGAAACGAAAATATGCCTTATTGGCATTAATTACTAATGATATTTGAGCCAGTTCGAAAATATAGAGTCATCAACCAAATAAAATATAAACTTTAAGCCTGTGAAAAATGAACAAGAAAAAAAAAAAGCAAGGACAATTTTTCATGAGATTATTTACCATGGAACATTGAAGTACATTTTCCTTTACTAAAGTATTTAAGCTCCATCTCAGCAGCTTCATCAAAAAAGCTTGCACTATAGAGCAACATCACCAAATATTTACCAGAGAACATGAGTGAATAAGAAGCACTGCTACAAGCCAACCCAAACTTGCTCCGTAGCATATTCAAGTCAGGTTCTTAAGTCAAACAGAAAACACAACCACCAAAAAACTATGGAAATGAATATTACTCATATGAGATTAAGTTTTTGTCCCAAAAAAAGCGAAAACTCCATTAAAAAACCAAACAAATATGATAAAAAAAATAATATGAAAAAGCATTATAATATATGCTTTAGTGCTTATCCCATTGAACTTAGTAGACATTGAAAGATTTTCTAGAGACCTTGAGGGATTCTGTGCGAGAGCCTCTGGGTACCGGGAGCTAAAACTATATGTTTTCCTTTTCCTGGCAACTGCCAGCCCTTGTTGGCACCACTCAGACCGGTATATCTGCATATCAAGATCCTGAAACCAGCAAACCATCAATGTAAAATAACAGAAAAAAATAAAAAAATAAATAAGTAGCTCTTTTCGCCCTCAGTTTAACATGAGATATTTTCCACTTTGAACATTTATCTGTCTTTAAGGACTTTAGTATTGTCGCCATATGTTCGCCAAATCATCAGTTTATACCAAGAAAACATGTGGCTCTTTTCGCCCTCAATTTTGTAAACCTGCACAAATTCATAAATCCATGAAAAAGAAAAGTCATACAAGATTTTTAACTCTTACATCCCAAAAATTCATCCCCTTTTTGAAACTATATGAAAGTGAAAGTGAAAATCCATTATACGCAAATAATATATATATAGTATATATTCCTTTACAATACCTGTACTTGTACCTTCTATACAATACCTGTACTTGTACCTTCTATATGACACTGTGCCATCATTCTTGTGTGTAAGTGATGAAACTAGAATAACAGACGGAAATAGTACAATCTCATGTAAAATTACAATCTCAGTTATGATATGCCAAGTATACCCATGTATACTTTGTGTGGACGTATATTGTCAAATTTATTTAAGAATAAGACATCAACTCACACCAGATGCACATAAACCATAATACTATATGAAGCTTCCATTAAAAGCTATTTGTTTAACTGAAAACATGGCATATTTTTCAACACAGAAACATTAAACTAAATAACCACGTGACATGCAAACCAGTCAAATCTTGTACACCTGAATATGAATTTCGGTACTTCCAGGGTCTACATAGTATTCCCCCAAAACATGAGCCTACAAAACTTTAGGATCCAACCATATTATGCAAAGTTTGCTTTGACGGGAACTAAGAATCCGAGAATATCTTTTACTTTCCCACTCCAAATTAAGAGACCAAGAAAACTACACAAATCTCTTTATCTTTTAACTTCTCTAAAATTCTTTATCTTTTAACGTTTTTCTAAATTGTGCATAGACTCGTCATCTTTTGGTTTATCAATCTAGTCTTAAAAAAAAAATTCACAACTTACCACATTGTTGTCCTTACACTTGGGTCCGGCTGTGAAGACAATAATCTTAATTGAATCATTATTTCTACTTTTTCTTCATCATTTTCAACAGAATAAACATAAAATTTGGAGTGCAATAAGAGAAAACCATATAATTCTCAATGAAACAACAAATTAGAAACATCTAATCCTGAATCCAAAGCCACAAAACTAAATCAACAATTTCATCCTCTGCATAATCCTGAGCAACAAGAATCTTTCAGAAACATCCCTCCCGTTTCGCCGAGTTTAAAAGAACAAAATGTCTTTCAAAAACCTGAGAAATACCCAGTTGGATATAAATACAAATGCTGAATATGGAGTTTGTAACATGTGGACGGGGTAATAAAATTTTTTAAAGATAATTAAGAGTCTTTTTAGTTATAAATTGTTTTCCAAGTCGATTTCCATAACCAACTGTAGTTACTTGAATATTACTACAGTTTTACCTCAATAGGAAGGCCGAAGCAAGATCTCTTACCCGGGCAAGACCCTTCTGGTAACTTGGACCTCCCCTCCTGTCGGACATATATGCATTCTTGTACCCTTGAGTTTGGCCTGGTTGGATCAAGATTAGAATATCCAGTTTTTTACTACAATTTATGGGAAGGTAGTAAATTAAGAGGATATATGGATAGTGTACATTAGTCTAGAACTGTATGCAACATGTTTCCATAAAAATGACATTCAGGCCTTCCTACTTTGGATCGAAATGCTTCTTTCGGTTCTTATCAACATCATACGTTCATTCGCATCAATGTCTTTATCAGTCCAAACAGGCACCAAACCTGAACCTATACATCTTTTCTTGCAGAAAGCATTTACTTTTCCCCAAAGGTTTCAAATGTATGTAACCTGCTAGGCAACAAGGAGAGAATTCTAAGACACTCATAATCTCCCCAAACAAAATCCTGAAACATTGAAGAAGGTAGTTTAAGAAACTAACCTTATTGAAATCGACCTCTTTAAGGATCACACAAATCTAGGCCGCCAAAGATTTGTTCAAGCTCTACAGAGACGGCGACTCGACGTTAACAGAGAAGTTGATATAGTACCTTTGTCACTTCGGTTGATGGTGTCGTCAGTGCAACCGCTCAATGTGTTGCTTGTACTGGATTTTCATTCTATGAATTCAGTAAATGTGCCATAGTGCTTCAATATGATTTCCATGATTAGTCTATTTGAAAAGGCTGATTTAGTACCCTAGGTTTGATTATGAAGATAAACTATCTAGAAACAGTAGGAATAACTTTGAGAGTAGTACCTAATATGCATTTTTCACATTAAAGAGATCCTAAAGTTACCTCCTAGTTCAACTTAGAAGATAGCTAATTAGCAGAACTCCTGTGTTAGTGTTGTAGTGACTGTAGACAGGTGTCTGGCACGGGCTGAGATTGACTGTCTTCATAAAGAACATGCTTTAAATTCTCAGATAAGCTTTCCCAACTTTATCACCTACATGCACAGTATCACAACTAAAATGAGAAAGCACAAAAAAGAATTGTTGTGATGATCACTCTACTCCATAATAACTCCGCATAATCAAAATTCAGACAATTGTCAATAAGAAAACAATAGGCCTAACAAAAACGATAATAAAATCGAAAGAAAAAAAAAATATGCGGACATCAATTGTACACCGCAGGCCTATTTCTTTCCAAATCCAATATTATAGTTTCGTCACAATGTCGACTACACACACTACCAAATCACTAAAACTCATAAAATAACATCCGAATGGTACCTTCTCATCGCTCTTGAGATTCGAGCACACGGCAAAGATGAGTAGATCCCGCGTCTATCTCAGCAAATCAGCAGGAGTCTTGTTATTGTGTCATGTTCTCAAATTTTCCACCCTTTCATATGTAAATAATGTAGACAATATGTGAAAGTTTTACAGTACAATACCATCTCATTAGTCACCCACGGACAACCAAGCCACCGCCTTCCTCGACCCGTGAGCTGCCGCCAACTTCGAAATCTGGACGCCACCTCCCACCGCCGTTTCCTGAAAGAACGAAGATGAATTAGGCGATGGAACTTCACAGAGGAGGAAGAAAGGGGCGGCGTTTTCATTGAAGGAGTGAGATCGTTTGACTATGATTTGGAAAAGACAATAATGCTAAAGCCAACAACCAATGAGACAACTCCAGGTGGGGCTGTCTCACAATACTTTAATGTAAGACAGCCCCACATGGAGTTGTCCAATTGGTTGTTGGCTCCATAACGGAGCCAACTATTGGCTCCTTAGTATTACTGTTGGAAAAGAAGGTGCAAGATTGATTGGAGTGTCATATTGGAGAAAGAAAAGGCTGTCAAATGACTGCTAAGCGTGAAAGACCATAGCAGCCTTTACAAAGCAAACTAAAACAATGAAAGATAAAAGATATATTGGTAATTTTGTGTACATTTGCTTATAGCCAAGATAAAAAAGGCTGTAGATTTGACCTGATTCAACAAAAAGGCGGAAAACCACTGTTCAACATTAAAAATAAAACGAAAAAAAAAAATAAAATGAAAGATAAAAGATATATTGGTAATTTTGTGTACATTTGCTTATAGCCAAGATAAAAAAGGCTGTAGATTTGACCTGATTCAACAAAAAGGCGGAAAACCACTGTTCAACATTAAAAAAAAACGAAAAAAAAAATAAAATTAGTAAACAGGAGTGGAGCATTTACAATTCACAATGAGAAAAATGGATGAAAAAAATTGACAATAAATGACCATACTAACCTCTGAACCAAAAACAAAGAACAAACACATGAGAGGGCATTTTGGGCATAAAAAAGATACATATCAAGTTTTGAACCCCTACAACTTTTTCTTATATGTTAAAGGGAGATATCACATATCACTGTGAAAAATTAATATTTATCATTACTTAATTCTTAATTAATTTATTTTATACCACTATTTTATTTTTCTAATAAAAAGGATAAATATAACCTTTTTAAACATCACGATGCTTTTATATGTAAAATATTGTAAATATTTGATTCGCAATATGACTAATTTTTGACATCATCTCACAGAGATATAAAAGTAAGTCTGGAAAAAGGGGTAAGATTTAACAAAGATATATTTTTCTAAGAGTTTTTGAGATAAACATCGGATAAAGAACTAACTTGAGCGACGGAGGGCCAAGTCGGAGACTCTAGCTCTCCGGTCTAGGCTTTTTTGCAGGTATCCAGAACGACTAACTGCTGAAAAGGACGAGATCCTAAGGAGTCTAATCGGTTCAGGTATTATTTCATACCACAACCTAAGATAATTTTTGACATCATCTCGGGTACAATATTGTAGCTAACTATCTGAAATTAGGAATGAATTGAATTGAAAATTACAAAATACCACCTAAGATATTTTTGACATCATCTCAGGTACAATTTTGTAGCTAACTATTTGAATTAGGAAAGAATTATTGAAAATTACAAAATACAACCTAAGATATTTTTGATATCATCTCAGGTACAATTTTGTAGCTAACTATCTAAATTAGGCAAGAATTTAATTGTTTAGCAATGACAGACCAGATATAAGCAGGATGAGACCCTGACAAAGGTTATGTTGGATAAACTCTTGGAACTAAAATGATCTGATTGGATCAGAAAATGCCCGGCTGATCCATTTTGGTTGAAAAATATCTATTTGATTTGTAAGTTATAACTGTTTCTATTAGTAACAGAGTATAAAAGCAATGAGTAGGTTCGGTTTATTAAGCATCACTACAAATAGTCATCATATCTATTTAAAGACAAACATTTTATATAAATAACTGGAAGCATCTGATGCAGAAAAAAAAAAAACACGAGCATTTCCCGACATTTTTTATGTAATAACCTTAATTTTCTAAGACAGAATGATCCAAAAATACAACCTGCAAAACCCTGATGAGTAATTATCGTTTACCACTCAGATAATTGGCTCGGACAGACATGAAAGTGCATTATCAAAAGATTTCATAGAACCCCCACGAGCCAATCAATGGTCATTATGGTCTATATCATTATGTGATTTTCAATTAATGATCAGCACACCAAGAGAAAACACAAACTTAAATGATGTCACCATGCATGTGTAAGTGTGTTTTTTCATACCCTTGTTAGTTCTAGAGAGATCTTGATTTCTCAGGCTCATCTCTTCTGGAGCAGAACACGAAGACCTGAAATAAAATTCAGCATAATACAAGTTAAGACCTGGAACAAAATTCAATATATCTTGTGGGGTTAGGTTGCACAAAAAAAGTTCTACAGGGCCAAAATTGCTAGTTCCTAAGACCAACTACATGTATTGTTTGCATGGCATGGATTTCCAAACGCTTTGCACAGCTTATGCACGCAACGCCACCGAAATCCATGTACTCATGCAGGTGTCTTGAAGCAATGCATCCACATTGAACCACCTAACATGCAAAATTGAAAGGTTCAGATAGATGAGATGTGGGTTTAAATAATAATAATAATAATAATAATAATAATAATAATAATAATAATAATAATAATAATAATCCCACCTTCCCGCATACTCTGCATGGCCGCCAACCAGAGTCCTCCGAGTGGAATGTTTCGCAGAAGATAGAATTCTCATAGGCAGATCTGGAATCCACATTGGCCAATTTCAAAGCACGAAACGAGCAGAAAAGACATTTTAACATAATGTGACCCAAAAAATAATTTCTAAAAATTAATTTTGAATCAAGTCCTCATTTATTTTTAGATTAATGAAAAGCCGCATAAGTGTAATGGCATGTCGTCATGCAAAGTGCTAATGATACTTTGAATCGATTTGAAAAATCTTGCAAAATAAAGCAATGCAAACTTCAAGGCACCAACCAGAAGAAGTGAAAATGGCCTCAATGCCAATCAGTTCACTCTTCAGTTTCATTCATGCCAATAAAATTTTTGAACTTTAATCAGTTCACGATAACGGGAGTGATGGATATATCATAACTTATAGCAACCCTTCAAAATCATACAAGCACACCTATTCTTCTGGCTAAAAGTAGAAAACCAAATAAAACAGAATATAGCATGAATGTTATTTGATGAAATAATCATATATTTTCTTTCTGGACATAATACACAAAAACAGGTAAGAGGTAACCAACTCAAATGCTCTTACATCAGCTATTGAATGGAAGCAACAACGAGTAACATTGTCTCACTTTTCACATCATAATTTGAAAGCATGTTATTTTGTTGATAAGCATGTATGTAAATCTTAAGTAGTCTATCTCTAACTAATGCATCAACCCATCTTCAATCTGTTTCAAAACACAAACTTTTCGGCAAAATACACCAAAACGCCACATCTTGGAACAAACAATATGGATAAAAGGCATAAATCTGTGCAGGGCACTGGGGGAAGAAAAGGATTATTCTAGATATAGAAAACAATTGAGCCACCTATACAAAAGAAAGCAATTCATATTATAACAAAACCAAAATCATCTCCACTGTTGAGATATATTAGGAATCCAAATTGCGCATACCCAAATTACCCTTTCAAGTTTGAAGAAATTTACCCGCAATTGTAACACAGTGAAGCTAATCCACCTGATTTCAAGGTCCAACCTTTCTTCCAATCCGACGACGTCGTTGCTCGGCACACCTCATTCATGCAATTCTTCATCCCCATTTCTCGCAAATCAATTCTTGTAATTACCACTCCATTTAAAAAAATAAAAAATAAAAAAATTTAAAACAGCAAAAAACCCAAATACAGAAACCATCAATCAAAACCCTAAGACCCTTCGACTAAACCCTGTTGACCCAGATCAAAGGAATCGAACAAAAATCAAGAAAGACACAACTTTAATTCACATAAGGACAACACTATTCCATCTCAAAAATTCGAAATCATTCGAGTAATTTCATATGAGGAAAAGATTAATAAATCGCCCACTCACCCTGTTCGAATCAGTGAAATTCAACGTCCGCATGCGAACATCCTCGTAAACCCGAAAACGCGAGGGCCCAATTGCTGATACAGAGTACTCCAAATCTTGAATTGAGGCCGAAACTAGAATGTTTTCAGAAAAATAAGAAAAAGGGTAAAAAAAAAGAAGATAATGAAAGAAAAAAAAAAACAACGGCGGCGGTCGGTGGCTAATTCCACTAATGCCAGATTCAAATTAAAATTAATTGAATTGGAATAAAATAGAAAATCAAATAAAGACGATGCGTGAGTCTCTGTACAATTATAGATTTATGGACGTGTATCTATCTGTAGAGGGAGAGAGAAAGAAACAGGTGTGCATGCAAAAGGGGGAGAATTTGAGATGGGTGCGCGACAAAATGCATGCACGACATACTTGAGGGAGACCACCAGGCCTTCGTCTACTTACATTCTCATCTCATCTGTGTGTGGACTGTGGAGTTTTTTTTTTTTTTCTTTTTTATTTTGCCCCAAATCACTTTTTGGGTTATTTTGTGTATTTGTTTTGAGGATTTTGTAGGGTGTGGGCGTTCAGACAGTGATACAATGGGCAGGCGATTTCGTATAGAAAGGTCAAGTCTATATCTTGAGGTAAGTCGCGGCTAAACAATCGCTCTCGCCCAAATCTCCCGATAACCTAACCTCAATCGCCGGTTAGTCCTCTCTCTAAGCGTCCATCCGGCTCGTCGGTGGACTGCCCACCGTCGCGTGTCTACGCCGCTTCTCGCGGCTCTTCCTCCTTTTCTCTCTGGCCAAGGGGTGAAGATGACGACTCTTGGCGGGTTCCCTCGATTCGTGTCGAATTTTCACCGGAACTCCTTGGGTGGAGAGGACTGGAGGAGTGCGGCAAAGTGGCCAGACGCGGCTCTGTTGCTGCCCCGTCTTTGCTCTGGTTTTCCCCTTCCTAGTCCTAGTTGTCGGCAATGGCTTCTTTCGGCTCTCTGACCGCCAGCGATTTGGAGTGGCTGGGGGGCGGCAGCAGCCTGTCCTTGAAGGTTGGGTGGGGAAGGTAGAGTTCGACCTTTGGCCGGATGCCTCTTTCTTTCGGGCTGACAGGTAGTCACGGTTGCAAGATCTCGGTTTGGCCGACGGCTTGTGGGTTCTTTGGCTTTTCTGGGGTTTTGGGTCGTACTGAATCCTTGTAGTTTCGGTGGTTTGGTGGTGGTTCGGGCAGGTTCGTCTCTTCGGGCAAGATCGGAACGGCGGAGCTATGAGGTCGTTCGTCCCCTTCCTCCACTTTCTCGGTCTTGAGTTTGTGGGAGGCCGTCTGTCCCGGAGTTGGCTAGTGGTGTTAGGCAATTGCGGGTCAGGTGCGTATTGGCTAGTGGTGTTAGCCGGTTGAGGGGCGACTGTGATTTCTTACGGTCGGCGTGCGGGTTGATTTTGTTGGTTTGTTCGGAGGCTTGAGTATTCGTCTTGCTAGACCTTCTGCAGTGGCGGGCGTGGTACTAGGGCTTTGGAGCTCTCCTTGGAATTGGCTTCGTCTTCCGTCTTTTCGGATGTGTTCGCTGAGGGAGGTTTCGCTTGTATTTAGTCTATAATTTCGTTTTTGTTTGTTGTTTGTTCTTTTGTCTGTGTTGTCTGTGTTTTAGGTTTGGGCCGTTGGATCTCTGTGAGCCCGGGTGTCACCTTATTATCCTATTGGGATCCGACACTTCTGTATTACCCTGCTGAGGTCTTTTTAGTTTTGTTTTAGTTTAGTTTGTGTTTGTAGTCATGTAGTTGGTTCGTCAGTTGCTGAGTGTTTTTTATTCTAGCGTTGTTAGTCGGGATTCTAGGCGG
>CACSLK010034598.1:17412865-17426000 GCA_902706635.1 Striga hermonthica
ATGAAACGGAAAGTAAACGAAATGATCTAACGAATATGAGAATGGAATCGGTTCCAGGTCGGTCTACACCCTCGAATAACTAGCCCAATTGATGCATTTATCAAGTCTCACTCATTTTCTAAAACTACCTGTCCTAGATAGCAATAAGCTCTGCTACCCGAATTCTCCCTTAATTATACTTAATTGAAATATGCTCTTCAATTAATTCTAACTAGCGAACAACTCGGAATAAGCTCTCCTAATTTAGTCCACTAGTTGCATTAGAATCTAGGAAAATAGACCGATCTAAGCCACAAACACACAAGCTCGGTTCATGTAACTTATGTTGTCTTATCCCTAACAATGTACGACTGTTAGTTGCTACAAGCGAAATAAGAACTGCGACAATTACACGGATTGAAGTCTTAAATCTAGCAATTAACATGCAATCCTCAACTTAGATGATCAAGCTAAATTAAAGAACACATATTATGACATGAAACAAGAATAACACAATCAATTTTATACGACGAGTAAAACAAAATAAAATTGCATTAATCAAACATAGTCACCGAGGGTTGAACGTCCCGAGAACCGAAATAAATGTTTAGCTCATAGCTAAATGATCAAAACAATAATCCATAGTCTTCAATCAAAATCAAGAAAAGCAAATAAAATAAATAAAACCAAACTCCTTTGTTCAAAATAATTCACGGCTATCTTCAGGCAACGAATTCTTCCCAAGCAGCTCTCTGTTCACGATGTATATCTTCTCTGTTATACAGCCACCAAATAGAAATTGAGAGTCCAATTGCCTTCAACTTCCTTAATCCCTCAGCCACTCACAAGAGTCTTCCCAAATCAAACTTCCAAATTAATTAAGAGTCCAGCTTGAGAATTTCTTGCAAAAAGTCAACCAATAAAATATTCCATCATCTAATTTGAGACTTCTCTCCGTGTGTATTCGACCAATGCACCAGTACAATTCACATCATCGTTATTTAATTAGCCACCTCCTCATTGCCACATCATCCCATATAATCAAATAGGTCCTAAACTGCAAAATAAATACAAAATTTGGTTATTGGTAATGTCCGTTCACAAAACAAATTACGTGAGAAAACTTGAATAATATAATAAAATCAAATACTCAAATATATAAATTGAACCACAAAATAGTACAAGTTTTCTCACTTATCAGTGCTCTACTAATTTTACAAAGATTTGTTAACTTTTTTTTTCTCGATATGGACGCGTCTCTGTTAAAGTAAAAATGTACAAGTTGTATAAGATTGGTTTCTTTAAAATTGTTTGTAAACAAACCTTACCAATACGTATATTAATTTGAGCCGATTCCACCATCAAGATAAACTATCTTGAATTTCATAAAAATAACTCAACGTTAAAGAAATTAAAATTAAAATTAAAATTGATGCAAAAGTAATGTGCATGATAATTTAAAACTTATATGATCTTTGTAATAGGTATCAATATTTATTTGGAAGTACTAAAAGTTGTATAGGATGTTTTCTTTAATATTTTTATAAGCAAGCCTTATCAACAATTTATGACCAAAATATCATTTTCAAGATAAAAATATTTTGAATTTTAAGAATAAATCGCATCACATAAATAAAATTTTGAAAATCTCATTGCATGTTGGTTTATTTCTGAAGAAGTCGGTGTTCAGTCATGAACAACCCCAACTATACGTTGTAGGATCACGTGTCACCTACCGAAATGAGTAGAAAATACTAGGGGAATATATTCATTTAGAATTTCTAACGACTTTAAAGACTTTAGAAATTCTGGTGTATTTAATTTGGACTTTTTAAGACTTTTAAAAGTCTTTAGGTATTCAGTTAGGACTTTAAAAAGTCATACAAAATTTTGATATACTTAACTTATTTGAAACTATGATTTGTTAAGTCTTTTTAAGATTTCCTAGGATTTATAAGGAAAAAAATATATACGAACCCACATCTAGATTTAAGATTTCACATGATTCCTCCAAAATCTGAAATCTTAAAAATCTCAAAATTTCACCCGAAATCCCAAACAAATACACTCTCATTAGTTTTTTATAACGATAATTCGTCAACAAATCAAACAAAAAATATTATATACAAGTTAGTATAATTTATAATTTTTGAGATTGTTGGCGAGCTGTGTATTTTACATATCAAAACTCTTTTGATTTTTTAGTATTTAAGATGTTAAAAATTCTACTTAAATATGTCATCTTATGCATCGCACGGACCACTACTAGTTTTTTATGTAAATGATACAAATTTCAAACAAATTATTCTAAAATCTAAAACGCTTAATTTTCTCAATATTGTTTTTTTTTTCCATAAATTCAATATGAATTTCCTAAAGTACATCCGAGTGTGTCGTACTAGTTTCTGGTAATAGCAAAAGACAAACAAAAATTTGCTAACTGCCGCCATCCTACACGCCCGCCAGTAGTAATAATTAACTTTTAAATAGTGCATTTGGGCCGGAACTTTTGAAATATTAGCAATTAGTATGATTAGTGGAAGGCGGCTACGGATGTTGGGCTGGCCCATTTGATGCGCCACTCATTCATTCTATCCACCACAAGTGGTTTTACGCTCAATCAAACAAGTTTATATTCCAAACCACACAAAATGAACTGAATTCTCACATCTACTTTGTAAAACTTCATTTACCTATAAAGTTTTGGGAGATTAGCCATCCATAATTTTATACACACATGTCTAATGTGTATTTATTACAGAATACGTGTCAACATTTATGGATGACTCCATAAATCGAGTCATTCGATGACTTCATATCAAAAACCGTCGAGAATAATTTGTGATACAAATAGTAAACAAATCTACGTATAAGGTTACTCACTCGATTAAGATATAAGGATGACCTCAACTCCTAAAACTCAAATTACAAGTCCTGACTTTATATCAAAAACCGTCAGAGAATAATTTGTAATACAAATAATAAACAAATCTAGGTATAACGTTACTCACTCCATTATGATATAAAGATGACCTCAACTCCTAAAACTCAAATTACAAGTCCAGCTTCATCGTATGGTGTAATTCCAATAATAAACTCTAATAATTTAAGATTACACAATATTAATAACATTTTTTTTCTTCTATCTTACATAAATAATTACACTTCACGATGAAAACACGAGTATACTATGAAGAACGAAAACCCCGCCAATTCGGCAGATGCGAGCTCCGATCACACATATCCACTCATAAACTGCCACGCGTCACAACACGTCATTGAGTAAGTCATCAAATTCGAACTCGCCGAACTGAAACTGATTGTACCGGCAGCTCGTCGACAGCCCAATGAGGGGCCACTCAGCGTCGAACCCGAACCCGTCGGCCCATCCGAGCTCGATCCCCTCGACGGGCGGAAAATCCTCCCACCGGAGTACCGACTCCGGCGAAGTGGCAGCGTCCTCCGCCTCCGCCTCCGTCGCGGAGGATCCCGAAGCGGCGGCGATCGGGAAGTTCGTGGCGGCGGCGGATCCCTTGATCCTGACGGCGGCGCCGTCGTAGGCCGCGGCGGCCTCCTCGGGGGTGTCGTAGGTGCCGAGCCAGACCCGCTTTCCGCGGGCCGGGTCGCGGATCTCGGCCGCCCACCTCCCCCAGGGTCGGCGGCGCACGCCCTTGAACCCCGACCCTCGGACGGCGGGGGATGGATCCACCCTCGCCCTCTTCCGCCCCGTGCGTTCCCCTCGGCCGGCGGTCGAAGCGAATTTGATCTCCTCGACGTGCCTCCTCACCCTGAAGAAGCCTGAACCGCCCTCGTCGCTGGAGGAGTCGGTGGCATCGGCGTCGGCCAGGACGAGCCTGACGACCCTCCGCCGCTCGGAGCCGGCGGCAGGGGTTCTCCGGCGGGCGACGAGCTTGGTGGTGGTGACGACGCGGTCGGAGAATCTGACTGGCGGCTGCGGCTGCTGCTCCATGATTGTGTGAAGACCAACAGAAAAGGGAACAAACAATTAGTTATTTAATTTTTAAATCGGATCCGATGTGGGATTGACTTGAAGAAGACTCGTGTTTTTCAGTTTGATTAATAGATAGCAATTCGGTTTATGTGCACAAATATATATATTACAGAGACATACTGGGACCCACACTCTGTGGTGTTTATGTTGGGGAGAGGTTAAAGGAAGAAGTTACTCTGCAGCGCGGGAGAGGTTTCCTTGCTTGGCGGGAAAAAATGTGGGCCCCACTCCCCCACTCACTCACTCACTCACACAGCTGCATTTTATTAATTTTGAGTAAATGTATATAGGAAAACGCCGGTTCTGGGCAAGCGTTCTGAACAGGCCCGCCCGAACTTAAGCGGACTAGGAAATGTGAACTGTCAGTTTAGGACCGGTCCGATTCGTTAAAATAATAATTATTATAAAATCGAAAAAAAAAAGGTCAAACCGTCTGATTTGGTTCTGGTTTGGAACCGGCCCGATAGATCAAAAAGTACATATATGTGGTCCAAAACCGCCCGGTCAAACCACTGGCTTGGTTTCAATTCGTTCTGTGGCCATGTCTAATTGCGGGAACAACTTATTCAAGATTATTTTTTAGGTTTATCAAGTGAGTTGAATCGGTCGCACACCTGTTGGCTTATTAAACGACCACAGGCTTGCACCTATGCAATTTGGTTGGGTTCGATTCGACTCAACTCGATTATTACTCCGACTCACATTGTAATCTTAAATCAACAACTATGTATAGTATAATAAGATGATGTCTGAGACTATGCACCATGTATATATGTAGGTGCTAGCTAGTTTTGATTACATGTTCATTGGCTTGACACTGGTCTCGTCCTTGGCGTTAAGAATTGTACTTAGATGGTATTTGGCTTAAGATTTGAAACTAACTTGCATAATGTTTATCGAAGCTCGAAAGCTTAAATTCGACACAATTTAAACCTTAGTCTTAGTATATCTTTGAGAACGAAATGCCTGAATTTGCCACCAAATTACTTGGCATACATGTTAGTGTTATTTTGAAAGAGCAGTTATCCCCTCCCCTTTTATTCTTCCACATTCTCACAATCTAACAATATCACGGGATCATCGTGATCTCAATTTTATTTTATATACGAGCATATGCCACGAATTCATTTCATCTTTTCATATATATAATTTATCTCTTCCTTTTGGGGAAAGTAGAAATGAAAGGTCCCCAAATTCCCTAATATTAAATCTGCAAAATACTGTGTTTGACTATTTCAAGTGGATTTATTAATAAATCATTAATCATTTCATCATCAAGTGATTTCTAAATTTCACCTAATTTAATATAAAAATTACGTGGATCACTTATTTATATTCACATCCAAAGGCTTATTAAATTTAGAACCCAGAAGCCACGTAAAAAATATGAGTTTGATTTTGCAATGAAAGCTAAGTTCGTAAAATCGTAAAGCTCATTGATAAAATCACTTGTCATATGCATTTTTTTTAAGATTGTTACCTATGAAGCAACAATTGGCTTCATAGTAGAGACAATCTTCTATATACAACAAGTAAACCTATCATATTTTCTTAGTAATTTAAGTAATCAAAGAATATGGTATGTTAATTATTGTATATAGAATTTTGACTCCACTATAGAGCCAACTATTGGCTTCATAGCAAAATCGTAAGTGCAATTGGTACAACATACTTATAAGACAACAATTTTTTACTTACATAATAATCTTATGTTACAAGCTATTATATTATATTATATTATATTATATGAAAAAGACAAAGATGTGCCCATTCAAGATGATAAACACCCAACAACACACACACACAACAGTTGTTGATCATAAAAAAGGAAATGGACAGAAGTTATATTAAAAAGACAACATGTGATAAACAAAAGAAAACATGAAGCAGCCAAAGTCGCAATCAAGGTTTTGAAAATGAGCAATAATGGGCTCATTCATGATGCATATAACTTCAAGAAGCAGCAAAGAAAGGTCCACCGGGTTGGAAGATAAATTCACCAATTGCTTATCAACGACGTGACCCAAACAGTCCAGATTGGATTTTTATATTCGACTTTTATAATACATTTGAATTTGATTATTTGTTGTCAAATTGGCATATGTAAGTGTCACTCCACTTGCTGTTTCATGAATACGAACATCTCTTCAGATGGCGACATTTGTTATTCAACAGTTTTACTGATAAAGGACAGAACACCAAATTTGTCATGACATGAAGACCTAATTAATAGAGATTGGTACAAAGGCTTAGCAAACAATTACATTACACTAAAACTGGAAACTATAACACAACCGAACACCGAACACAACATTCATGAAAAACACATGAAAGGATTCCGATTACCTGTCTCCAAATTATGCATATTCAGCAAAGTGGCAGATTGAAGTACATTCACAGCTTAAACCACCACGAATCAACAACTATAAGCAGAATAGCAGATTAGCATAGAAATAATAATTATTTTTCCAACCAAGCACAAATGAAACACGCAGAAGTTCGTGCAGTTTTTTTCCAGTCGCCAGGTGATGTCAAAGTTCAAACGTCATCCCATGGAATACTTCTGAGTCCAACTGCGGGCAGTAGCCTCGTATTTGGCCCTGTCGGTCTTGTACATATGGGCGATTTCTGGCACCAGTGGATCATCAGGATTAGGGTCTGTCAGCAACGAGCAGATGGAAAGCAGCACCTGATTTTAATAATTTAAATCATAAAAGATACTTTAGAAAATTTCTAATCACAGTTGTCCACATGATAAAAAGCCTTGCAATGGCTCACTACACAACTCCCAAGAATACTTACAAAAACATTAGAGATCATGGAGAAATGAATTAAATGGTACAGAATAACAGGGCTCATAAAATCGTTCAGTTTCACTAATTGAAACAATTGGCTAAGCTAAACTTTTCATATGAACACTGAAGTTTATTACATATTTAAAAGTGAAGTGCTGACACAAATGAAAAAGGTATAACAACCTTAGATATAGTCAGGGCTGGACTCCATTGTTCTTTCAGAATATCAAGGCAAATACTTCCGTTGCTGTTGATGTTAGGGTGGAATACCTTCGTCCTAAAAGCAAGCTATAACAATGAAAGAGTTAATTTAGACACAGTTCAAGCCAGTACTAACCAGAATTCTATGACAAACAACTAAAATTCATCTAACTACGGGAATGAGGCAACTTTGCATGAATGAAATATGATAACCATAATACAAAACTACATGGTAGTCAAACTCGACGTTCAGTTCTGGTTTCAAAACACACAGCTAGATGGCAACTCATTACGCTAGTAACCATCAAACATAGAAGAGAAACAGTTTAAATACCCTTAAATATCAACTATCTAAAAGATAAAATAGCCCATCATTTTACAGTTGCTTTTCTTGCCGACTGCAATTGATACACTGCCAGATTCCAATTCATAACACAAGATAGAAATAAGTATGATTGAGCCCTCATACAATAACATACCAAACTATATGACTTCTACAATCAACATCATCATAGCAGCACAGTTGACCATTTGTGAGAACAGAGGAAACATAAAAACACACAAAATATACATCTAATTAGTGTAACTGACCATACCTTCGGTGGTTTAAAAGGATAATCGGGAGGGAAATGAATGGAAACCATAAATACACCTCCAGCATAAGGGCTGTCAGCGGGCCCCATAATTGTGGCTTGCCAATGGAACATATCTTCGGCCACAGGACCTGAATTTTGTTAGATAATAGAGGTTAAACACAGCACACCAAAGATTTCAAGATTAGTGTAACCATGAACATTAATTATACTTCTGCTTATTTTATAGCTAGGCAAAAATCTGGCAGGTAATTTTGTAAGTAACCTTTACTCAAAAGTTATATGCTTGGTAATGCATATCTACAGAGTCACTGAAAACAAGTAATAAGTAATATACCGTTCAAAGTTTCAAAAGAAGGATTTATAAACATGATTCTTAACATCAACACATTCGACTTCAGAAACCAGTTGTAAGCCACAAGTAGCATAACCAATAATACGTTCAAACGGCCATGAACAGTCGGCCATTATCATTTATTTTCATTCTTTCGCTTCCAAGCAATGATTAATTTCCAGTCCCTCACAAGTACAAGTGTACAACTACTCAAGGTCCCAAAGCAATCTGAACACAACCCTAATTCATAAACCGCCATACCCAAAACGAGAATCAAATCTCAAACTCAGTACACAGCAATATATACATTGGAAAACATACAGAAAACCACTGCAACAATTACAATCTCCCCGAAGAAACCAACTAGCTAACACATAACAGTTAACCTAGCTGCCAAACAAAATAAACGAACCTGCTCGAACTACAGCTAAACAAGCACAAATATAAACAAACTCATAGCCAATGGTCCATATCAGACAAGAAGTATCATGTAATACGAGCAAACATACATACCAGCGCTGCAAGACGTCGGAGGGTCCCTCTGCAGATCCTTCAGCTCCTTCAGTATCCTCTTCGACGCCATCACCAAGAACTTTCCTTACCTTCACAACAACAACAACAACAACAAAAATCCACAATCAGCAGGGATCCTCATATACTCATACAGCTAAATCCAAACCCTAACAAAAATAATAAAATTATCCAAAAATAAAAATAAAAGTACACCAACACCATCGATGAAAACAAAATCTCAGATCAAAATTAAGCTCGAAAAGAAATATTAGATACCTGATTCAATTGAACAAGTAGATGGGAGATAATTGATGGAGATTTTCAGAACCAAATAGGTCAGATTCGAAGAGAATAAGGTCTGTGTGGGGTCCAAGTTAAAAGGATTTCTAGAATTTTCGGTCCGCGGGTCGTTTGGCGTGAAATCTACGCCTTTTCTTTTTATTTTATGGATTTTGCCCCTGCAGGTGAAACGGAAAACCCGACTCGACCCAACCCACTCAACCTTACCCACTATATTTATCCTAACCCAACCCAACCCAATCCATCCCAACCCAACCTACTATTTATTTTATTTTTAAATATAGATTTTTTGTTATTGTTTTAGTTGAGATAAATTAATTAAAAAATCTATAATTAAAAATAAGGTATGATTAAAAAAGAATAAAAAGAAAGAAATTTCAGTTGTGATCTAAAACATATCAAGGGTGGTCTCTATTTATAGAGAATGAAAAAATGCGAATTTTGATATTTTTTATTTTTTTTAATATTTAGTAAACTCAATAATTGCTAAATGTTATCTTATCAAATTACCATCACTCCTTATATAATCTTATAAGTAATGGAATCAAAAAATAAAAAAAAATAAATAAAAAAAAAAGGAAAAAGTGTTTGGCGACCCAAGGTCACAATGTGACTTGGGTCGTCCATTGCTCGCTAGTTTCTTTTTTTTTTTGTATTTTGTTGTTTTGTAGTGGGTGACCCAACAAGTTGGGTCACCAATAAGAATAGCCTCACAAGTCACAACCGATTGGTTGTTAGAGAGTCAAAGTCACTTGAATTAAATTGAATCAAAAGAGTTATTTAAAACTAGTAATCAACCCGTGCATTAGCACGGATGGAAATATTTAGAAAAGATAGAAATATAAAAAAAGAACAAAATACATGATTATAATTTAATTCATGAAAAAAAATAAATTAAAGTGTTTCTATATAACTTTAAACGTTCTTTATACACAACATTCATAGTTTTATATCGTCGGAATCACCATCACCACATATCATTATTTTCAAACCTCTTTCGATTTGTGATTCTAAAAAGAGCAACGTACAACTGTCCATGACTGAAAACAAAGTTCGTCGAGACCAAGCCGACGTGAATCACATAAATAATAATCAGATCTAAATTATTTAATATAAAATAATCTTATGCTCTCTAAGTTTGTTCAGTCTATCTCAGATAGTCAAATGTATTAGTTAATTTGTTAGTCATAGATCAGCTAACTCAAAAATCACACTACATCACGACAATTAGCTCAATTATCTTTTCCGTAGGTCCTTTAAATGCATCTAAGATGTACCAGTGTGATTCGTCAATCAAATATCAGCTAACCCGAAAATAACAATGCATCCTTTCACGACAATTTAAAATAAAAGAACTTAATCACATAAATAAATAAACATAAATAAATAAACTGCAAACATGCACAAATAAATAACTTGTAAAAACACTTACCAAAACATGAATATGAGCAAAACGAAACTATGTGACCCTAACCGTAACTTTTTTGTCACCTATTTGACCAATGTGGATCCAATAATAGAAAAGTAGGTTACATGGTTCAGCCCATAATACTAAAGGCTGTAACTAAACCACCAAACCAGGCGTTCAAGAAATCATGCATCCTTCCCTTGTAGCAATCTTGAATCTGCATGTAAATCTCCAAATTACAGAAGAAAGTGAAACTTTTAGTGTACACAAGAAAAAAATGAAACACAAGACACCTCAACAGTTTATGTAAGAAACCTACACTCCATCTCCATCCCCATAAAACTTCAAAAACAAAAAAAAAGAAAAAACATCCCACAAATTCACACTTACATGAAGCCTCGAACAAAAAGTTCAAGCTACAAAGAAATCCAATGACATCCAAGAATCCCTAAAATTCAAGAATAAAGAAGAAAGAAGGAAAAAAAAAAAAATATCAGAGAAGAAAAGACATTCATTAATAAGAATCAAGGGGTCTGCACATTTGAATCCTTTGACTTGTTCTCCTCAGACGACGGCCGGTTTTCCGTGTCCGAAAACCGGACCTCCTCAATCATCCGCACCACCTCGTCCATCCCGGGCCTCAAATCCGGAACCTTCCCCACGCAAGCCATTGCTATCTGCAGCATCTGCACCATTTCTTCCTCTATGTTCTGAAACCTCATGAGCTCCACATCAAACACCTCGGCTGTCCACTCTTCTCGCACCACCGACTGGACCCACCTGGGCAGGTCCACGATCTCGTCCCTGCCCGGGGACTGGATCGGCTGCTTGCCAGTAAGCATCTCGAGAAGGACCACTCCAAAGCTGTACACGTCAGACTTGTGGGTGTGTTTTCTGGTCTCGATTGCCTCTGGGGCCCGATAACCGATGGGCCGGGTAGATGGGCCCGGGCCAGGGTGAGCCATAAGTGGGGCCAGCCCAAAGTCGGATATGGCAGCTGTAGTTGTGTCCGGGTGGCTGTCTTGTGTGGTGAGGAGGATGTTGGAGGCCTTAATGTTGCCGTGTGTGAGTTTTGGGCCGCCGGCCGAGTGGAGGTGGGCCAGCCCACGGGCTGCCCCGAGGGAGATCTTTAGTCTCGAGTCCCAGTCAAGTGGGGTACGCCCAGCGGTGGACTTGTTTCCTGTGTTGGTTCTCAAATTTGTGAGTACGTACTGTGAGATTTGGTCTATTATATACTTCTTAAATAAAGATCTTTTACAGTGAACAAAAGTATTTTATCATCATACCGTGCAATAGACTCGCCAAGCTACCGTTCGGGTAGTAATCGTACACCAGGAGCTTCTCGTCCTTGGAATAATAATAAGCCCTCAAAGGCACTAGGTTGGGGTGCAGCCCGACCCTCCCGACCGTCTCCATTTGCTGCTCGAAGTCCCTCTTACCGACAATAACTTCCTTGAGCCTCTTGACCACTACCGTGGTCGACTCCTCCAGAACTGCCTTATACGCCGTTCCGAAACTACCCTTCCCCAGAACCTCGGCTGAAGCCCTTAGCAAGTCCTCCAAGTCGAAATTATACGAGCAACCCTCGAAAAACACGAGCTTGTTCCTCTCGGGCTCTTGGATCCCGCTCCCGAACTCCTCGCTCGGCTTCTTCTCACTCCTCCCGACTCCTGAGGTCTTCACTTTAGGGGACCCCCGATTTTTATCGTTCCTTTTCCTCCAAAAGCAGCACAAGAATATAAACATAGATAAAAGAATAAGCAAGATCACAAATCCTCCAACTGCAATGGCTATTATGATCCCGCGCGAGAGTCTCCTTATGGCCGAGCTCTCTCGAGGGCCTGAAGGCGGTCGTGTGGGGCCCAATGAGGGCGAAGGCGGAAGAGCAACCCGGCACGGATTCAAGGGGGGGCCGCATAGAGAGTTCCCAAGAAATGAAGAATCTGGAAAGTTCTGCAAAGAAGATGGTATTGGGCCGACGAGATTATTGTAGCTCAGGTTCAGACGCCTGAGGCGGGTCCGGCTGAGGTCTGGGATGGGACCCGAGAAGGAATTGTTCTGTAGGCTCAGAGACGTTAATCGGCTCAGGTCCCGAACGGCCAGCGGGATATTTCCGGTGAACGAGTTGAACGAGAGGTCGAGGACGCTGAGCTGGCGGGGGAGGGATTGAGAGATCTCTTCAGAGAAGTTGTTGTTCTGTAGGAAAAGGTAGTTGAGGGAGGGGAGGGAGAGGATGTCGGGCGGGATGGGCCCACCGAGCCGATTGGACCGAAGGCTGAGTACCCTTAGAGAATGAAGCCTCCCGAGAGTGCCGTTAGGGATGGGCCCGGTGAGCCCAACGCCCGGGAGGCGGAGCCCGATTACATCTTGGCCATTGGCACTGCAGTTGACCCCAGTCCATGAGGTGCAGATGGGGGAATTCGGGTCCCAGTTGAGTTTGGGGCCGTGGGGCACGGAGTTTGAGAATGCAAGAAGGGCATTTCTGTCCGAGGTTAAGTCGGTATGCGCGGCAGGCAAAAGAGTGAGGATTGCGAGGAGAGAGGAGAGTAGCATTGTTCTTCCATAGGCAAAATAGTAAGGCAAGAGCCGCCGTTTTCCTGAGGATATAGGCAAAATTCGCTTGTTAATCAGAGGAAAACAGATGAAAATGATAACACAGGTAATAAAACTATAAAAGCATTTGTCTGACAAGTAGATGAAAATGTTTATCATACAATGCGGCGTTTCAAACTGAAAGAAGGATTTATGAGAAGCGAACGTGACAAATGTTTGCAAGAATATTTTTTCACTGGAGTAGTTAATTTCATGAACAAGAAATCAGGTGCTGCGATTTTAGATCTTCGCAACAGTCTAAGCGAATTACGATTATAAAAGCAAATTCTTGGCAGCCACAGTACAAACAAGTTTCAGTGCAGCAGAAAAGGAAACACAGGAGGGTAGGGAAATACAAAAGCCACAAAAAAAAAAAGATGCAGTCCAAAGAAAAAAAGGACAAAGGCA
>CACSLK010034598.1:17432336-17443710 GCA_902706635.1 Striga hermonthica
AAAAAAAAAAAAAAAAACTCGGTGTAACTGGTGTACATGTATGACCTCCCGTCTCTAACCCTAACCGCTTTCTCTCCTCGCTCAAAATTCGTCTTCATATGACGTCGCGTGCCTTCCCCAGCAGATATGCCAGTTCTATTGCCGACGGATGGCCCTTTGCTGTCCAACCTCACTTCGATTTTGCTATATTTCTTGTTTCCTCACGTCGATGGTGGCTGTTAGTCTTCCGTTGGTCGGTTTCGATGTGGTTTGGTGGCCGGTGATAGTTGCGGCTGACGGTCTTCCATGTCGCTTCAAGATGCTGGATAGTGGTGTGGGGTTGGGGTGTAGGGTGTATCTCTGGTTCCTCGGCTTGTCTGAGACCGGGGCTGAGATGAACCGGTTTTAGCCCTTGTGTCCCTGCTTCACTAGTGTTGTGGCTGCGTGATGGTCGTTGCATCCGAATCTAGGTCAGTGGTGTTGGCCGGATTTCAGGGCGCTAGGGGTGGGGGGCGGGCTGGTCGACGCTCCTCCGACTGGGGGTCAACTTCTCCTCTTGAAGTGGTTTGGGGTCTCGGGATTCGACTTCAACTAGGCATTTCGGCAGTTTCAAGAGTAGTTTCTTGGGCCGCGATTCATTCTCTTAAGTGATTGGTTGTGATTATGTTGGTGCCAAGTGTTGGGATCAGTTATTTGATGTGGGAAAGGGCTTTGATTTTATTTATTTTTTATCTGTTTTTAGCTTAGGTGTGTGTTTTTGTTTAATTTGTTTGGTTTGTTCTAGTGTTTTTTTATTTGGGTCTCTGCCCGAGTGAGAGCAGGTATTAACCTGTTGGGATCGGTTAGTCTCTCTGTCTCTCTCGTTTAGAGTTGTTTTTCTTCTTCAGTTTGTGGATATGTTGTTTTGTGAGTTCTTTGTTCTAGTGTTACTAGTTTTAGGCTCTAAACGATCTTCGAATTTGTCCTCCCAAGTCCCAATTTATTCAACTTGTGGTTGTATGTATCATTCAGTTATGGGCAGATCTTTTTTCATACCTTGTGCACTTTATATATAATACCTTTATCGTTTTGAAAAAAAAAAAAAATAGCGTACATGTGGCTCATGTAAGAATTTGTTAATGTGAGTCTTACCACATCGATTAATTAGAGAATTTCGTTCATTTAATCATAGACATTGTATATTAAATTATACCTCAAATTTGGAAATATTAAATCGAAGAAAAAAAATGTTCTACTATTCAATACGTCTATGGACACATTTATTAGGTTTGCTAACATTATTTATACATGCCAAAATTATCATATGGCCACTGTACCGCATCTATTAAAGAAGACAACAAACGCATGGCTGCATTTGCTATCAAGAAAGTTGGTGGTGTCATCTTTAATTCGATTTTGAAAATTCAACGTTACTAGTACAATACCCGTGTATTACACGATGCTTGTTAAAAATTTACTTTTAAATTTAAAAATTAATGAGAAAACTATATTAAATTTAGTTTATTTTTTGACATATTACTATATATTTTAAAATGATATGTGTTACTTATAACTTACATGTGCTATATTATATTAGTTTTTATAACTTATATCATATAACAGCTTGAAATATATATATATATATATATATATATTAGTTGATAAATAATTTTATTTTTCTAATTAATATTAAAAATAATTTTATTATTGTTATGAAGATAAATATAAATTATTTTTTTTATACATACTATATGGATGTTAAATCGAAGCTCATCAAAAGAAGATTAATTAGATATATTACATATGTAAAACTGATAAAAAATACAAAAGTTATTATTTTTTAAAATATATATACAATTCTATACTTATGATAAGGAACTATATTAAAATGCAATTAATACATGTAACATGACCATAAATTAATCAACATATTTATGGTAATCTGAACTTAATTATTTTTGGTTTGGAATTAAATTAAAATTTAACCAAGCCTAATAATGAAGCATGTAATTTTGCCACATAGGATTCCGAAACACCAGAAGCAGTCACGTAGGCTCAGCGCGTTCTGAATTAATATATAGGGGGAGGGGATAGTTTTCTCATTAAATACCCTTTTGTACTCTAAAAATTAATATAAATGAAAATTAAGACATTTCATAACATACATATATATTTTTGTTAAAACATATGATAGTTAGTAAACGAAAAATAAAAACATAAAAAATGTTGATTTTATTATATATGATGGCAGTACAAAGAGATGGTCCCCAAAAAAGATGAAGTTGTGTGAGGTATATGTAGAAGGTCTGTTAGGTGTCATCATAGTCAAACAAACATGAGTAGTATAACTAATAATAATAATAGTCCTTGTTTTGTAAAGTTTGATCAACATTCTGTGACCTAACTTTTTGTCTGCAATCATTTTGGATTTCAAAATGGTGAATACCAAGAATTTGTTTATCTAACGAGTGCAGAATAAAGCGTACGAACGAAGCTAGACAATGATATATAAATAGGTAGACCTTGTATGACGGCAGGTAACACGTTACAAAACCCTAAAATACATACTGTACTTTTTCGATACACTACTAATTTGAGCGTCGGAGGTTTACCGCCGTGGCACTTTCCGGCGTCTTGGCAGGTTTTTGGAGGGCTCAAGTGGGTAGAGATCAAGGAGGGCCTGTCTAGTGTGTAATAGCACATTAAAATCAAATTAAATTGAATACCAAGAATTTGATCACATATTTGACTTCAAATTTGAATGTGAAATGTTTTTCTCACGTTTTGTTTTCTTCCTTTCTAGTGAGTCTCGTATAACAAATTTATAAGGTCATCTTTATCTGTTTGCAGTACTTGTCTTTTGTGTGTGTGTGTAGCTTTTGCATCATATTGATGGAATTATTGTACCAAACTAAAAAAATCATCTCCATATATTACTTCAAATTTTGCCCCAAAATATATATTCTCTCAATATTCTTATTGTTTTTATGACAATTGAAAAATAAAATACATTAAATTAAAATTAAACGTAAATTTATTTAAAAATTCCATTAGATATATATCATAACTAATGGACACACAATACATCATGTCAAAATTGTTTGAACGTTACGGTAATTTTACCCGTTTTTTACATATTGATAATAATTCGAGATAATTACGTTATGGCCAGTGAAGTAAGAAATGATGCAGTCCACAAAAGCAAGTTCAAATTGTCAAAAGAAATTAATCACCAAAAGCACATATCAAATTATGGACCATAGAACAAGACACCGCGAGGAGGATCTATGCCGATCTGTTGGTACAGCTCATGATGAGTTAACATCGGGCTTCTTCGACTGGCTTAGGAGCGAGATACTGTAGTCGGCCTCAGGCGGGAGGACATCAACAAGGGCGTTCGAGTGACGGTGAAGCGCAACGGAGGCGGAGGGCGCTTGAGGAGCTCACGGTTGATTGTGCTCAGGATCCGAACATAGTAATTTGAACCGGTTGTGGACCCGACTATGGCGTTGTTCTGATCGATCATTTCCATGAAGTCTTCTTTTCGATCCAAATCGGTGGAATCGACCGTTTCGATTCATAGAGGCGGGGGCTCTCAGTGCCGAGTTCAAAAGAAAGATCAAAAAAAGGAGAAGGCAGAAACAAACTTAACTCATCATATAGCATAAGAAGTAGTGAAGATGGGGCAATACAATCTCTTGAATTTCAATCTGCTATCTCTATCAAACAAACTAGAAAAAAAAAAATTACATATTTGACTTGACTATATCCGACTCATATTATTGTTATCGTCATCTTTGTAACGAATTCTGAATTTGCATTCGGTACAACGTCTCCAACTTCGTGTCCTCCAAACTTTTTGGCGACAGACGCTCGAGCAACTACCCATCCTGGAGATAGCAGTTTCTCTGCCTCATTGAGGCCCATGACCTGACCCACTTCATCGGCGACATGATTCCGCGCTGAATCCTCCTCCGACGGTCCCCTTCCCTGCCGCTGACGAGGACGTCCAGAGGTCATCTGATTACAATAATGTGGCGTGGAGGACGGACCGAGTGGTCAAAGGGTGTATTCTTGGGCCACCGCCAGAGATGTGTGGGCCGAACTCTAGGACATCGACGGGCCCGCCCCAGCCACCCCACAACTACAAGGTACCCTTTACTTAACTAGAAAATATCCAACTTTGGCTCAATCAAGAATCGATTTTCATTTTCTGCAATTAGTTTATTTTTCTGAGAAATTTCTTAGGGGCACTTTATGTATTTTTAGCAAATGAAACTGAAATAGATTTTTTTTTGGTTCAATCTAACTCGAGTAATCACTAACGATAAACCACACTTGCTTCCCATTGTGGAATTTATCGAAAGGCATCGAGGACGAGTGGCAATTGTCGTTTTAAAGAGCCACGCTTATGGCCGACTAGGAGCATGCCGAACAAATCATCAACCTGCACCCACAGGCCACCACGGCCTGAATAGACTCAACAATGGAGACTTCCCTCCACATAGCCGTGGGCACGGGCAAGGCCCTCGATTTCGTCTGAAACCTGGTCAACATAATACCCTCGGACGATTTAGGAGTGAAGGACGAGTTCGGCTACACTGCCCTCCACGTAGCGGCTCTAATCGGAAACACGGATGCTGCCAGAATCCTTGTGCGCAAGAAGCCCGATTTGGTGCATGGACGCGATAATATGAGTAGTTTTCACATATTATCGCGCACATGCACCAAATCGAGCTTCTTGCGCACAAGGATCTTGGCATCATCCGTGTTTCCGATCAAAGCCGCTATGTGAAGGGCAGTGTAGCCGAACTCGTCTTTCACTCCTACATCGTCCGAAGGTATTATGTTGACTAGGTTTCGGACGAAATCGAGGGCCTTGCCCGTGCCACGGCTATGTGGAGGGAAGTCTCCAATGTGAAGCCCATCCGGGCCGTGGTGGCCTGTGGGTGCAGGTTGATGATTTGTTCGGCCCGCTCCCAATCGACCATAAGCGTGGCTCTGTAAAGCGATAGTTGTCACTCGTCTTCGATGCCTTTCGATAAATCAGAAATTCCACAAATGAGAAGCAAGTGTGGTTTATCTCGTTAGTGAGCTGCAATTGATCCCAGTCCATGAGGTGCAGTGCAGATGGGGGAATTCGGGTCCCAGTTGAGTTTGGGGCCGTGGGGCACAGAGTTTGAGAATGCGAGAAGGGCATTTTGGTCCGCGGTTATGTCGGTATGCGCGGCAGGCAAAAGAGTGAGGATTGCGAGGAGAGAGGAGAGTAGCATTGTTCTTCCATAGGCAAAATAGTATAGCAAGAGCCGCCGTTTTCCTAAGGATAAAGGAAAAAATCGCTTGTTAATCAGAGGAAAACATATATAATTTTATTTTTGGAAGAATGTTGAGTTGTTGTGCATTCACATAAGGAGAGCAATGAAGAAAAACTTTTGATTGAGGTGAAAATGATAACACAGGTGATAAAAGTATAAAAGCATTTGTCTGACAAGTAGATGAAAATGTTTATCATACAATGCGGCGTTTCAAACTGAAAGAAGGATTTATGAGAAGCAAGCGTGATAAATGTTCGAACGAAAAATTTTTCACCGAAGTAGTTAATTTCATGAACTCGAAATCAGGTGCTGCGATGTTAGATCTTCGCCACAATCTAACGAATATAAAAGCAAATTCTTGCAGCCACAGTACAAACAAGTTTCAGTGCGCAGAAAAGGAAACACAGGAGGGTAGGGAAATACAAAAGCCACAAAAAAAAAAAAAAGATACAAAGACACACACAAAACACATAGACAGTTAAAGAAAAATATGCAGTCCAAAGATTACAAGGACAAAGGCATGTGCCCTTATCGAATAATGGTGTAGGTTCTAGCTCATCTAGATGTATCCAAAATGCTTAATTCTGCTTAATTTCAGATGCAGAATGAAACAGGCAACAAATTTGTTTCCTACATTATCCACCTATCACAGAGTTAATTCCACTTCTTCGATTCAAGAAGATTAGAATGAAAAGGAGAAAACAAATAGAAGAAAAAGGCCCAATTTTGCAGTAACAACATAACTTGCCAAGCTCCAGTCTCCATACCATTTTCCTTCCAAACTTCTTCATTTTCTTTAAAAAGGAGAGGAAAAGAAAAAAACATGAAAATTGGAAAGAAAACTAGAAAACTTTTCAATAAGAAAGGTAAAAAATGTGCCTTTGCAGAGTTGTTCAAGTAAAAATGTACAGTTAAACAGTTGTTCAGCAACCCAAATCCAATTTCTCTTCAGAATAATAACAAATATTCCTATCTTACATTACCAAAATAAAATTGGCACTAAAATGGAAAAGCCTCACAGAAAATCTACAGCCTCCCTAAAATTGCAGCAAATGCAGCAAATAAGTACATTCAATCTCAATTTTACCTTTCATACAAGCACAACAAAACTACATTTTACCACCACAGGCTCAAGTAAGAACTCACACACTCAGATCTGTCAGTAAACAAACTCTCCACACAAAACAACAAACAAATTTGCAGGAAAAACATAAGTAAAACAAAACCCATTAACCCAACACACACACTCAGAGAGCAGAAAAGGTTTCATTCAGACAAATTACCTCGAAACATTTCAAGAAATCCAGATCAAATTCTCGACTCAGGAATGCAAGAATTACAGATTTAGTCGAGAATGGTGAGCTGGGCCAGTGTCAAAATCCGATCTTTTTTCCACCAGAATTCACACTGAATGCAGCAGAGAAAGAGAATTTGTTGGATTACAGATTACAGATTATGAAGATCGATGATGAAGATTATCGACAGAGAGAGAAGACAGATGAAGGGAAAGATTGCTCTTGAACATGAAATCGGGAAAATGAATAATGGTGTACAATGGTGTTCAATGATGTATATATACCTAGGGTTACATGGGTATTAATGTAAATTACATAGAAGTCCTATAGTTGCACACAACAACTGTACATAAATAAATTCTAATATTACAAAATATCCTATAGTTGCTTATAGCAACTGTACATGAAATCTAATCCTAATCTATATACTAATACCCCGCAAGCTAAACATGGATATTGTGCATGTTTAGCTTGGAAATCATGTTCAATAAAAGGCTCATGATCATCCCTAAGTTAAACCATTCATCACATGAATTAAAATATGATAGGCTCATTGCACCTGACACGGCCCGTGTCAGAGGTCGTGTCACCTGACACGGCCTATGACACGCCCGTGTCAGGGATCGTGTCAAAATGCCAAAGCAACTTTGAACATCAATTTTGTAACTTAACCTGACACGGCCCGTGTCAGGGGTCGTGTCACCTGACACGGCCTCCGACACGGGCTGGCAGCCCGTGTCAGTGTCGGTGTCACCACCCGTGTCAGCTCTGAGCTCCTTGAAAAAAACTTTTTTTTTTTTATTTTTTTTATTTTATTTTAATAATTAATATGTTTATCTCATAAACATTTAATTATCTTGTTTATCATATAAACATTAACAAATCAAAATTTGTTTTTAAAGATGATAACCGTGGCTCTGATACCACTGTTGGGTTCGCCTATAACGTACGAGCTATACGCAGCAGAATTTAAAATTTTTTAAAACATGTATTTAACAATTAAATACATAACTCGTACATACATATGTCAAATAAACAGATCGTCATCTTTAAAAACATGTAATAATAATAAATTTTGATTTATTATAAGTAATTTCGAAAATTACCTTAGTTCTTGAACTCCTTCAAAATCGATGATGATTGAGGAAATTAATTCCCGGTTTGATAACGTCAACTCCTTGATGCTACTTGCTTTAGGAATCCAAACGTCTTCACTCTAATCGTATCCACCTTTTTAAGTCCGGTTCCGACAATAGTTCCTTCGCTAGTAGAAACTACTCGGTTTTTCAATAAGTATAGAATATATATATTTATAAGGAAATTTTCAAGAACTCTTTCTTGATATATCACTCAACTCTTTGAATGTATTTTCTCTTGGAAGAAATCTTGCTCAAGACTTAGCAAATTTTGTGCAAACATTTTGCACCTATTTATACTAAACATTTTAGCATAAAATAATCAATAAATGATAATTAATTAGTTTTAAATAAAATCAGATTTTATTTAAAAATTCATACCAAATATTGACTTTTAATAAATAATATGGAGTGGTTTATAACCACCATCAACTACCATTATTTTGTCTCTCAATTATTTGAATCTTTAATCATATTAAAGATAAAATAATAAAATAATAATTCTTGAAACATTTTTCAAGACTTTATTGTTTTAATCTTTTCTTCCAATTTCCTTATTTAATAATCATATTATTATTTGGATTTAAAATTTAAAATCCAATTTCAAATTCCAACTATTAATTAGTAATTCCATTAATTACTAAATTAATATCCAAAATCCAATTAATCAATCCAATTGATTAATTTAATATATTCCTTTAATTGACATCTAATCAAATTAGATTTGTCAATTAATTCTAACTCTTTAGAATTACTATTTGAATTTTACCTTCATTCAAAAATTGGTGTGACCTTTTAGGTTCACAATTAATACTAGTAGTGGGTTTACAACTCTTTGTAATTTGAGTTATTCATATTAACTCTTATTCTTGAATTAACTCTTTAATTCAAGAACCCACATATCATGGGAACATCTAGCAAGTAGCATGAATCTAGTATTAAGTGAATAGCGAGTAAACCTATTTCGATTACAATTCCATACATGTAAAATCCTTTCGACATCTAATTTCCCGATTAAATCTTTGGGTATGATTTTGTCGAAACCCAAATTGATTTAATAACTATGATTCCATTTCAAGTTTAGTAATTCGTTTATGAATCTCTATTCATCCCGCCTTGGCCAAGGACTTTGAATTACTAACTACGAAACACATAGGAAATTCACTTATCTTCATAAATGTCGAATCCTTTATTGGCCACTAACAAACTTCCATACATATTAACATAATACCCAAAATATCCCTTTATACGATTGTGCTAGCAACCAAAAGGATAAATCAAAGTAGAATGTAATATGCACAAAGTTACCATTGTGCCTCAAGTCTAAGGACCAATCATGTACTATTGTAACATGAAAATACTTATTCGACAAGACAAATCTTTCATTAAGTATTTTCATACGGTCATGTTCAGTGAACTTATTCTCTAACAAGCACTCACATATATGTACTTGCGTCCCACGCTAATGTTGATGGAATGCAACATTCTTGTCCAACAAGCATACATACTATGTGCAATTCTTTTATGGATTATTCGATGTCCCATCTCGAAACATCCATCGAATTGGAACTTTATTTAAGATCACTGCTTTCAAGGTATGTTCCATGATCACCATCTCTATGCGCAACCATACCTTATAACATATGTGATCTAGGGATTTTATCTTAAGTGCAATTATATGATAAATGCTTACTCTTAAGATAAAGTGATGCCTTTTAATTAATATAATTCCAATAGATTGTATTTACAAGTAAAATACGTCCAATCAGATTGGAACGCCGAGTATACTACTCTAACAGGATCTACAGCAGACATGATGGCATATAAGGCTCGAAAGTTAGCCTCTTCTGCTTGCTTTTCATTGTCGGTCCAGATGCTCCTTGGTTTCTCAACCAGTACTTTAGTCTCACCACCTTTTGTCTCAGCAGGAACTTTTTCTTGAAGAGGTAAGGTCCACCCATTCTCAATAGCCTGCCAAGTACATTTACCAAGAGATCGAAGGAAGATCACCATCATGGATTTCCAGTACGAGTAGTTGGAACCATCAAGAAACGGAGGGCGCGTAACAGACATCCCATCATGACTCATGGTGCCCGATACACAGTCCCAAGGATCTTTATCCCGTAATTAGAACAGGAACACTGCTCTGGTGCCAATTGAAACGTGTAATTTTGCGGAGTGCGCTGTTTATTGTATGAACTAGAACAAGAACTCAATAATGCGGAAGCAGTAAATCAATGATTTAAAAACTCTTCAGGGAAGCATCCCACTTCCCCTCAGAGCTCTTTCATTGATAGATCAAATATGAACATAGTTTGGACTTACAACGACTCAAACTCCCTTTAAGTCTAGCCAACACTACTCACGATCCTATCAACTATTTCTCCGACCACGTCCCGTGGATTTTTATCCTACACTTACTCCCTAAGTGTAATCACAAAAAATAGTTTGATGAAACAGAGGAAAAACAAAACAAAGAACAGCTTCAGTTCTTGAGCTTGTAAGAACTCTCGTACTGAACTGTGTACACTGAACCAAATAAAAAGATAGGAATGCTAAGCTCGAATATTGCTCTAAAATCTCTCGTAACTCAGCAGCCGCAATAAGAGCTTGCACTAGGGTATTTATTTGAACTCCTTAGGGTTGGAGTCTTCTACAAAACAAAGAACTCCAACCTTGATTTCCTTCCATAAGAGTAGCACTTCTTTAGGTAAGTAAATCTTCTCTTCTCTCTCTCCACAATCTTTTTATATGCACGGCTCTTCTTTTTCTATCTCTATCCTGCCCGATTCCTATAAAATAGAATACCATAATAAGACCCACAATTATCTTATATATGGAATATAAAACAAACTTAATTAAAGAAATAATATATTTGAAGATCTTTCCTATTTCTGTGGTTCCAGGTGCTTGTTCGAACCATCGAACTAATGCTAAAATAAAATATCTTTCATACAGAATACATATACAAAATGGTCAAAGATAGAACCTCAACAAACATAAACTAATGGGATACGAAAAAAGACTAATCCCAATTAACCCACTATTTTAAATCACCTTAGACGACTACGCGTCTGAACATAATTAAGCACGTACGAGAATCCATACTTGGCGGTTGCTGCAGCTCAAGAAAATGGGTTTGAAAAAACTTGAGAGAGATAGAGAGTAGGAACAAGAGAGAGATGCGCAGAAGGCAAGAAAAGAAAAAAAAAAATAAAAAAAATAAAATAAAACATGTCTTCATGATCGATCATTCCCTTCTGAAATAATAGGCACAACAACCCCAAATAATAGGTATGAGAAGAATGACAATACCTATCGGAAGATATATAGTGAGAAAATGACTACCCATTTTTATTGCTTTCTTGATGCTATGGGTTACGGTGGTTTGTGATTATTAATGTTGAAGTAATTTTCCCCTTTTTATAGGACAAAATTGAGTTGATTATTATATGGAAATGAAATCAACAAATATTTTTCTAAAAATCATGCTATACAGTTTCCAACTAATAATATATCATGCATAATTTAAAAATTTTGAAGACTAAATTAAAAGATTTATTACCTATGTTAACAAATAAAAGATTTATTACCTATATATGTTAGTAAAAATATCTTGGCATGTATTAGCAATTTATAATTTGCAGCCTCCAACAATTTTTTTTTTTTT
>CACSLK010034598.1:17454880-17483985 GCA_902706635.1 Striga hermonthica
AGAAGAGCCGAGCCGAGCTCGAGCTCGAACCTTAACGAGCCGATCTCGAGCTTTAACGAGTCGAACTATAAAAAATTATATAAAAATTATATTTTTGAGTCTCATCGAGCCAAGACGAGCTCGGGTCGTTAGCCAAACGAGCTTTAAATGAGCTTGAGCTTGGCTCGTTAAGGCCTCGAGCTCGAGCCGAACTCAAGCCTTAACGAGCCGAACCGAGCCAAACTCGTTTAATTTACCAGCACTATGGCGCGCTGTACAAACTACAAAGAGGTGGTCCCCAAAAAATATGAAGTTGTGTGAGGTATATGTAGAAGGTCTGTTAGGTGTCATCATAGTCAAACAAACATGAGTAGTATAACTAATAATAATAATAGTCCTTGTTTTGTAAAGTTTGATCAACATTCTGTGACCTAACTTTTTGTCTGCAATCATTTTGGATTTCAAAATGGTGAACTCATCAAGACCCAACTTGTTTACAACTCACAAATTAACAAGTTCATATAAAACCTCTAATAAAAAAAAAGGGGGGGAAATGAGAAATTAATTTAAGTGTGAGAAGTGTTAATTTGTTAATTCAGATTAAGATCTGATTCAGCCACTGGTTGAATTGTAGATTGAATTAATCCAACTCATCTTAGGTATCATTATTGAGAATTTGATCACATGATATATTGCCTTAAAACACAAAATTTGTTTGAAATAGTAAGAACTGAAAATTACATATCAGTTCGTAGGATTCCCGTGTAATTTTACACTAAAATTCCAACAAATTGAATACCAAGAATTTGATCACATATTTGCCTTAAAATTTGAATGTGAAATGTTTTTTCTCACGTTTTGTTTTCTTCTTTCTAGTGATAGTCTCGTATAACAAATTTCTAAGGTCATTTTTATCTGTTTGCACTATTTTTTTTTGTGTGTGTGTGTGTGTGTGTGTGTGTGTGTGTGATTGTGTTAATTTGTGTAGCTTTTGCATCATATTGATGCAATTAGTGTACCAAACTGAAAAATCATCTCCATATATTACTTCAAATTTTGCCCCAAATTAAATATGGCCTCAATATTCTTATTGGTTTTATGACTATTGAAAAATAAAATTCATTAGATTAAAATTAAACCGTAAATTTATTTAAAAATTCCATTATATATATAGTGTGTGCACGCTATATTTTATTTAAAAATTCCGTTATATATATATATAGTGTGTGTGTGTGTGTGTGTGTGTGGGCAGATCATGGACACAAAAGACGCGATTGGATACAAATAAAATCGATTTTGATCGAATATAATTCTAGTCAATGACGCCCAAACGAGTTTCTCGTCTTCCCATTTATGTGCCTTTTTATTTGTCTTATCACTACCTACAAAAATTTTATTTAAAAAAAAAATAATAAATCCTGATTTATATAGAATTTGAATTTTTTAACAAACCTATATTCTGAACATCCGTTATACCGTTATTTGAGACTAACCAAAGTATCATCATACATGAAAAACTTGTGATACAAAGACTCGTGCAGAACTAATTTCATCATGTCAAAATTGTTTGAACGTTACGGTAATAATTTTACCCGTTTTTTACATATTGATAATAATTCGAGATAATTACGTTATGCCCAGTCATCATGGAATAGTAAGAAGCAAGCAAAACTATGGGCCCCAGCCAGTGAAGTAAGAAATGATGCAGTTCACAAAAGCGAGTTCAATTTGTCGAAAGAAATTAATCACCAAAAGCACAGATCAAATTAGCTCAACTCTCAACTCACAAACTTACATTTGAACCCACAATTAGGCCAAAAATCTGGGACAACCTTTGTAAATCACAGAGCAATGATAAAACTCAGAAATATGTAAAACAAGCCAACATGTCCACCTTTGCAGTATAATAAAAATAGACGGATTTCAATATATAAGTAAAACAATGGCAATGCTCCAGAAAAAAACGTTTACACGCCCATGCTACAAAGTTCAGTTGCACAAGATAAGTCAGACAAACTCTAATTCCTGGGGACTGGTTGATAATGCGAAAGAAGTAGTTTAAGAGTGGAGCATATTCAAACTCTCTCTGAACTTTTACATGGAGATCTCACTTGTAGAATTCAAAATCAGTGTCGGGTTTCTTCACGTTGGACCTGTAACCCTTCTCGAAATCTTTGGGGAGTATTACATACCGGTTCTTCCTAACTGCAAGCATACCTGCTTCCTGGCATATAGCCGCAATCTGAAATTAAGAAAACAAACTACTGGTTAATGGAGGCACGGAAATGAGGTTTACACGTTACACCCAAAAAACAACTATAAATAAACAAGCAGGTTTGGCCCTTTGTGGATACATTACACTGACATAACTTGAAGACAATCACTAACCTCAGCAGCACTAATTTTGTCTGGACGAGAGACGTAGTCCTCCAAATCCACCTCATCGCTCAAGTTCATTTTAGCAGTGCAGACCTGCACGTGAAACCATTTCCATTTATGATATGTTCGACAACAAAAGGGAATTAAGATATATCCCCAGTTAATTTTCCCTCAACGAGATGCCTCTTTTTACTTTTTTTTTTTTTTTTCTCTATTTGGTTATGTTTCTTTTCCTCTTCCTACAGATGGAAGTCATTTGGGAGAATGAGTTGAACTGAATTTCGAAAGACTTGCTTTCATTTTGTTCAAAACCCCATTCGCACATCAATCGGCAGTAAATTGCAGAAAAAAAGAGAAAAAAGTGGTGGAGAAAAAGGAGAGTAGCGGAATCTATAAGGTGAGATAGAATATACGAGTAGCTTCACCTGAAAGACAAGTCTCTTTTGACGCCTATCTGGCAAAGGGAACTCAATCTTACGATCAAGTCTTCCAGGACGGAGAAGGGCAGGATCCAAAGTGTCGGCCCTATTTGTTGCCATGATAACCTTCACATTAACTGTCTGGTCAAATCCATCCATCTGCAGAAGGCAAATAAAACAAATCACTCCAATGTAAATAATACTGGATGAACGCTATTTAATTCAAGGCCAGTAGATGAATGGAACTAGAAAGAATCAGTAACGAGTACCCACACATCAACAAGGATTTATCAGAGTTCAGTATTGAAGTACAAAACTCTACCTGATTAAGCAATTCCATGAGAATTCTCTGAACCTCTCTGTCAGCTCCAGTTTGAGCATCAAACCTAGCAGTAGCAATCGCATCTACCTCATCGATGAAAATAATGGCAGGTGCATTTTCTTTTGCGAGACGGAAAACATCACGGACCATTCGTGGACCCTACACATATTTTTGAAGTGAAGTTAAAACATGACAAAAGTGACCTACATTCCTGTCATTGTAAGACCATAACAACAGCTACAGAATCTTCAACCAACATAACTACCCTTTGGACCAATTGTAGAGGCAGCAAAGGTTGACACGAAACGATACAAGGCTGAACATGCCTATATGCAATTATGCATGTATGGCAAAATTATAATGAAACGATAGGAACAGCCCAGGTGAGCATGAAGGTGTGATCTAGTCACTTAAACATATAACATTCATTTAAAAAATGACAACACAACACAAAACATGAGAAATCAACACAAAACGATACAAGGAAATCTACTCTAGCATGAAATTTTATAAGCATTAAATTCATTAGTCTTAAAATAATAAAATCATACATCAAAATTATGTTTGGGGTGTAATGGGCGGTGCTTAGGTTCAATCAGTTACCATATGCATGGAGAATCAGTCTCCTATCCGAAATAAGTTATTTCTTTTTCTTTCCATCCCAGCACAGATGGTGTGGCTGCAGCCCCGTGCAGTCTATTTTTATAAGGTCATGCGAAGTATCTTACAGTTGAACAAAAAGATGATGACTCAAGTGGAACTACAAACATATTAGGCATATTACATAAAACAATTATCACCTTTCGGTCCATACACATAATCAAAGAGCTATTTAACATACCTCTCCCAAGTACTTCTGAACAAACTCTGAACCAACAACTCTAATAAAGGCTGCAGTAGTGTGATGAGCGACAGCTTTTGCAAGCATGGTCTTCCCGGTTCCAGGTGGGCCATAGAGCAAGACACCGCGAGGAGGATCTATGCCGATCTGTTGGTACAGCTCATGATGAGTTAAGGGCAACTCCACAGCTTCTCGTATTTCTTGCTTTTGAATGTCACATCCTCCAATATCCTGATAGAAGCACAAAGAGAGAACAAAAACTAGTGTTAAAAACTATAGAGAAACAAATTCATTGCTGATCGTGAACTCATATAAAGTGGCTGCATGAAATACTGATAAGATTAGGAACAAAAACAGTGAGATACAAAACAATCCAAGTGAAAGCAATCCTGTGCAAAAAACATGATATATGAGGCAACAAGCAAATTCTAAGATTTACTCAATTCAATAGACCAACAATTCCCTTAAAATTCTTGATGCAGCGCAACACAATTTTGACAGTTCCAAACTGAGCAAGTTCAATAGTGCAAGGAAATTGGAGACAAATATCCTTGTATATAAGAAAATTGTTAGTAAGAGGATATGAATAATATTTAAGGATCATGGTGTCTTAAATTTACCATTTCAGTGATAGAAAACAAACCCTAGTTCAATAATTCCGAAAAAAAAAAATTGAACGAAAATACGTGCAGAACAAACCCTAGTTCAATAATCAAATAAAACAAATGAACAATTAACGATTAAAACTCACATTATAAGTAACATCGGGCTTCTCCGACTGGCTTAGGAGCGAGATACTGGAGTCGGCCTCAGGCGGGAGGACATCAACAAGGGCGTTCGAGTGACGGTGAAGCGCAACGGAGGCGGAGGGCTTGAGGAGCTCGCGGTTGATTGTGCTCAGGATCCGAACATAGTAATTCGAACCGGTTGTGGACCCGACTATGGCGTTGTTCTGATCTATCATCTCCATGAACTGGCCAATGACCAGCGGGACCGATTGGATCCTCTTCACCTCCTCCTGCGACCGCAGAAGCTCGCGCCGGAGGTTCTTCAGCTCGTCCTTGACATACTCCTCCTGTATATCGATAAACTCGATCTGGCGCTGCAGAGATTTGAGTCTGGAGTAGAGATCGTCTTCGGCGTCCGCGGCGGCTGCGGACGGGTCGATTTCAAGCTTGTGGCGCGTCGGTGGTGGTTCGGATGGGAGGGGTTTCGGATCGAGAGCCATGGCTGTGGCGGCGGCCATTGCCGGTGGGATTATGGTGGTGGATGAGGTGAAAAGGGGGCGCGTGAGAAGTACGGAGTAATTTGGGAAGATAGGGTTTTTATCTCGATTTGGAGAAGCCTTGCGGAGAGAGTAAGGTGCGTTTGGTAAATAAACAGAAAATTGAAGTCACGACTGACCGTGAAACAAATTTGTTGTCTATTTGGGAGCAATTTTACAATATGACCAATCATGTGGGATTAAATTAAAGTTTCTACCAAAAACTATTAATTTATTATTCAAATTTCATTTTGATTTTGAGTTTTGGTCTATTCAATTGAGATTTCAAGTGGTATTTTAATTCTTTTTTTTTAAAAAAAAAATTGAAATTTGTTAAGCTTTTCAGACTTTTGAGAAATTGTGTGAAATCTTGTCTGGAGGTGAGATTTGAAGTAAGATTTCGTATAAGATTTTTTGTTTTAGAAATCCCACCAAATATTAAAAAGTCTTAACAAATCATACTCTCAAATAATTTAAATACATCATGATTTGTTAGATTTTTTAAAATCTCAATTGAATACTCGGTATGTATTAGGATTTCTTACAACTTTATAAATCCTGGTGTATTCAATTTAGATTTATTAAGACTTTTAAAAGTGTTGAGATATTCAATTGAGATTTTTATGTTTTCGACTAGTACTTCATATTTTCTTTATATAATATCATTTAACAATATTATTTCACGTTTCAATATTATATTAATATTTATAATTAAATTCTGATAAAATATTTTCTACATCACAAATTACTTTAAATAAATTCGAAACGTACTGATAACATTTTTTATTTATTTTTTTATATTTTTAATCATTTTTACATAAATTCAAAATGTACTGATAACATTTGTAGAAGTTAATAAAAACAAATAAATAAATATTATTGACTACCATTGTTATGAAAGCTAGATTGAACAAGTTGGTCGAACCAAGAATCGGTGAACTGACCGATTTAGTTCGCTAATGAACTAGTTGTCAATGAATCCACAACTGATCGTTAACTGATTGAACCAACTAATAACCAGTTGGTTGGATGGGTCAATCTTTTCTCGCTTTTTTTTAAAAAAAGAATAAATAAATTAGTTTTAAAGCATTAAAAAAGATCTTATTATAATAAAAGTATATATATTCAAATATATTGGATATGTATAAATTAGCATATCAATTTTTTTTTGTTAAAACTAATATATATACTAAACATATTATTTAATTAATAATGATAGAACTAATCAGACTAATGAATAATTGAACCAACATTTTTTATTCAATGTCCGACCGGATTCTGAAATCATTATTGTTATAATGTATAAACTAGTACAACGCCCGTGTATTACACGAGTGCTTGCTAATTTTTTTCTTAAAATCTAAAATTAATATGAAAAGTAGTTGAAAATTTAAATACCTTTTATAAAAATATATATTATTATATATTTAGTATGACACTTTTTATTTGCGTGACTTACGTGTGTTATATTATAATATTTTTTTCTTAACTTACAACATATAACTACATTAAACATAAATATATCAATTGAGAAATAATTTTATTTTTCTAATAAATATTTATAAATATTATTATTTTTTATTATTATAAAGACAAATATAATTTATTTATTTTATATATACAATATGGATGTCAAACCGAAGATCATGAAAAGATTATTAATTTGATATATTATATATGTAAAACCGATAAGAATTATACAAAAGTTATCAATTTTTAAAATACATTTATAATTCAATAGCTAATTGAAGGAAACAAATCAAAAAGATATATTAGTCACTTAGTCTCTCACTATGTAAAATTATAAAGAATTAAAGGGTTATATTAGTACAAGTGATATTAAAATACCTAAGTTAGCTAAATAATATTTATGGAATGTCCGAACCTAGATTATTAATTATTAATATATCAATATTATTTGTCCAAACATAATTACGAAGCATGATTCTTCTCCAAGTAGGATTTCAAAGCACCAGAAGCAGCCACGTAGGCTCAGCGCAGTCAGGAATTATATATAAGGGATTACTTATTTCATCACATGAGATGAGATGTTATTTCACATTTTATTCTATTAACATTTACATATACTTATTATTCAATATTTTCTCCATCCCAAACTGTTTCCTATTTATTAATTCATCCATACATAATTATTTTTTAAGAGTTCAAGAAAATTTTTAGCAATTTGTTATATATATATATAGGGATTGGTTCCAATGCATCTACATTCTTAAAGTGAGGACGTGAGGCTCATTTCTAGTCACAAGATTTGGTACATAATGAGTGGCTAAGATTTAATCTTTTTTTTTATTATTTTAATTATTTAAATATTATTTTGACTTGTTGACTCCGGTGTTGACCGTTGACTTCCGGCGTTGACCGTTGACTCCGGCGTTGACTTCCAGTGAAAATCCGTTGACTTCCGGCGTTGACTGTTGACAACTAAACTTGCAATTAAATATTAATAACCTAGCATGCTAGGTTAATTGTCTGATGGTGCTAGATTAGTTGTATGATTATGCTAGGTTAGTTATATATCTCTGCTAGGTTAGTTTTATCATGTTGCAATGTTAGTTGTATGGTGTTGCTATGTTATCTGTCTGTTGGTGCTAGGTTAGTTATATCTCTCTGCTAGGTTAGTTTTATCATGTTGCAATGTTAATTGTATGGTGTTGCTATGTTAGCTTTATGTTGGTGATAGGTTAGTTTTATATATATCAGCTAGGTTAGTTTTATCATGTTGCAATGTTAGTTGTATGGTGTTGCTATGTTAGCTGTCTGTTGGTGCTAGGTTAGTTATGTATCTCTGCTAGGTTAGTCTTATCATGTTGCAATGTTAGTTGTATGGTGTTGTTATGTTAGTTGTCTATTGGTGCTAGGTTAGTTATATATCTCTGCTAGGTTAGTTGTCTGTTGTTGCTAGGTTAGCAGTGTCTTGTTGCTAGGTTAGTTATATATTTCTGCTAGGATAGTTGTTTGATGGTGCTAGTTTAGGTCTTTGTTCTTGCTAGGTTAGTTATATTCTGTTGCTAGGATAGTTATATATCTCTGCTAGGTTAGTTTTATCAATTTGCAAAACTTTGGAAGACCATAACTTTGCGTAGAAAGCTCCGTTTTGGACGAATTTTTTTTTGATTTGGGTAGCTCGACGAGATCTACGCAGCTGCAAACTGCCGAAGGCGGTTTGGCCACCCGAATTTTCGAAAAAATGCCTTTTTTCTTGCTTTAATTTCATTTTTAAGAAAAAAATACGTTTTTTGTATTTTTAAACCTCTATATCTCCCCAATCAAGACTCATTTTCGAAGTTTTTTTATTCATAACAATGCTCTCAACTTTTATTTTATGTACCAATTGGAAAAAATTAGAAAATGCATAGTTTCTGCAGTTGCTATGTTAGTTGTCTGATGCTGCTAGGTTAGTTGTCTGATTGTGTTAGGTTAGTTGTCTGATTGTGCAAGGTTAGTGTCCGCATTTTAAGAGTTGGCCTCATTTTAAGAGTTGGTCTCATTTGATCCTTTGTATTATTGATCTTATTCCTACCTGTACGAATTATTGATAATATTATTACTAACTTTAAATAAAATAAATAAAAACAAGGTTGTTTATAATGTACTAGTATGTAACTCGTGCGATGCACGGGCTGTATTTATTTTTACAAATAATTATAAGTTGAAATCTATTACTAAATAAATTATATTTCGTAAGACATTTGTAAATTAATCATAATTTTTTTTCGTTGGTAATAATAAGTCATACATTATTAAAAGTCTCATTGTACACAACATTATTAGTTTGATTATTGGGTAACTCATCGTCCCCACAAACTAATATTTTCAATCACTTCCTAATAGTTGCACATCAAACAACAACATATAATTGACTGTTACTAAAAAACGATTTCTTCAAGAACAACTATATGTGATAAAGACTAACCCTGACAATATGTGGTTTTATATTTTTGTATAAGATGCTTTTATCGTATGAGTTTGATTGGATGTTTATAAGTCTCACATTCGTGTCAAAATAAAAAATATGATATGAAATTGAAGTGATAATATTTCTTGGTGTGACAATATCACATATTTTGTTTATTCGGATGATACTAAAATAAAAAAGATTTTCACCACAAAAATTATGTATCGTAAAGAAAAGATCGTTAAAAATCTCAAATTTAGTTAGCATAATTTGTAGTTGAATAGAACCAAATATTATGGCAGTATGTTTATCTCTTATATTCTCTTAGTCTCATTTAATCATCATATTGATTCCAATATTTGGAATATTTTTGATTGTATTTGCATAACAATACAAAAAAAGTTTTTACGTTCAAGTAAGAGATTATTTTTATGAATATAAACTCTTGTAAATCAAATTTCTATAAAGATTGCATTTCATATTTATCTTTTTTATTTTAACATTCTCATTGATTTTGTGTTTATTTTTTTTATACTCGTAGTTTCATTTTATGGCCAATTTATTCCAATCTTTGGAATAAATATAAAATGTAATATTTAAAATACATTTGTTACGTTTAAAACGAGTTTTAGATTGTATCTATTGCATAACAATATTAAAAAAAATATTATTAAGTTCAAATAAGAGATTTATTTATGAATAAAAACACTTGTAAATCAGCTTTCCATAGACATTGCATTTCGTATTTATCTTATTTTATTCTAGCATCTTGTAGTACAAACAATTAATATGAGAAACGTGTGTGAATTAAATTTTATTACGAATAAAAAATTAAAATAATAATAAAATTTTATTTGTGTATATCTAAAAAGATGTTTCACCACAAAATTGTGATACAATAAAAAAAAGGTTCGTTGAAAATTTTGATTTAGTTTGTATGCCTTGTAGTTGAAAATGATAAATATTAATAAAAAAATGCTTATTATCAAAGTAAAATAAAAAACGTAAATCCATAAAACAAAAATATATAAATCAGAGAATAAAACAATAATATTAAATAAATAAAATAAAAATCTACAAATGATGTAGGAAAAATTTTTTCCATGTAAAAAAACTCCAAAAATCCGAGGAGAAGCAAAAGAAAATAGAGATATTACACAAAAAGAATATAATGTTTGGGTTCTTCTCTTGCTGGCAATTTTTTTTATTCTCTCAAAAATTTCATAGTTCTTGGAATGAATTTCTGTTGAAATTTATTCCAAGAATTCGAGGTTTTCAATTGTTGAAATCATATGGTATAATATCAATGTAATTATAGCTAAGTAAAATGGACCCTAAAAGATGGTCAATGATTTTTGATTTGTACATATGATGATACGTATCATTCACGATGGATTCTAGTTTCATTTTATGTATATTTGAAATTTTATGGTCAAATTTTCTTATGTAATTAACTCCTATTTGTCCCTTCTTTAATTGCTTGATATTTTAGCTTCTACAAAATTTCTACCATTTTTATTCCAATTATTTGTTAATATTAATTTTGAATTTGATAATTAATTGTTTCTTTGATTTAGAAAGTAATGATTTCATGAAGTGAATTTTAATAATCCTCCATACACTAATATGACTTTACTGTAGTATTTATGAGATTTATATGAGATTTATTTTACCTTTATTTTATAAAGATAAATAAAATATACAAATTAAATGAAATTTGTGTATATATAGAATTCTTGTACCACAAAAATATGTTACCATAAAAATAATGGTTTACCTTAGAAAATAATTTTGACAAAATTAATACAAACAGAATCCCTTTTTCATGGATCCCCTTCCTAAGCAATGAATGTTTTTTTTTTTTTATTTTGTATTTAATATGTGTGTGATAATTATATTTTGGAAAGTCATTAATTATTTTGGCAGGAAATTTTTACTAAAAATGAATTAAGTTAATCCTTATTATATATATAGATAGATTAAATAACAGAAAGTAAATTGAATATCTAACCGTACAGAGATTGAATAGGACTTCACTTCCACATTAATTTAATTTCCACATATCAAATTTGCCAATTTTATTTGTTAACTCCATGCACACATCAAAACAACTTGAAAAGCATAACAAGAAAACTAGACCACAAAACACACAATTCAACAACAATGAATATAATAGTTTCACCATATAAACTACATCATCAAGAACAATTTTTTGTTACTCTCACAAACAACACACAATCATCAAACTCTTTACACAATCCCATCACACCAACAAATCAAACCCAAAAAAAGAAAAAAAAAAAGTAAAAATAAGCAGTTTTTCATTTTTTTTGTTCAAATTACACAAGAACTAAAGTTCCAACCTTTCACTCTTAAGAAATAGAGAACCTCCTCCTCCTTGGCTTAGTCAAATCCACCCCATCCTCCAGATTCGACGTGTCCTTCGACCCGTGCCTGAACGGGTTCAGCTTCCCGAGAGTTTTAGACACGGTCGAAAAGAAAGTCGACTTTCTTGGCCCGCTGCTCGACTTAGACGATGTCCCCTGCTGAGTTCTCTGAATGTCCTGTACGTACATTTTCATCTTCAGCAGCTCGGCTCTAAGTGCTTCGTTCTCCTTCACGAGCGACACGTCCGCTTGAAGCTGATTCCTCGTAACTATTGCATCCGGAGTTTTGTGATCGTCCGCACCACTTCTAAGCTTCAGCTGATCGTAATACAACGCGTGCAAAACTATCTGCACTGGCAATCGCTTGTTTTGCGAGGCGTGAACTCTCGCCTCGTACGATAGCTTCAACGGGTCTATCACGCTACACACTTTCTCACGCTCGATTTCGTCTAGGTTCGGATGTGCCTAAACAAAAAAGTCTCAATCACAATGAGTTAAACTTAAACCCTTTCTTTTTAAGACAAAAGTTATAGATCAGACGAGAAGGGATAGCAGCTCAGTTGTAGTACTCTTCACTTCGAGTCACCCAAAGGGCTAAGTAGGGAATCATTATTCATCCTTTTATAAAAAAGGGAGTTATAGATCTAATAGACTAACCTTCAAGTAGATATCAATCGCCCTGTAAAGATCGTCATCCACCTTTCGAGCCGCCTTGGGAACTAAATTCGCTATCCCATTAAATTTCGAAATGCTCAAATCGCCGTAAGTGGAAATCTCCCCAAGATACGCATCTACCGTTTTAGCAACCCTCTGCATAGACGTCGAGCAAACCTCCCTAAAATCTCCCGCGTTGAAAACCGACACATTCTTCTCCTTTTCCACGAATCCTGATACGATCCGCCTCACCGAATCAAGATCTAACAATCTCTCGCCGTCGTACGTGAACGATAGGACCAAAAGATCGTCAACCGTAATGTGCTCCAAAATCGCTGACACGCGCTTCTCGAGCTCGTTTTTGCACCGACTATCGGTTCGTAGGAAAATAGCCGTCCTCAGGAGACAGCATAAGAAGTTTATAGGGAATGCCGATTTTTCATGAGGCAACAAGGCCACGATGGACTCGAGGAGTCTCCTTTGCTCGGCTCGTAGGTCGGAGTCGCTAGAATCCGATGACTTGGCGCCGTTCCCCGAGTGGTCACGAACGAGATCGCGAAGGGATCGCTCGGTGTATGTGATTATCGCGCTAGCTAGAGTGAGGCCTTTCGCGCCTCGGGATTTCATCGAGGATATTATTTTCGAGAAGAAGTTTATGTCCAAGATGGTTATCTCCTCTGTCCACCAGTTGGGAGGCGAGCGGCTCGGGAAATTCGCCTCGACACAAGCCTACGTGAAAATCATGATCATGATGAAGTGAGAAAATTAATTGAAGTGAGAATGAACAATTGGCTAAATGTTTTTCTGGCTCCTATATCAATCTAGTATTCTACTGACTAAATCCTTTTCACAACCTGGCAAAATGAAATAACTCAATAGACAGTAAGTAGTAATAATCGATCAACCGAGTGCCTTTCAGACTAACCAGAGAGAATAAAGTAGCAAGCAACCATCGATCGATCGGCTATATGCTCGATTAAGATTCTTAGACTGAAATAACAGTAGCGTGTTTGATGATTAAGTACCCTTCTTAATTAGCTGAAGATTGATCGGTATATGAAGGTGCTAAACCTAAAGGAAATCGATATATCGACTAAAGATTTCGAGTTCTTAACCACACCCTTATGAAAGCAGGTGACTTGATGGTAAATATCAGCTAAACTACAGAAACTTTTTCAACAATCAATGTTTTTCTCATATGGGGCTGCTAAAGCTAAAACTAAGCACACATCATCTAAAAATTCAAATCAAAAGCTAATATTAATAAAAAAAAAAAAACACACATTTTACATCCTTAATAACAGCAGTCAGTACCTTAGCACTTGCAATCTCAACACATCTTTGGACAATCCTGAGATCCTCTGCCATGGGAAGAAGATTCTCACAAGACTTGAGCACCACAAGTGCACCGGATAAGGTTGTAAGGGCAACTTGGGACAGAAAATCATCGGTCCTCCCGGCCAGATTATTATCGCAATATTTGTCGGTCATTTGCAGGTACTCGGCCGCGCACCGCAAGGCAGCTACATTGTGGACCGTGATCTCAAAGTTGACTCCATAACAGAATTTAGCCGCCTTTTCGAAGGTCTTGGGGCCTCCGGGTATGCCCGAAAGGTTTATTTTCGCCAAGTCGGGTTCTTTCGAATCAAGAATTAGTTTTCTTATATGGTTGCTCTTGGCTACAAGCATGAACTATAACAACAGAACAGCCCACAACAGGAAAATGAGTTGTGATGATCAAGAATCAATTTTTCTCATATGGGTTTGCTAAGTTTTACCTTGTGAAGAGAAAAGTTGGCTTCTCCAACTACAACAATGACATCAGATGGGATTTCTTGAGAAAAAACCCTGGACTCAGACAATTATTTAAGGAAAAATTGTAAGACTAACAAGAACTATCAAGAAACTAATAAAAAAAAAACAAGTAGATTGTGTCTGAAATGTAATCAAGAAAGGAAAGAAAAAAAGAAGGGAAGAAATTTACTTACCACTGTCCAGTTCTCTCCATTGCAAGAGAGAGTCTGTTGGTCATGGTAGATGAGATCAAGCTAATAACTAATAAGATATGACTTGAAGGGTGTTATATAAAAGAGAAATGCTACAAGTACATAATAAATGTACATAGAGATATGTACATAGAGATGTACATAACGCTCACATGGAGTGGGGTCTACTTGATTTTTTTTAGTGGGTCCCACTCAATGTGAGTGTTATGTACATCCCTATGTACAATATTATGTACCTATACCATTACTCTATATAAAAAAGGAGGCTAATTTATTTTGTTAGTTGCTTTTTTGCATGCAAATAATTAATCACTTTTCTTGAAAGTTTGATAAAGAAAAAAGATAGAAAAGAAAGTGGCTTTGAAGGGGACAGGATTCTTATCTCTGTTGTCTCATTGGAACTTTCATCTGTTCACAACTTTTATTTTATTTTTTTTTCTTTTTTTTATGTAGTTTTGAAGTTGTAGGAGATTCCATTGTCTATTATGCCCTGTAGAGTGCAGATATTCCTTTAGCTGATTGAGTCCATGAGTTAAAAGTACACTGATATTTTACTTGGTCTATTGTCTCACCCAAATGCTAGCTACATTAATTGGGGAAAGAATTTATAACCGTTTGATCAACATGACTGGTTGAGTGGTTGTACGACACGTGTGTGGATTATTTGACGATTCAAACTCGGTGTGGACAGTAAGCTCGAACTTTCCAAACTTGATGAAGCTAAAATATAATCAATCCGGAATTGAAATATTCACTCAATTTTATAGTCAAGATCGCCAGTGACAAAGTGAGTCAAACAAAAATATAATTAGAACATAAATAATTGTCATGACTATCTAATCTAGCTAAACCCATCAACTTTTTAATTAGATAAAAGAGTAAAAAAAAAAAAAACCATTCTTATATTTAAGATGTGGGCTCTACCAATGGGCTCTAAATTATGACAACAAAACAAGATCTACAGCAAAATTGGTTCAATTAATGTGGGCTGGTCCACTTCACAAAGATCTGAGATTTTCAGCCACTTAAAACAAGTGGCTCACACAATTTTTTGTAACCAAAATATAATTGCCTTAAAGGAAAAATCCTTGGCTGCTCTAAGGCCACGTCACGGGTTTACACGTCATCCGGTCGAACTCTTTGTACTGTTTCTGACAGGATAACTCGCCAGCACGAGGTGGGCCCGTGACAGTATCAGAATCTGACCAATAGGGAGCGTACGCGTGGCTTCACTGTTCTATTTTTATCCATATCTTTGTTATTAATATTTTATCCATGATTAGGACACACTATCATTTGCTCATTTATCCAATTTGATCCAATTTGTTAAGGGTGAGTTTGGTTACTTGAAGTGATTGGGTTTGATTAATTCCCATAAAAGAACTCAAGTGATATCTTTTTGATAAAAAATGCCTATTAACTTGTTTGGTTAATAAATCATAAGTATAGAATTTATGCTAAAACTACTTTTTTACACTTTGGGTGAAATTAAATTTTCCAATGTTGCCATTCAATCTGCAACATAACTTTTTTCACAAATTAATTAAAGATTTCTTCAACAGAACTTGGGAAATAATTTGAAAATAATTCTCACAACCCACCTAAAAAGCTCAGAGATCAAAGTGAAGCTTTCGCTGTCTGTTAATTCAATTTTTCGTAAGTGAACTCAATATATTTTTGATAGAAAGATGATCTTTTCGATCCATTTTCCAATCTGGTGAATTGTTCCCGATTCAGATCCGATAAGGGCCTGGTGTATAAAAACGCCGTTCGATCTTTTTGCGTTTGCATCTTCGTAGCGTCCTCGTATCGTCTTCTCTCGGGCTTTACACAAAACTCCGACGTGCTCGCACAAGGGTAATAAATCACCTCAAAAGGGCCTAACTCTCCCCTTCTCCCTTAGTTTACTGCTACCACCAAAACCCCTGTGGCCTGACTCTCCCCTTCACTCCGTCGACGTTAGGCTCCGCCGTCGTACACCGCCGTCGTTGATTTCTCGCCGGAGCTCGTATGAATTCCTTGTGAATATGGTGGTTTTCTGATTTGAAAAATGCTAGAAGTACATAATAAATGTACATAGAGGTGTACATAACACTCACATGTAGTGGAGTCCACTTGATTTTCTATTTTTAGTGGGTCCCACGCAATATGAGTGTTATGTACACTCTTATGTACAACATTATGTATTTGTAGCATTACTCTTCTGATTTTAGTTCGATAAATTGACATAAAAAAGAAAAGGGCATCTATGGAAATTTAAAGGCTAAGTTGTGATGAATTACACATACCACCTAGAAGGTGGGATGCGGTATAACGAAATAATTTGATTAAATACTGGGCCATGGTCCTTTTCAAAGGCTTTGCATTTTTTAACCAAAAATATTAATAAGAGTGAAATATTATCAAATGGGGTGATATCCATCCCAATCCGCCCAACCAAACTGAGCCTAAGAGATTGTGGTTCACTTGTAAAGTTGTTCTTTCTATACAATTGAGTCATTCAATTTCAATAGTCACTAAATTTCTTCTTCATCTAGTAGTGAATTCTTTGAAGATTTTAATATTTTATTGTGTCTAGAGCTATTAAATGAATCAAGTCGCTCGTCGACTAGATTAGCTCTTTGAGACACGAATTTTCCTCTAACGAGTTGAGCTCAAACTCTCTAATAGCTGCCCGATACAACTTGACAAGCAATATTTTATGTAAATTTCTGAATTATTAGGTTATCTAAACTCGCTAATGCTAGGGTTTATCTCTTGGTTTGATTGGTCGATAAGACTGTCTTGATTACACTGTAAAGGCTCAAGTACGTGCTCGATTGTCATGAGCTCTAGCTTGACTTATTTAAAACTCTAATTATGGCAATCTAACGTTCTTTTAGAAACCTCTTGTGTTCTTACATGCGCCTATTCACAATCTTTTCCCTTCACTCAAATCCATACTTCTTTAAGGTAAATGGAGATTCATTGTTTGGTATACCAAACCTATATACTACTTGCAATATCCTCAAAACAAAGTAACCTAGGAGATAAATCCCATCATGATCATATTTGGGCCGCCACCTCAGTCCATTGGGACAATTGATAACATGAGATTGTGGATGAAATTTAGCTCAATGTGAAAAATTGATTAAAGCGTTGTCCAAATTAGTTGTTGCCTATTGGTGGTCACAACTTCATTGTTTCAAGGGCCTTACCAAGTTTGGCCTGCTTAGTATATGAGTTGTCCACTTCTTCAGCCCATTTATTTGGCCCACTAATTGTTTGTAACGGTTTGGGTTTTTTTCTTTTAAACTTTCGGAGATTTGTGTAGATATTCATAAATTTGTAGCTTTTTATACTCATGCCACTTTAAATATTTATTAAAAAAAAAAGGAAAAATAAGGTGTTTTAGTTATTGTCATTTTATTTTTATTGTATGTTGTTAATCTTCTTTTATGGGAGAGTTTGTATTTTTCTTTTGGAGTGTTGCAATATCTCGTTTCAGAGTTTTGTTTGTGTGTTTGTGTTGTCTAGTTATTTTGATCGCTTTGTAATCTCAAGGGATGTGTATATTGTTTTTGATAAATTTGATGGTAATACAATTTTCAATTGTTTGGAAAAAAAAAGAGATATAGAGGAATATAACATTGTTGAAATGCTAATGAGTTTAATAATAATAGTTGTGTTATTTCCGACTTGCAAACGAGTTGAGTCATGAGTTAACCTTATTGAGGTAGAAAGTGTATTATTGTTGATAGAGCTCGACTTTTATTGCGTTGGCTCGACTTGGTAAAATAGAAAAAAACTTGAGAGTAACTTAAATATCATTAGTTTGAATTTCACTTGAGATTGGTTTAAACGTTCAATAAAATTTTTCTATTCATGTAAGATACTTTTTCAAGTTTAGCGTTAGTTTGACTCAAATTTAGCTCATAATAGGTGTGTTCAGGTAAAATTATAGTTATACTAGAGTGGTTCATCAAACATTTTGGCTTATAACAGTCAGGTTTGAGTTTGAGTTCGACTTACTTGATATCGATTCGTTTGTAGTCCTAGCATTTGCCTATTAATTATAATAGATTTCTAATTTCAAACTTCAAGTAACTTATGTTAACCTTGTGGTTTTTTATTTCTATATATATATTTTTTCTTTTTCATTTTGCTCTTCCAAATAATCAATGGTATTTCAACAAAAATGAAATTTAAATTTGATATTTATAATGTATTTTTTTCTTTTTTTTCTTTTTTATCGAAACGACAAATTCTATTACTCAAATAAAGTACAAAAAATTGACAAGAAGCCATACAATCAACCCCAAGGGAAGAATGGAGGAACACACCAAATAGGTGCCCTAAAAAAGGGAAAAGAAGCAGATTTGCCTGGGAATCTCTCGGCTATGGCAAAGCAAAGAACCCAAGATATTCCAGGAAAGGCTTTCTCTAAAAGAGAACAAGCACTTCAAAAGAGGACTACCACTTCCTAAGAGCCTAGTAGCCCACCACCCCAAAAAGTAAACCAACAACAGAAGAACTAACAATATACAAACAGGACCAAACTAATATCTAGAAAAACCTACCTAACCAAAACCAGCAAAAACAAAGTCTAAGCCAAGGAGGAAAACTCTAACCATTATGAAATAGCGATATCCACCAATGCTTTTCCTTCTCTTCTAATATTTTGTAAAACCCAGAGATTTCTTGTTTTCCACAGCCACTAGAGGAGGTAGGCTGAGAGTTAGATCCTGTCCTCTGAGATGGTTGTGCAAGACAAGGTGCAAACACCAGTCCACCATTCCTTAAAACAATCTGATTTCTCATTGAGGCCTTCCCAGCTGACTGGTGCAATTTTCCATACTTTCTCAGCAACTGGACAATGAAAGAGCAGATGCTCAAGGTTTTCAGGTTCCTTTCTACATCTTCTGCAAATGGGATCAACCTTCACTACTTTTTTTATGAGGTTAGTGTGTGTGGCTAGGGTATTGTTGAAGCAAGACCAAAGGAAGTGTTTTATCTTCCCTTTATTCTTAAGCTTCCAAGTCCTCTTCCTCATATTGGTAGTTGGTGTGGGGTCTTTACTGCACTATGGAGAGTCCCATCTGCTCAGCATCTTCTGATGAATCATGTCATATGCTGATTTGACTGAGAATGAGCAGTTAGATCCTCCTTCCCAAATGAGGTAATATTGTTTAGTTGGATCAAGACCTTTGACATTCAGAATTGCTTGTACATCTCTGGGGTTGAAATTGCTTTTCAAGAGATCAATATTCCATCTTTTCCATGTAGAGTTAAAAAGGTCATGGATTGTAATCAATGTTGGAGAGGAATGAGAGAGTTTCTGAGAAGTGTTGTTAAGGACTCCTAGAAGCCAGGGGGTGTCCCATATGTGTGCTGCCATGTCATTTTGGATTCTGACCCTGGCTTTCTCCTTGAAGTCATCTATGACCTCAAACCAAGTATTCCACATCCATGAGTTGGCATTAGCTTTTTTAGCTTTGAAAAAGTCTCCACTGTGAAAATACCTTGACTTGAGTAACTTGTTGGTTAGAGATTGATGGTTAGTGATCAGTCTCCACAGTTGCTTGCATATGAGAGTCTTGTTCATGGTCATCACATCCCTGAATCCTAGACCACCTTTATCCTTTGATTGGGTTATAGCCTTCCATGATTTACAGTGGATAGACCTCCAACCTTCTGCACTTTTGTTCCACCAGAAGTTGGCTAGCATTTGAGATAGTTTAGCCACCAAGGATTTGGGAAGAAGAAAACAACTCATAACATACACAGATAGGGCTGTTAGCACTTACTTCAAGAGAATCTCTTTACCTTCATGTGACAAAAACTTCTTTTTCCAATTAAGCATTTTTTTCTCCACAACTTCAATGATGAATTTGAATGTTTCTGTTTTAGATTTACCTAGGCCTAAGGGTAGGCCTAGGTACCTGCTGGATTGGTGATGGGTGATGCCATACAGAATTTGGCAGATGTTCCTTTGGGTAGAAGGGTTGGTGTTTCTGCTAAAAAAATATAGTGAATTTTTTAAGGTTAACTTTTTGCCAGTTATGAGATTGTACTAGTTGAGAATATTATGATGATATGAGCATGGTTTCATTTGCTTGAGCAAACAACAAGGTGTCATCAGCAAAAAAACAGGTGGATAATGTGATGGTTGTTTCTGGAGATTTTGATGCATTTAAAGACATTATCTTGGACTGATTTATTAATGAGGAAAGAGAGGATTTCAGATAATGTATTTTTTTCAGTATTGGTTTTTTTTCTCCTTTTTTCAAATAATCAATAATTCTATCGTCAAAATCAATAATTCTATCATCCACACAAAATTTATGTTTATTAACTTATTAGTTAAAATGTTGTAGAAACATATCCAACAAATGTGGTTCTTGAGATTATTACTCAACTTTCAAATTAACTTTGGTAGGCAAAAAAAAAAAAAAAAAAAAAATATTACTCCATTTACTTTTAAATTTTATTTAATTTTGTACTGATTTTTGGTTTACTGATTTAACCAGCGGCCCATTTAGAGCCAGTAGTACTACCGTGTGCCCTGGCACACCTAGCTAAGTGTGTGCCAGGGCAGTTTTGCACGTGCCTCTCTCACCCTAAAAAAAGAAAATTTGGAGAGTGTAGTGCACATTCCTATTTTTTTTTTTTTAATTGAAAAATGAGACATATTACATAAATTAAAATATCATTAATTATTTATATTAAAAAAATAAAATAATAATACCAAAATTCATAATTATTCATTATCTATATATATAGACCATATTTGATAGGTTTTTGAACACAACTAATTTTTTTTTCATAATTATTTTATTATACTGACATATAATGAACATGTTACATAATAAAATGAATATATTTTCAAATATGATGAACATGTTACAGATTGCAGATTGAAATAATACATAGTCATCTTATTTTATAACATGTTCACCTTATTGTGTATGAAACATGTTCATCTTATTCTATAACATGTTCATTTTATTATGTAACATGTTCACCTTCTTGTGTATGTAACATGTTCATCTTATTCTACAACATGTTCATTTTATTATGTAACATGTTCATCTTATTCTATAACATGTTTATTTTATTATGTAACACGTTCATCTTATTTTAGAACATGTTCATCTAAATTTCATATGTGAAAATGTAACATTTTCATCTTATTCTATGACATGTTCATCTTACTCTATAAAATGTTCATCTTACTATGTAACATATTCATTTAATTATAGATTTATGTCATAATCTTCCAATAAGATAAATTAATTGTAAAAAATGATAAATTAATTGTGTTCCAAAAAATATCAAATGTGGTCTCTATTTGTAGAGAATGAAAAATTATAAATTTTGGTATTTTTATTTTAATTTTTTGATACAAAATATGAATGATAATTTAATTTATATAATATGATATATGAATTTCATTACTCAATAGAAATGGGACACATGTCCCGTTTAAAAAAAATGTCATGTCTTCTTACCTCACGCGCTTTTTGGAGGGGATGCATTTCACTGAAGGCCCTGGCACACCTAGCAAGGTGTGCCAGGACACACCTAAGTATTTGCACATTTAGAGCACCCACAATGCTTTGGGTCCCTTTTTGCATACTAGTTTTTAACCCGTGCATTTGCACGGAAAGCAATATAATAGAACAAAAAATAATAAAAAGATATAAACAATAGTAAAAATCATAATATAATCATTGGAAAAATATTCTAAAAAAGAATAACTAAATATTGTTAAACAATTCTTTATATAACGTTTGTGGTTTTTCTATCAACAGAATCTCTCACTACAAATCACTATCTTCAAATTAAGACATATAATGGTTTTATTTTTTTAAATAATTATTGTATTTTGTACTATAGATCATATAGGAAATTTAAAAAACAAATACTAAAAAAATACCAGCAAAAATATTACAAAATAAATAATTGTATTTGGTTGATAAATAATGATATGTGCCAAATATTTAAGACATTTGAACAAAATGAAAATTTTTGGGCCATAAAGAAATATATTGATTGAGTGATAAAAAAAAGCGCAAATTAGAAGTCCACTTAATTTTTTAGGGTAACCAAAATCAAATATAAAACATGTCAATGATAACATGACTATAAATAAAGATAAACTCCTTGAGTGATGTAAGCCAATTTTTTTGTTTGATGTCGGCGCTTCTTTCGTTATTCACTATATGTCTGAAACCCTAATCCTTAACCCGATCTTACGACAAACTCGGCGAGATTGAATACAAAACAAATGGTTTACCGGAAATTTTCTCCCAGTAAAGGCTTAAAAAGAATCCGAGAAATGTAGTTTTTGTGGCCAACAGTAGTGATCAAAAAATAAATATTCGTCCGGATTTCTTAATCTGTGTTGCTAAATCTTAACAGGTCGGTCAAAATCGGGCGATAATATTACAAATCTATGAAGAGCTAAAATATTTTTTGTTAAACGTAATTTTTATTTTTTTATTATTTTCAATGATCTGTGTCATTTTTTGAAATTCTTTTTAAATAAGCTTCAAAGATATATCATATTTTATACATAATTCGAAATTATTTAGATGTTTTTCGAAATCGTTTTTCAAAGAGAACATGACATTGGTCGAACATTTTCAAACTTTTATGTATTTTGTTCGGGGTTTGAAAAATAGGTAAGTTTCTAACATATCTGTTCAGCTCTACTAACAAATATATAGGTAAGTTTATAACATATCTGTTTATAACATACATATGTAACTTTTATGTATTTTGTTCAGATTTGGAACACTAAATAGTTCAATTCTTTCTCGTCTTTCTCATCATATTAGTAAGTGAAGCTTTGCTAACACTTGTTCAAAATCGCTTTTCGAAGTTGTTCAAAGTCTTTTGCCGAAGTTTTTCAATGTTTTTAGTATTTTGTTCAAAATTTGGAAATATTAGGTAAGTTTATAACAATCTGTTTAGATATAATTATCACATATTAGGAATTTCTTGTTTAATGTTTAAAAGAATCTGTAGGAATTTTTATTTTTAAAACTTTTACGCAAAAAATCGATTTTAATATAAAGGCAGATGTCTTGGTAAAAGTTGAATGTGTTGGTAATGATAGGGAAATCAAATTATTTTTCTTTCTATATTGTATAGTGTCCAATAATGTTCCACATAATTTGTTGTGTTTTTAATTTTGATTTTTTTCATTAGATTTGACTTTTTTTGTTGATTATTAATTATGCTTGATATTTCTATATTATATAACAATTTGCCACAATGCCATTACATACAATGCCTTGTCAATCCTCATTCTTTGACTTTGCCAATTTCCGTTTAATATGACCTTTCTGTTGCTGAAAGTATGGTTTTAATGCATTAAAATATTGATGTTTTGAATATGTTTTGATGCTATAATCATGCAGAAATTTGTCCTGCCACGTTTTTCTTAAAGAAGAATTATTTAATGAAAATTAATCATATTTATATTTATAATTGTGAAATAATATTATTTTCACGACAAACAATTTTTTTAATGAAAAATATGAAACAATTTATTCAGCACATTTTTAAATTTATAAAACAGAATGTTGATTACTATAATCAAATCTGCAGACATTATGCATTTTTTTGAATAGTAGTAATATAAAATATTTTATTATTACTACCAAATGGAAAGTCAAAGATAGTTAATTTTGCACTATTAATTATGATCATATGAATTTTTTTTATACATATATTTTTTCAATGAACTTTTTTAAATGATAATATTGACCATATAGACTTTGCTATAATAATTATATAGTCGGTTAATTTATTTATTTACTTCATTAATTATTTTTTAATTCATCTTATTATACGTATAGTCTAAATTTATAAATTATATGTCATTCAAATGTATTTGTACTACTAATTTATAAGGTTTTACCATTTGGGGGAGCTAAATTTTTATTTTAATTATGAAACTAATCTTTCTTATCATTTTGCAACTATATGTTTGATGGAGTATGGCTGAAAATTAAATTATCAAAAAAAATAATTTTATTTTTTATATTGTAATGTAACATGATCTGTATTATAATGTTTGCATTTATTACATTTATTAATATTTTTTATAACTTTAATTGCTTATTCAATTCATAATGGAATAAAAAATAATAATATATAGTTTCTGCACAACAATAATGATTTTCACGTTTATATATATAAATAAGAAAAAAAAACATAAATGTGGGATTAACTAAAAGAAACTTTTTTAATTTAGCCATTAATTAATTAGGTTTAACAAAAAGAAACCTTCTTAAATGTGGAATTAGTGAGTAATTAATTAAAAAATATAACTTCTTTTGGAGGAAAAGTGAAAATGTTTTTATTAAATGTTTTATTAAATGGGATTAGCTAGTAATTATATATATATAGATGTGACAAATAAATAGACTTAAGTCCATAATGACATGGACAAACCCAAGCTAAAAAATCCAAAATCTATCCAATGCAAAACAAAAAGGTACTAGTTATAGAATACTAAACAAACCAATAAAAATATAGTAATAATAAATGCATACAAAAAAAAATTGTGTTTTGCCTATTAAAAAGAAAAAGGAAATTGTGAACAATTAATGACTAGGTGAGTTTGCACTTGGGTCCAAAATAGACCCAAGTGTGAACTTAGTCTTTTTTTTTTTTTTGGTACAAAGAAGGAGGCAAAAAGCCTAAGACCATTAGACAGCTAGACTCCGCGGGTAAGCAACGCCAATGAGGTCATGCTGTAACCACAGTTTAACTGCCGACGGTGGATCTTGGAGCCGTAGATACCCACTAGGACACTGATGGGCTAGGGTCGCCAAACAGTCGACTGCAAAATTGGCCTCCCTATAACAATGAGACACACTGACCACCCAAGCCCGACCCAACATCTCCCTAATTGCCCGAACCAGACTGCCATGGATGCCGAGATTCTCAGTCGAACTCCCCGTCGCCATCGTCACCACACACGAACTATCAACTTCAACCCGAACCTTACGGAAGCCCAACTCCCAGGCTAACATCAGCCCATGAAAAAGACCCCACAACTCCGCTCCAGTGATGGAGCAAAACCCAATATTCATCTTAAACCCCCCAAGCCATCTACCATTAGCATCACGAGCTAGGCCCCCAGTAGACGCCATCCCACACGAAGGTAGAAGTGATCCATCTGTGTTGATTTTAACCGTACCATCCTCAGGAGCAGTCCATCGAATGAAGTGGACTCCTCTACCCGAATCGAAGCCACCTAGGTGGGTCTCGACGAAATTGGTGAGACGGATCCCCTGAACAAAGGAGCGGACTTCTCGAATTTTATTAGCTACAATGAAATCTTTGTCCGAAAAAATCTTTTCATTACGACCCCGCCACACTTGCCACACAGTGACACCAAAAAACGTTTCCCAAGCAACAACCCCAATGTGTAGCCCATTTTGCAAGTTTTGAGTTATCCACTCCCGCAAAGGCACAAAAAAGAACACAGAATGATGACTTACAGGAATCAAAGCTCTCCATAATTGCTTAGCTCCTACACAATCACGAAGGCAATGTAGGGTCGATTCCTCCGATCGTCTACATAGAGAACACAAGGGCGATTGCGTTAAGTGTCGTCGGTGCCTCTCTACATTCGTGAGCAACTTTTCTTTAACAGCAAGCCAAAGAAATTGTCTAACCCGTTGCGGTCCGACCCATCTCCAAATGACCCTCCACCCGGCGCGGTCCCTTGCCGGGGAAATGGGGACAAGCGACGAGTACGCGGACTTTGTGGTGAAGTTTCCATTCTCCGAGAAACCCCAGTACATATTGTCAGGCCTGGCCAAACTCGTAGGTGGCATAATGGCAGCTATACGCAGCAGCATTCCGGCCGGCACGGGGGTGCTAAAAAGGTCCCAATTCCAATGCCCCTTGTCGTTGACATAATCACACACCTTCCACTCAAGTTGATGTTCAGGGACAGGGCCTAACGCATCACAAATCAGTTAGACTAGGTCCACTTTTATTGCATTGTGAAACATTTTTTTATAGACTAAGTTTATTTCCTACATGACATGTGATTTTTTTCTAAGAGCATTGTAATGCTTTGGGTCTAATTCTGCTTATGTGGCATGTAAATAGACTTAAGTCTTGAATGACATAGACAAAAATATATAAAAGTAACAGAATTGTCTTCAATGTAAAGAGACTAGGTCTCTACTTGGGTCTAAATTAGACTTAAGGGTAAACTGAGTCTCTTTCTTTTTGCTGCCACGTCAGCAAGACCCAGTCCACTTGCATTTACATTGGAGCATATATTTTTCTAGACTAGATCCATTTTCTATGTGGCCTACATAATTTTTTGAATGGACCTACAACATTGCAAAATGCTCTAAGAGACCCAAAGTTATGTGGTTGATTTGATGTACCGCACAAGGAAACCATCCAAATCGAAAATCGAAACACAGAGCGCCATAAAATCATTTTTAAATTCCTCCTCTCTCTCTCTCTCTCTCTCTCTCTCTCTCTCTGTCTGTCGTCCACACACACGCTCACTGTGTGCCCATAGCACAATCCTTCAATGGCCGTCTCCCTGTAGCTCCTCGTCCGAGAGTTTTCGCCTGAAAATTAACTAACAAAACCAGAATTGTTCGAGCGCTTAATCGATGGAGGGGAGCATGACCTTCCGGACCATCCACCGCCGGAAGCCAAATTCTTCAACCCAAATCCGAGCCGTCCTATCAGCGTCCACCCGGAATCCGTCAACCTCAGCCGTACGTTTTATACAACGTGCTCCTCCACGAGTTCTTCGTCGTCCTCCTCGCCTCCGGACTTGGTCCGGCATTTCAAAGCTGCTTTCAAGAGACACTGTCCCTCAGGTTTCAATTGAGTTCGATTCACGTTTGGATTCGTCTCTGTTGAGCGTTTGCTCCGTTTACTTATTTTCCGGTACTTCAATTGATTAGGGTTATCAATGTCTGTTCTTTATTTGGCTATGGTGCCTTGATACATCTGAGGAGTTTCCTTTTTCTGCCTTTCAAGTCCCATTCCTTGGATGAAACTTAAATAAGAAACTTCATATATAGATAGTCATACACAGTATGCTGCAGTGTAGTTGTTGCACCAGAGGTTGGACAAGTGCAGATCTCTAGTTGCCTAATTAGGTAATTTTAAGCAAAATTTAGAAATCCATACCTTAGGGATGCTGCACTCTTCCCAGCTCTATTATATATTATAGGCTTGAGCCTTGAAGTAGTTTTATCTGTAAATTGGTAATGTTCAGTTTCACACGGTGCGTCCACGTCAAGATCATGTATATTCTCTAGGATTTACTTTTGTCTTGTGTGCTGCAATTCACTGTTTTTTTTTTTATGTCTCCTTTTCTGTTTCTAGGAATGTGGATCTAACTCTTAAATCCCTTTTAACAAGCAATGCGTGTCAGAAGAATTTTGCTTGATATATTGTTATAGTTATGAATCACATCTTTGAGGTTTAGTCATCGATATGTCTTTTGTTTTGTGTGGTGCAATAAACATGCTTTACTGACTTTTGCATGTTTTCTTTCTTAATGGACAGACAAATGACATTAAGCCAAGGAGATTTTTAAGAAAGCTCAAAGGAATCAAATTTAAAACATTAGTCAACAAATGACGTAAAAAATGGTAAAGATGCTAACTGGCAGTGCGGTCACAGATTAAGGGGCTCCATTCAGCAGTCCAAGATGAGTGGAGATAGTCATGAAGTAGCATCAATCACTCTTCCTTCGGAGTTGGGTGCCGCTGTAAATACCAACAAAGAAAATCCTAAGCCATTCGATATTCAGAGAACTCAACCTGGACTTTCAATTAGGTCTGGAGCCAATGATGCAGTTGCTTCAGGAGATGTGGAGCCTGGCAATGCAGTAGCTGAAGTGCAAAGAAATGTTCATATTTCCAATGAAAAAAAATAGCCTCTTCTCGCGGTATAGTGTTTCTACTTATCAAGCGATTCGTCAACTTGAGAAGCTTTTTGCATGTTCAAACTTAAAATAAAAAAAAAGGAAAAAAAAAACCAACTAGTTGAATAAGTTCAGTCAGTAGAATTATGGACGTCAAACAGTGTGTTACACAATAGGGATGAGTAATGCTTTTCTATTTATGGTGGATATTCTGAATTGTCTTATGCAGGGTCCGATGACCAAATGCCACCGTCACAGATGATTTGTTGTCTCATATGAATTCACTTGCATTGACAGATATCGAATGGGATGTGGGCTACCTGCAAACAAGCAAGACTGAGCACGATAACTTCCAAGGCATTGAAATTGACAATAACAATAGTAATATTAGTCTTAGATCCGAGGGTGGGGTTTCTTCAAAGTTTGCGAGAAAAAGCATGGGCGTTGAGGATCAGTCCCACCAGTTTGAAAGTTTTTGCAAAATGATTTATGCACTGCCATGACCCAATAATCCGTGGTCGGTTTGTCTTTTGTCACATCAACACTAATAAATGTCACGTCAGTTCCCATGATTAGTTCAATGACTTATTGCTCCCAACACCAAACGGGTGCCGTGCAGCTCGATGTTACTGCGGCTGGTGGAGTGTTATCAACTGATCAACCAGCATTAGCTTCACAGCCACCAACCAGCTCTAATGCTCCAATTTACATAAAAAGGTTTCTCTATATCCTTCCAGTCAATGGCAGGAACCACGCAATGTTCCTTCAGCCAGCTTATCTTAGAAACTTACAAGCATGAGAGAAAATGAATACAGGAAATCACAATTTGATAAACTCTCATTGGACAAGATATTACTTTCAACATCAGAGAACACATCATTATAACTATTAATGAGTTTGTCAAAGGCTTACAAGAGACCAAAAAAATCATTTTAATTACGTCAGTTTTAAAGCTACAAGACTATTATTGAGTTTGTCAAAGGCTTACTTTTTTGTTTTTGTTTTTTTTTTTTTGTTTTCTTT
>CACSLK010034598.1:17515585-17536040 GCA_902706635.1 Striga hermonthica
TTTTTTTTTTAATGAAATGATGTATCAAATTTTCAAGTAAATAATCAACCTTCCTATTATCGTATACATGTTTTACAATAATAAAAAATATCGTATTTTAAAAAATAAAATAACAACAAATGACATTTGGTAGCATAAATATATATTTTTATTTAGAATATGACGAGTTGACCCATCTAATAATTAGACTGTCTCACCTAAGAATTTGTGTGAATTTTGTATTAAACAAGTTTTACAACTATTCCACTCTTAAAATCTAATCACCAACAAAAATATTAAATCACATTTTAAGAAACTAATCACATCGACCATCAAGATTACATTTCATTTCATAAGCAATCAAAATATCAGCATCCAAAGAGACACCAAAGGGTAAAATGGAGAAAATACCAAAAAACGATAAAAGGGAAAAAGACAAAAAATAAATAAAAATACAATACATAGCAAACCCCCCCTCGAAACCCCTTGATCCTATAATGACACCAAAGAATTGTTTCAGCGCTCTGTACTCTATAACAAACAACATTTAGAGTTTTGATGAAAGCATCATCAATATGTAACAGTATGCAGCAACAAACAAGGATGAAAATACCCGACACAAGCCGGCTTATAAACAAGAAACACGTTTATGCTGAAAGTGAAAGGTTCACTTTCAGCAACTTCTCAAATCTTCATTCGGTTTCTAGACATTAAGGCACATTCTTTGCAACTCAAGAAATTGCACCTTCAGGAATTGTCGGGATTGGAGTAGGTGAAGTCAATGTGCCAACAGATTGTGTATCGATTTTGATTGGATACACTTCAGTAACCTCTTCATTGCCTTCGTCAAAATATACCAGGTCCTGCATGGTCAGCTGATGATACTCGACAATTTCCCGAAGGAAACGGTTTTCTCGTGCATAGACTGAATTCTCATGTGCGAGCCTTGATTTCTCAGTTAGAAGGGTCTCGAGCTGAAGCCTTACCTGGTAAAGAAAAATATTCATGTACCATTGGATTTTGTCAATACTTGATTATAGTGCCAGATTGAAAAGAAAAAGCTTACACATGGTTATTCGAATGTAAAATGTAGATAAAGAATTGTGCCCAGACAGACGCTTTTGAAAAATACGCAATTGCGGAGAAGTGAATAAATTTCAGATTCAATCTATAGTCGAACTCTTTCCACTCCAAAATATTTTAGCTTTCTGAATTGTTTTATGCTAGAATTCAACAAATGTGATGAGGTTATGAGAAATGTTTTATGCTTCTGAACTGTTTCAATCTGACCCATTCGTGTAAGTAGAAGAACAGTTTTAGAACATGCCAAAAAAGAAGAAGGGGAAAAAGCCTTTGTTAGGTGAATCCGATCGAAGTCCATAACATTTGACATAAAGTCTTATAGTAATTCTATTTTCTTAAATTTTTATGTTCATGTCATATCACTATTTGTTTTAGCATATAATGTCCAAATTTGTACTTTGGATCCTGGTTGTCTTCTTTACTGCTATATTAACAATTTGCATTTCCTGATATTACAAAAACAAATCTACTTTTCCAAAAGAAAAAAGAGGGTGGAAACAATGGCAGTGTATACGAATCTTAGAAGGTACAACTTGTACAAGCATAGGCTGCTTCGGAAAGCAGATTTCAGATGAATTTGATTCTCAGATTTACAGATGAGACAGAGCAAAATGTAGTGTGTGTGTGTGTCTCAGAGAGAGAGAGAGAGAGAGAGAGAGAGAGAGAGGGGTTACCAAATCATCATCTTCTAAGCTTTGTCCTTCTTCACGGCTTTCCCTAAGCATCCTGTTTTCCTCTTCCAGCTGACCACACCGCTCCTTTGCAAAAGCCAGGTCAGCCTTGACAGTCTTCAGCTCCCTCAGGAGAAGTTTTACTTTTGCAGCCATTGCCATTGAAACCTGTTATTCAGAGCAAACAGATTATGACACAACTAACGAAAATAGTCACTAAGGTGGCAAAGAGATGGAAAAATGGACCTCTATCTAGAACATATTCTATTAAATTGATAATGTGTTCCCTACCACAGCATCTCCTCAGCTGTTTTTTTCTTGTTTCTTTTTTCATTTTTTTTTTTTTTGGACGAGGCTTTGGTGACATAAAATAAAATTTAACTATGTATAGCAATGACACCGGCTTCTCACTGTAGCATATGGATTTCAAGTTGTGAAAAGCACCTTGAAAGATGGAAAGAGACTACAATGTGTAAATATCACTATACAGTACACACTTATCTACAATATAATAGATGCATAGCAAACTCAAAATTTCTTAATCAAGATTATGAGAAGGTTGAAAGAGGAGCTTATGAACATGGCTCATTAAACTTTGGGTTCTAATGGCATTAAGCCACAAACTGTGTTGGCTAAAAGTTTCCTTCCCTAGGGGCACTCCTTCAGCAGTAGACTCGTTTTGAATCTCTATATATTATCAGGAAATATTCAACACCAATAAGAAGTTTTTCTCTATAATCAGACACTTAACATTTGATATTAGCATTACTTGCATGACAAAAATGGATAAGCAATACCATACATACTAATCTATATAGAAGAGCCAAAATTAATTTGTAATAAAGGAACCGATATTTTATTAGGCAATCAACAATTGGAAAATAATCTTACATCACGAGATGCCTTCAGTTGCGTTTCCAGATCAGTGTGGGTCTGAAACTGAGGCTGCCTACGAGTTTGCCGCAAGCTACTATGCTCTGAATCCTGATTCTGGGCTATCGAGCTACCACCCTTTTTCGTCAAGCGAATATTACGAGTTTCTTGAATGATGTCAGCAGTACGGTTCTCCACTGCTGTGATACCCTCCTGCAAATGAGTGCCACAAGAAGCAAATCTTTAGATGAATAAAATGAAAGGCATAAAAGACGAAAATATAAAAAGAATAAATAAAAAGCCAGCACAACCTTCGAATATGTTAAAACAGTTCAGAAGATCTTTAAGTGTTCTATAAACAACACAACGGTTCGTGGTACTAGAGTTCAGGTTCAACAAACTCAGAGGGTGGCTAAAATTGCTTTAGACTAATTTTGCAATTTTACCTAGTAATTATAAGCTGTTATGATCAGCTAGCATAGATATCTCCATTAAGAAATGTAACTACACTGGAGAAGTTCAGAAAATGATGAAGCCATGCACAATATATTATGACTTTACTTTGAAACTACAAAGAAACCTACCTCAAGAGCATTACCAATGGTGCCACCAATGTGATTAAGGGATGATTTGATTGCACCAAGCTTCTTCTTTATTGAAGGGCTGTCAGTCTTTTGATGGCTTTCTGAAGAATTGTACGTGTCATAATGCTACAATGAAAGAAGAAAACAGTATTAAGTTACTAAATTGATGTTACAATGAAAGAAGAAAACAGCATTAAGTTAATAATCAGAGTCTAATATATTTGAGGGAAAATGTGTATGCTTACCACAAGTCAGTACCAGAGAACAAAAATATAGTAACCTACGGAATTTATAGCATCGAGGTATAAATAACGAAGCCAAATTGGAATATAACTATTTACAAGGATATTATCAAGGAAGAATCTGATCAGACTTTCTATTAAAAAGAGGAGGCATGGTTGTTATTCAACATTTAAACTCCATAATTTTGATATATATGAGGTAATAGAACACAAAATAGTTTAAAAAACCCACAAAATACAATGCAGTTGATTTTCGGCCTGTTCAAACTGCTGCAAGCATTTCATATTGCTACCTGATCCTTTTTAATGCTCCCAGACACATTATCATCATCAAGAATCGCTTTAGCTTTCTGAGCAAGATCCCTCCAGAACCCTTGCCTAGATTCATTCATGTTCTTCTTATTTGGGGATTCATAGATGGGCTGATCCTATATTGAAAATGATAACTTTCGGTAAATCACAAGCACGATGACCTTGGAAACACCTATATACTTCAGCAAAAACCAACTAATATCTTATGACATGCATTTCACAACACCAAGTTACAAAGTCCACTTTTCCCCCCAAATTAATAAGAAATAGTGTAACAAAAGATAGATTTAATCATACACAGGTCTAACATACAGACCACCCAATACCAGTTCTTCTCTAGTTCTTAAGTCAGAGTAATGCACAGGTACATAGTAAAATGTACGGCTATCTCTATTATTTACATAAACAGATGAATCATTTACAAAATTTCGATTCCACACAAAGATACAGAGTGTCATATAGCCTGTATAAACAAACATCCCAACTTGTAACTCTTACCTTGAGATCATCCACCAACACAACACTCAATCAACAATCCATATGACTATACACAAATTGTCTTAAAAGCATTAACCACACAAACTCAATCCCGACATACACTCCATGAAGAATATATCACATTTCACCAAAAATACTCTCTTGTATCAATGTCAAGCCAATACAGGAGCCGAGATCCACATTAAGTAGCCAATTAAAATAAAAAAAAAAAAACATTTCTCACATAATAAACCATCACAAATAGTAGCAACAAAGCAAAAATAATAATAATAATAAATAAATAAATACATATATACATATTATGCATTGATTACCTTTTCCTATCCGAAAATCACTTAGATCGCACGCAGTACTTGTAATCCAATTACCTCGGATGTCAGCGGGTGGCACAGGCCAATAAAAGGATCAAAGCAAAAATCGCCGAAACCCAAAAGAAATCACTCCACAAACACGCAATTCAGTTGAATTAAAAACCAATCAAGCCACATAGCACAGCAAAAAATTGTACCTTGGCAGAGGAATGCGAAGAATCTCGCGGAGATGAGACGGTGGAGTGTTCGTAGGCGGAGGACAGCGACGAATCCCTGTACGCAGCTGAAGCTCCGACGGCTCTGGCGGCGAGCGAGGATGCGGGGGACGCCGATGCATTGCCATCACGCGGAGGGGCAAAGTCGTAATTGTTGGAGTAGGAACTGTCAGTACGGCCGACTTGCTGCCGCCTCCGGTAAGCCATCGCTGATCGCCGGTGATCGGAAAATGAGTTGTCAACGCGAGGAAAATCGGTTTTCCGTTTTCCCCCTTTTTTCTTGCTGGCACCGGTCACCACCCAAGGGAAAGGGCCAAGAGTTGTAATGGCAATTTTACAAAGTTGATAATAATTGGACTTTGATTCATTTATTTCAGTCATTTCTCATTTTGCTACAAATTACGAAAATATATACTACTACCTCCTATTCTTTTTAAATGTGATTTTAGCATTATCAACTATTAGCAAAATAAATGTCATTTTGGATATTTTGTACATATTTTTCCATTATTACCCTCATCTAGCTAATAAATACACTACGTCTTTTCATATTCACTTTTCATCTTTTCTCAAAACATTCATCTCTATCCTCATTGATGAAGGTTATTATTGGTAAAAAAAATATTCTTAATAAGTGTGCAACTTCTCAAAACGACATTTATTATGAATAAGAGGGAGTACTACCTCCTATTTTTAATATATGCCGTTTTGAGAAGTTGCACATTTAATTAAAAATATTTTTGTTGTCAATAATAACCTTATTTAATGAAGATAGAGATGAATGTTTTGAGAAAAGGTGAAAAGTGAATATGAAAAGACGTAATGCATTTATTAGCTAAATGAAGGTAATAACGGAAAAATATGTACAAAAAATCCAAAACAACATTTATTTGGTTAATGTTGATAAAGCTAAAATGACATTTAAAATAAATAGGAGGGAGTACAAATAAAAAATTATTGTAATTTGTATATCTCATAATATGAGTTATATTTATGATTATATATTACTTTAATACAAGTTGAAGCATTTAATTGGGTTAAATAAAAAAAAAAAAAAATTATATGAGTCAACCAAACGGTAAGCAGATTTATCAGTCAGTTTTTTAATAAAAATGCATACTTATACAATAAAAATTATCTAGCTTTTTTTATCATAATATAACATTTTGATTTGAAAGTGTATATATATTATAAGCGTTATTTTTTTAATAAAAAAATAAACTTACTTTTTTTTTTTCACATCTCATAAAACATTAATTCTTAAAATATCAAAATAGTTTTATTTATAAACTTATAGATATTGCAAATTCAATTCTTATTTTGAAAACTGCATATTTTATCTTATTCATTAGTGTGGCTTTTCATCCTCCAACAATAAGGTTATAATGACACACTTTCTTGGAGTGAATCTTATTGAATAAGATTTATTTATTCTAAAGTGACTCCAACCCTCTTATCCACAACTTCTACAAAACCCCTAGATAAATTTCAATTTTTAAATTGGATTTTCAATTTAAATTTTTATATCACAGGTGGATCATTCCCCCTTTTTTTTTTCACTTTAATTTAATTAAAAGAACGCGTTTTAATTTTCATTTTGTTATTTTTAATTTTATCAAATAATACCAACAATAAAAGAACCATGAATCCTTTTGACTTTTTAGTAGGCACACTTAAGCTCAAATTGTGCGACTTTGACAAACCATAAATTACACTGAGAATGTGAATTTCTAAAACGGCTTACATTTTGTATGTACACACTTAGTAAAGGGAAACATGATGCTATTACACTAAAACTTTCTCCTGCGAAGTCTCCCAATGTCCGAATCCATGAGCCTCACTGAAGATGACATGGGCTGTGGAGTAGAAAGCCCAATGGATTCAGGGATGTCGAGATCGACAGATTTGGAAGGCCCGGCTATTGCTCGTTTCATGTCAGGCTCGTTCACTTGATCAACCGGGACTTTAACTTTGTCAATCTGCTCATGCATGCAGTGTTGGTAAGAGCCATGCTTATGAATTTCAACAACAAAAAATAACAAAATGTACTTTTTTTTGGGTGTAATTAGCTAAAACCTCAGGGGTAACTTCTGTTATTTAGAGAGAGAGAGAGAAGGGCAGGATAGGTGAACTTACGAGTGCATTGTGATGAAAGGACGAACGTGCAAGGGCGAGTCTTTGCTGCAAATCCTCTACTTTCCTCTTTTGATACTCGGTATTCTCTATTTCACTACCTCTCTCCCCTGATTGCTGGTACAAAGCTGCAGCCACCAAAGATAGATTACTATATGTGGCCTGTGGGTGATTGCTTTCAAAAGAACCCAAACCAAGTTCATCCTCGATAAACTACAAGACCAAAGTCTATTTTACTTCTCAAAGCAAAGATGGTATTACTTTCTCAATATAGATTGATCGCGAGTAAAGACATATCTGGTGAAGGCAGCACAAAGAATAACAAGGTAAAAGAACTTATGTCATCATACAAAAGTAAGTGTTGAACAGCCCAACAGGAAGTTTTCTGTCGAGCAAAAAATTGTAATCTTTTAGTTCTATTATTTATTTCTAGGGTTCTATTTCTATTTCATATTTATACATTACCTAATTTATTCTAGAGGTTTTCAAATTTTAGGGTTTCTTTAAGGTTCTTTTTTTAGAACACATGTACCTGTCATATTTGACAGAACCCATGTCTGTGTTGGAATATCGTAAAGCTTCTTTGCCAGTGTGAGAGCAGATCTCAAAATCTCTCGAGCTTGTCCAGTATCATGTAGGGAAAGTGCCAAACTTCCCAGCACGGTCAGAAACTGCGAAACGAGTTGAAGATTCCCCAGATAAGTGTGTGTGCTCTGCAAGCCGGAGGCAAGTCGCATTCTGCATAAAAGATACGGGACATTTAAGAAAAGGATTTACAGATTGCAGGAAGAAAAATAAATCAAGTGTGATCTAAAAGAGGGCAATCTTCCTCGGTGGAACATGAGGTAGAGGTGTAAAAATTAGGATTTTTTATTTCATGATTTGCAGGACTTGTATCTGATCAAAACAAAGATTTGCAGACATGTAAAATTATTATAACATACAAATAAGCGAGCTATTTCCAGTTTTTACCTGGCTTCTTGCAAATTTTGTTGCTTCATGAGTAGAAAGCCATAAGTATACAGGGCACAGGTCTTTTCCCGCACCCCAACAAAAGAATCTATCACTCCTAAAACAGGTCCAATCAAATCAAGAGCCTGCGTATGGCGAGGCCTTGTAAGTACAAGTTAACAACGACAAACTAACAAAATTAAGATTCAAGAACAAGGTATGACCTTGGACGAAGATTCTGCATCACCTATGCAGAGAAAAGAGACAGCTGCATAAATGTGGCTCATGGCTTGCATTGACTTGCTCTGAGTCAACTGCGTATAAAACAATGGTTAGCGAAGTAAAAATTCATGACAACACAAAAAATGAATTCCAGGATCAAGGGAGACTTAAGTTGCAGATTGAAAAATATATTGAGATAGCAGATGGCATGAATAAAAATACTGATGACAAAATAATATGAAAAAGATTACTTGAAACAACCATTCAATTATTTAGCTCCTGCCTCCAGGTGTAAGCAACGAGAAGTACAGCGTAACAATTTTACCTTTGATGCTTCAAGGAAATGAAAAGAAGCTTCATCATAGCAGCCAACAGAGTGTGCATATTGGCCCCTTAACATCTCAATCATGCTCTCACAAGCCTGTAGGATGGTTGGAAAGCGTACGAACCAGTTTCTCATCTGCACCAATGCCTGGGGAGAAACTAATCATGTTAACCTCTTTTAAGATATTACATATATAGAAGTGAAAATAGACAAAAATAAATAAATAAATAAAAACATTCACAAAATTCTGCTCCTAACTATAACGACAGATTTGGAAATTTCGAAATAAGTTTATAAGATTATACAGCCATTCAAATATAATTTAAACTTCAGTATGAATCTATTCTGGACAAAAAACTTATCCTTTTGATATTCACATAGAAGCACACATTTGACATTGAGGGAGATATATTTCAGCAAACAGTAAGCCAGCAACATGAAAAGAGAACAAAATCCGAATCATAAAATGAAATTCCAGCAATATACCAGTAGTTAATTCACTCTAGGAGTGATAATCTACATCCTAAGCAGCAAAGAATTACAATCAACAGAATCATCCATACTAAAACGTATTATGACAACGAGAACATTAAAATAAATAAAAAATGGCACTAATAGAGGTGATAAACCAACCTCTTGTGCTTCCTTAAACTCAGTTCGCGTAAGATCAATTGCTACTTTGTTTTCAAGGAACTGCATTAGAAGCATTAAATACACTCCAGCCATCCAAATTGCAGAATGTTGCAATTCCACCTCTGGTTCAGTACATTACAGAAACAAATGTTAATGACTCTTAATCTTATACCACACACACATACACAGAGAAAACCTTTTATATGGATCATTTACATGGAGGAAACATCATTGGCATACACATACACTTCAGACATATAACATAGAAAATTAAAAATAAAAGATGAAATCTCACCATTAACACCATCATTGATCCCCAACTGCACCAACTCCTCTGCATAAAAATAGCAATTTATCGTTCAGATGAGTAACCCAACTCTTACTTTAACCAATTTTATTTTTATTTTTATATTTTTTGGAAATCCTTGCTGCAATGACCTATCCAAAGCAATATGTGAGCTCCATTGTGATGTACATTACAATTAGAGAAAGATATGTTCATAACTTACCAATCCATAAAATGAGATTTTCCATGTGACGGATCCAGCTTAGGAAACAAGATACAGATACCGCTTCATTTACCCATCAAACATATGAATAACTCAAACCTCGCATTCTGGTGTTTTCTTTCATCATACTTCAACCTTCAATAACATCTAAATTCTAGGCGCTATAGGCAACAATTGGTGGTATGAGGCAGAACAAGCACAGGATAAGTTTCTAAGCCTCTTCGACTACCAGACGGTAGAATACAATTTGACACAGACAATTAGAATCTCATGAAAATCATTTACAAGTCATTACGGACATGCTTTAGAGTGGATCAAAACGCAGGACAACATAAGGCTTATCAAAGAAGAGAAATAAAATATCAAAGCAATTTCCAACAAACCTTGAATAATTTGTAACCCAGACTGAATCCGCTTTTGACAATCCTTAAAGAGCCCCTTGGGCCGGCTAAAAACTACCACCATGAGATCTACCAATGCGTACACTGCACTTTTTGGCAGCCACTCCCCATCAATCGGTGGTGGAGCCAACTCAAGTTTATCTGCCAATGCTCGCTTGAGATTTCCAAAATATGCAGGCTCCAGGGCTGCTTTTCCAGTTGAGTTCATCCCTGTAAACTTGTTAAGTTGTTCCTCAATCTTATTTTGTTTTTCTGAAAGAGCAGATCTGTCTTTGTAGCTCAAGCCAGGACGTGACAGATTCTGATTCAGGGCATCGAGTTCATTAGTGAGGTCCTTAATATTTTGCATCTTCTGCAGGTCACTCTTCATAACAGCGTCCAATTTCTCAATATGTTGGCCAGCAGCCTTGTAGTCACAGATACGGAGTAGATAGAATACTTGCAGAAGCCCATGATAAAACAGTAAACCGATGCACTGTTGTCTCTTTGGAATACAAGGAGAACACAAAAGAAGAGAAAAGAAAAAACGTGTTTCAGTTGGAATAACAGGTAAGACTCACAGAAAACAAAGGCATACATACTCGATAGTTACAAATCTTTAATACACTTAGCTGCAGGCCTGCAGCAACCATAAACATCTATAATTATATGCATACACATTCGGATATCAAAGCATCTCCAATTTAGCCAGACACAAAGAAAAGAAGCTTTTCATGAAAAACTCAACTTGCAAGCTCTTTTATATTAGAAAACAATCTTCAAATGCTCCTTAAGTAGCAATGAAGTGGTTTGAATCAGAAATGATCAGCAATATAAAAATCACAAGGCTCCACGGCTTGAGGGAATGTATAAATAGTGGAATAAGAAAATAAGGAGATCCAAGCTCGGACCCTAGAATTCCCAATCAACACCCTTACAGAGGTGGAAATGGGATATACTACTCAAACTACAAGGCTCATTGTAAACAGAGATAAAAGAAAAAACATAAGTACTAATAAAGGGCTTACTTTATCAGGTTCTATAGCTTCCCATATCATGTTGCATCTATTGACAGATTCCTCTACCAGATTCGTACTCTCCCACTCCATCACTCGCACATGCAGTATCGAAGTAGCAAAAAACATCTGATTTCAAAGAAAGGAAACAGAATTAGAAGAAAATAACGTAGTACTGCTTGAGCCTTGGACAACTAATAAACATGAAATCTATACCTTTAGCACATAAAGTAAGTATCTGAACAATTTTGACACTGAGTGTTATCAGGAAGAAAGTAAAAGAATGTCATGCCTGTTGATAGAAGTTAACCTAATACAAAGAGTTAATTCCAATAATACAAGGTGCCCCTAGGCATTAACAAAAAATTCGTCACAAAAAAACACCATACTTCCAGATAGTATTTCTACTATGGGCCCAGTATAAGATCTGAAAGTTAAATGTCTCCACATAAATAAAGACAAACCTGCAATTCTGGAAAATACATCTCCATTGCACAGTTGAGTCCTTGTTCCAAAGCCAAAATTGACCCATTGTAGTCACCCTCAATTATCAGGGCATTCGCAAGCTGAGAATTGAAGTTGCAAGACCATAATTTCCCCCCAAACCTTCAAAAATATAATCGCAAGTTATGCATGCACACTTGGAAATAAAATGGTTTATGCAGAAACATAATTGGGACCTTATTGAAGATAGCAGAAACTCATGAAAAATGCTACAAGTACATAATAAATGTATATAGAGGTGTACATAACACTCATGTGGAGTGTGGCCACTTGATTTTTTATTTTTGGTCGGTCCCACTCAATGTCAGTGTTATGTACACCCCTATGTACAATATTATGTAACTATAGCATTTCTCGAAACTTATAGGGGATTGTCTAAAAAGTAGAATAGAAGGGCTTTAGTTTCAATCAATCTATTACTAAATGATTACATTATAATAAAATGTTGTTCTTCACCAAAATCATAAGATATACTAAAACCTAATATAGTGGTGGAGGGTATGAAGACAGAGAGACAGTGAGATTTCAGAGGATGAATAGGAATCTCTCGTAACATACCATAAATATCCCGTTGGAAGAAACTTTCGGAGAAAAAGGGGTGGTTGCCCCCCTTGGTAATCATTTTTTCCAATGTTAATTCAAAATACGAAACATTTTTTATTTTATTTGACAGAGTTATTCGACAACATCATCCAGAAAACTAAAACAGAAAGAGCTACATACCCGTCTCCAGATATTGCAGAAAGCTCTAAACCCTTATTTAATATTTGTTTTTGTGAAGGAATTGCTCCCACGAGATGGTAGCACTGGCTCAACAGGCTATAAGCTCTGCACTTCAGTTCAAAGGAAGAAGGAATAGACTTCAAGAGAAGTTGCTGCAACAAAACGGACCCATCAGAAATGAGCTACAATTTCCTCAGCTAAGGTAAAATTGGTAACTTATGAGGAATAATCATCAGCTTGTGCAAAGAACAAACTGACCAAGGTAGAGTCTCAACTTAGTCACGTGTAAATCTATCAATACTCCAGAGAATTAATTAGTTAGGAACCACAAGAATTTCCTAGTTTCAATGGGCTCATGAATCACTAGCTCAATTCCTCAAACACACATAGATATCGGTGCACCCATTCCACCAGAAATTTCCACCGAATGCAAATAAGATGGCTCAGATAGGCATAAGATGGCTGTAGCAAGAAAAGGCCCTTAAGTATATCACTGTAAGTCCACCATCACAGACAAGATATAGAAATCTTCGATTTTGCATTATAACTTTCCTTTTCAGCAATTCAGGCTACAACTATAGAAGATGAAAACTAAAACATCATCATCGGACATTATTTTACCGAATACAAAAGATACAAAATCCAGTTCAGCTCACAATAAAAAAAAAAAGGAAATGAGGCATTTAGTTTCCACTACAAAATTTGCCGTACGCAATCCACTAGCAGAGCAAATTGGAAGATAATTAAGTGGGGGAAAAGCAGAAAAAAAGGTTAAATGAAAGAGAAGATAGATACGCACGGAACGCTCAAGGTGTGCCTTGGCGTGGTTGACGTTGTGCGTGTGCTTGAGCAAAAGAGCAGCGACTCGAAGTCGGGTTTTGATTTCAACAATGGGGAGAAAAGAGACTGAGCTCTGGCAGATAGCTTCCAGACATTTTATCGCCTTCCCAATCTCTCGCCTCTGCTCGTGGTGCTCCGCCAGCGCCCACAGCCCTTCCGCCACCGCCTCCATCGCCGGAGCTTATCACTCGCACCCTTTCGCCATAGTCAAAATATGAATGCAAAATTGGTCAACTACTAGTCTCTAGATAATTTTTAACGGACTATAAAATTAAAATCAAAAAGTTTATGAGTATTTTACTATTTTTCTAATATAGTATTTTTCTCATCGTTTCAATTTAATTGTATAATTTCAAACTAGTAAAGGGCATATGCAGTCCTCTGATATATTTCAAGCTTTCTGGATGAAAGTTTTATTCAGTGCCGTCCCTCTAATACCTTTGTTCAATTTTATTCCATAGAGTATAGATTTTCGAAGATGTGACAACATGGTGGAATATGCTGATATCCACTCATTGTCTAATTAAACCGATAGTTTTTCTATTTATTTTTTTCCAATCATCATCATTCACGTCATCTGACTTGTTGTCTCACTTTTTCTAGAGGATCATTTAGATCTTTGTAGAAAAGTATGTCATTCATTCTTTACTTTCAAATAGAGTAATGTGTTGCTGTCAGCTTCACAACGGTACACACGTTCTCTTCCATTTAATTTACACTGGTTGATACAGAGTCCAACTTGTGCCTGATACCACTTGTTGGGCTCAGATGCGCAATTGCAGAGGTGTAAATTAAAACACCAAGGTAAAATGGTGAACTATAGTCTCAATCTTAGCTGACTCAAGAATGACAAAATAAATCTCTTGCAATAAAACAAGAATAATTTTTTTCTGATGTGAAAGATCAGATTAAACTGCGACCACAAAACATATTAAAAATTCCCAAATAAATAAATATGCAAAAAAAAGATACCAAAATTTTACATGGAAAAATCTCCAATGTAGAGGAAAAAACCACGGGACAACCTCCGAACAATTTAACTATATTTTTAAAATAATTACAATATCTTTCCACACTCTCCTACACTAGAAATGTAAAAATTTAGTGACCCAGTGAGACCCACTCCTATTCAAATATTAGAAACAAAGAGTAATAGAGATGATAACCAACCCGGGGTATTTTTCCTACACTCACGGGATTTACTCAAACACTCTATTTTTCTCTCACTGAAAAATCTAACACTTCAGAAACTGAATGTTGTTTTGCTATTTTTTACTTCTCTCTTTGGTGTGTCTACTAAGCGGAATGCCCTCTATTTATAGGGGGGAGTGCAATGTGAATTACACTCCATTTCAACAAATAATTGCCGCTTCCTTTTCTGTTTTCGATGATGGTGGCTAGCCACCAAATTTAACTTTTTCTTACATTTTTGTTTTGCTCTTTTGCTGGACTTAGATTCTTCGCCGACGAGCTCGGGCCTTCGGGAGAGCAGGTGCCTGACGAAGTCGATGGCACAGGACGGCGGCGACACGGCTTGACCAGACAGTGAAGTAGACCGTGGCCTGGTGGGTGCGACTGGAGAGAGAGAGAAAGTAGGGGCGGGTGGGGTGGGTGGTTGTGGGTCTTGTCGGCGAGGTGAGAAAGAAGATATGGAAGAGGAGTGTTTTTGTGGGGTGGGGCCCACGGGCAATGGGTGGTTGGGGAAAATATATATATTGTCCTTAATAAATGTAAAACCTTCTTTTTTTTTTTCCACTAAATTATTCGATCTGATTACTATAATTTATTCTTATTTATTTCACAAACAACCATTCTCATCGAAACTCATCTCATTCTCATTATGTATATTAAGATCAAAAGAAATGGACCCGATTATTAAGGACTACATATGGTTAAACCCAATCTCATAACAAAACATGCTGCTTATTGTACGTTAAGCCCTTTGAATATTTCAGTTACTCTGAAAATACCTACTTGCAGGAGAAAACCAGAAACCAAGAAAACCACACCTGAGAAAATCACAGGTAATTTAATAATAATATTATCTCTCTTCATTTTTATTTCGTTCAAGTGTCTTGTTCCTAGTGATTTTAATGCAACCTGTTTGGAGAAAACCCACTCTTATAACACTGCATTTTAATGCAGAGGAGTTAATTAGAGATGGAACCTGAGTTTTCTGAAACAGAGGAAAAGCTCAAGGAAGAAGAAGAAGAAGATGATCGTGACGAAAAGTTTCATCTCTTTGGCCGCCGGAAGCCGGTGCACTCCGCCCTCGGTGGCGGCAAATGTATGCACACTAATATCTGCAAGTGCAAAAATATTAGTTTCATGAAAACACTTATTTATTTATTTTTTTTCATATTATATTTGATTTTGCAGCTGCCGATGTGATCCTATGGCGAAACAAGCAAATCTCGGCTGCATTGCTGGCGGGCTCAACCGTGATATGGCTTCTGTTCGAGTGGGTCGGTTATCGACCCGTCCCTTTCATTTGCCACTCTCTCATATTCTCCTTAGCCTCTCTCTTTTTGTGGTCAAATCTCTCCTTCTTCATGAACAAGTAAAGTCACTCAGCTTTACTCCCAAGTTAGAAGTTACCTACTTTCATGAACAATTGTCTTTAAATTTTCCTATAGTAATTGCAGGTTTTTACTGTGGTTAATTTGCTCCTTGGACAGGTCTCCTATTAGCTTCCCAGAGATTGTACTTTCAGAGGACATATGCAAAAATGCTGCTCTCTTACTAATTGAAAGATGCAATAAGGCAATAGGTTTCTTATGGGGAGTGGCTTCTGGAAAAGATATCAAGAAGTTTCTCACTGTAAACTCTCTTTATTTTGAGAAAAAATGGGCACTTGTGAAATATGGAAACTTAATTGTGATAATATTACAGGCAATATTTGCACTATGGTTTGTCTCGATTTTCGGCAGCTGGTTCGACTTCCTGACTATTGTATATATCAGTGAGTTCTCTTTTCTTCTGCACAAATATTAGACCAAATGTAACACCATAAAAAAATATATATATGCTTCGAACTAACTAACATATACCGAACAATTTCCTTCTCTTTTCTTCTCTGTGGCGATCATAGTGTTCGTGATGATACTGACAATGCCATCGGTGTACGAAAAGCATGAAGATCAAGTGGATAACTATGCTCTCAAGGCAAAAGCTCAGCTCAAGAAACAATACAGCCAACTGGATGAGAAGGTCCTTCAGAAATTACCAAAAGTTCCTTTCATCACAGACAATAAGCAACACTAATGAAGCTAGCTCCCCATTATGCTTTAGATCAACGTGAACTTCTTGTTCACGAAGATCGATAATCGAACTATCTTTCGAACAGGGGTTATACATATTAGCCACTTTTTTGTCCAAACATCCTTAAATTGGTTCGACTTGCTTTACATTTTCACATTATGTGGATGATACAAGTTTTTTGGTACCTTTGTAGTAATATGGAACAAACCTCAATCGTCTTAAGGCATGATTTTTTTTCATTTACCAACCTCTTAAACTAATGCAGAAGCTATTTTAACACACACAATACACAAACTTATAAAAAATTATAAAACAGCCACCATTTTTCTTCATACCTTGGATGTTTGTGATGGTAGAAAAGGCTCCCACCACCAGTTAGGCTTGTCATCACTCTAGTGGGATGACAAATGGAGTTTGTCAATCCCAACTTGCCAACCATAACTCTAATAAGTCCATTGTTTGATACTTTACCAGAACTTAAAATGCAACCTTACATTTTTGGCCTTATTATTTATTCTTGATGTAGAAACATTTATCTTCCATATAATATTTACAATTTTTTGGCCATTTTGGTAGGCCATACTGTCGAATGTTTCGAGTTCAAATCAGTTTTTCAGTCACCAAAAATGCATGCAATCTTTGTCACATTTTACAATCCGAATCTCCCTGTCTTCCGGTGAACAACTGTATATTGAGTTTGTGTGCATAACTCAAAAAAACATGGTTTGCTCCAAATTAATACTTTACCAAATCAAGAGCTGCCGCTTACAAGGATGTCTCGCGCTCTAATTCATGCTCGTTTCCCAATGGGCAAGACAGTTCATCTTGATGACGAGGAGAGGAGCCTTTTGGTGTTCGAATATTGTGCTAGCTAGAATCATCATCCAACATTATATTACTCGAAAAAGACTATTTCCATAATGCTTAACATCAATTTAATTTTGCACTTAACAGTAACTGAATACAAGATCTCTCATACCACTACAAAGTTTACCAAAATACTTGAGCATCAAATATTTATTAAGAACAAAAAGAAGTAAAAGAAAAGAAATCAGACAAGCTCGATGTAGGCCATAGGGGCATTGTCACCCCTTCTCGGCAGAGTTCTGATAATCCTCGTATATCCACCCTCCCTTTCCCCATACCTCTCTTGAACCTCAGCAAAGAGCGCGTGTACTATTTGCTTCTCATAAATAAAGCCTAGGGCTTGCCTTCTCTTGTGCAGAGTGCCTTCCTTGGCCAATGTGATCATTTTATCGACATATTTGCGCATGGCACTCGCTCGGGCTCTCGTAGTTTTGATGCGCCCGTATTTGAGAAGTTGAGTAGTCAAGCAACGTAAGAGGGCCCGCCTCTGGTCCGGGGGCCTGTTGAGTTTCGGCACCTTTCTGCCATGCCTCATGTTGAAAAACCGGCCACCATTGCCGATTAACGGGAAGCTGTGTTCCGCGAAGCTGTGTTCGTAAGTGGTTAGACCTGAAATGTTTCAGTCGACTAAATGTAATGAGAAACAAATGTTAGCACAATCAATCATCTTTAGTACTCTCCTAGAGAAGGAAATATTATCTTCAAATCAAAAGATAATTTTGAGTCGATATGCGAACTAAAAGTAGGTGATTTGAATTTGAGCAATGTTTTAAACATGAACCTGCAGAAATATAGTGCAATATCATGAATGCACCTATAATAAATTTCTTGAAACCAAATACTTCGATTCTTATAGTTCAGCAATAGCATGGGATTGCCCTCATAGCCATTGCTAATTTGTATTTACAGATTTTATAAGTCTCCAATCCAAAAAACCAGACAGAATAATCAGTAAAAAAATGTAAGGCCTAATTCTTGTTAACATTTCATATTCCCACAACAACGAACAAACAAACATACAATATACAAGCATATAGATCTCTTTTACAGCTTTCACTCGGATGGTAGGAGAAGCCTGCATAACAAACTCTTACAGTGACATTTTAAGTCCATTCGAACATTGATTGAATGAACACAATCTATGCAATATGACAATTACATGCATATAAAACCCATCAATTCATCTTATTTCACATACAAGCTTCAAGGGGTTTATGCAAGTAACTTGAGCTATTCTCAACTTGAATAGCCAAATCCAGCCATATGCCCAATTACATTTTGTCATTTGACCCAAAATCAACAAATATTCACTGCAATGGGAAAGATTTCATTACTACCTTATCAACAAAAAGTAGCCCCATTTTTTCGGAACACTACAACTAAACTAAGCAGACAAACCAACAAAGTTACACCGAAAAACCCATATCCTATAGCCACTCATATCCTCACAAAGCAACACAATTTCGATTTTCGTTGAGACATTACCTCGAACACTTACCAAACCAAGATTTTCATACATAACACCAAATCAAAACAATAAAAGGGGGAAAACTGAATATCGTACCTTGACCTATAAAGGGTGAACAAAGTAGATCCAAAGGAGCGAGACCAGCAACTGCATTGAGAGGTCTCGGGCCGGATTTGGGTTTGGACAGTCTAAGCCCGGAAGGGCGCTTGACATTCGGAAAATGCACAGACGGGCTCGAAGAAGACCCGGTAATGGAAGGCAGGGCGGCCCGAAGAGAGGACAGACTCAACGTCGACGCGGCCATTGCTGTGTGTGGTCGTTTCTTCCTCGGCTAGCTCGTTTGGATCCTTTGGGAAGATAAAATGGAGATTTATCAACTTGTAAAAGTAGATAATTTATTATTGGCCCTTACACTATATGTATATTCTATTGGGGTTCCAGTGAAATATTTGTTTTTTTTTCTTTTGTGCCCTCTCACATGAGTTGCTTGGGTATCACAAGTGTGGGCCAAGAAAAAAACATAATGTTGATTGGGCCTTCATTAGATAAATAAAAAATGTAGCCCATTTGATAATGTATTATAAAGGTTTATTTTCAATTTTTCATTTTCAATTACATCATACTTTTTAATTAGTAAGTATCATTGATTCAATTTAGGCACATGATTTTATTTTATTTTTTTAACAAAATAATCATTTTTTTTCAACCATTTTTTCCAACTTTTAGCCTTCTTATTATAGGAAACAAAACATAATATTGTAGTAAAATGATAATAACAAAAAGAGAGTGGAAAAGATTAATTAGGTACTTTATTAGTTGATTAATTTGACTAGCATTAAATATTCTAAAACTGATCAATTAATATTTTATGTCCTTATAAATTTAGGCCCCAAAATAGACCATATTGTTAATGTAGATTGTCATTACTTCTTTTAACTATTATTTTTAAAGAACCAAAAATATTTTTAAGCCATCTTTATATATCTAACTATTACAAAATTATCTCTTGCATATTTTATGAGTTAATTGACCATTTTTTAACTATTATTTTGAAAGAGAAAATAAATATATATTTTTTAGCCATTTGGATATTATGAATAAGGTTGTTCCAAAATACGAAGAAGTTTTGGAAAATGCTACGGCCTCGTTACAGTACCATCTCATCAGGTGTTTTAACAGTTAGATCCGCGTGTAGTTAGATAAGATAGAAGATCCAACGGTTAAAATACCCAACGAGATGGTACCATAACGGGACTTAAGTTTCCCGAAGTTTTTCCAAGATTTTGATTTTTTCTAACGTAATTTGCATGTTTTGTCAATCGGTGGCTTCCACACGGCAAACATTGACTTTTATAACTCCCTAATTTTCCTATGGACAATTGATGTTCAATAAAACTGTTACTGATCAGATGAAATTTTATTCTATCTTTAGCAGCCGTGTCATTTTTTCTGGTTTTCTAGAATTTTGGAGATGGCTTTATAGTTGCTCGTGAGATGATTTGAATGTTTGCAACATAATTATTATACATGAATAAAATATGTGCTACTATTTTTTTATTTTTTTTTATTAGTAACACATGAATTAAATGTTGAATTCCTGTTTACAATGCCCCCGAATAATTTAATTTAGATTGTGTTGGGATTGTCATTGACCTGCAAATTAACATAATAAAAAATGAATGAAAATTCGTCACAATTTAAAATGATTTTTAATCGTAATATAAACACTCGTATAATACATGAGTGTTAATTTTTTAATAGTTTGAAAAAAAAAATATGCATTATTATTTCTATTTTAAACGACATCCATCCCTTGAAAAATACGTTCGGCTATGATATAATAAGTTTTTTTTTT
>CACSLK010034598.1:17552233-17567514 GCA_902706635.1 Striga hermonthica
CTCGAAATGGCAAAAGCACATACTTGTAATACATGATCAATTCGCCCATCTACACTCCCTGTGAGTCTCTCCATCATGACAGAACCGTATGATCTCTCTTCTTTTTCATGGACATCTTCAGGTTCCTCTGGAAGATAGAAATTGCTAATTCTTGTTAAATAAAAGCTTCTAATGTTCGTATCATAATAGCAATAGCATCAAACACAAACTCGTTCAGCAAAAGGAGGGAAAAGGGGCATGGATGTACCGGCCGGGTCATCAGTGCATCTCGATTCACAGATTGTCAGCACCTTAACCTATTCAAGGATCAAACATAAAACTCATAGATTAACCAATAGTCATAACTCTCAGAAAAAATTTGTTGTTGTTTTCGGTTAAGATAAATCATTCTGAGCCTGTAAGGAGCAGGATACATACTTGACGATGACTACGTCCATGAAAAAAAAAAAATTGTTGCGGAAGTTAAAAAGTTGAAAAGGAAAAATTAACGCAACCAATAGTGTACCCACTCTCACAGTACTCAAATTATCTTTGAAAGCCTGAGAACGTGCAGCTACCCCTTCTTTAAATTCCTGTACAACATTGTATAAGCAATACGAGTAAGAGGATGAAGCAACATTTATGTACATTAGACTATGTAGTACCCGTACCTGAAACCCAACATAAAGCCGCTTTCCACCTCTGTGGTAAGGAACAATGACGGGACGCTTGTGTATAAATTCTTTACAGATAAGGGGTTCGATCCTGTATGCAAGAAAACCGTAGGATTAGCAAGAAAAAGGAATGAAAATTAAATGTGATAACAAAGTACAAAAATACTCACCTATATGCCACAGGATCAAAAGGGTGAAAGATGTTGAACATCTTACGACATGCTGGCATCTCTTCATTTATATTTTCTTCTTCCCAATAATCTTTCCCCTTACCTAGCCACCCGACAACAGGAGACAGTTTAGTCAAATATTCCACATTTATTCGGAAACTGTTTGTAGGTTGGATTGTAGACAGCCAAGAGTTTTTACATCATCCATAAAATCACATAATCACAGTAGCTGAAACAAGTCAAGTGAGCAGTAATTGTGTATCCTTGACAACAACTTTTACGACCCCATTTTGATCCATATGTCAAAAAGATAACAATGGAAGCTAATGTGACTGATCATGTAGCCAGTACACTCATATATAAAACATAAAGAGTACCTAAGGCACTTTCTGGAAGGAGAACTGAAAAGAGAAGCAACAAAAGGAATGTAGGTATAATCAGTTATCAAGAATAAGCAATTACCAATGCCTATGCGAATATTGCGGAGGGATAGAAAGACTCCCAAGGGTGACCCCACAGCAAAGAATGTGTCAACCTGACATCCAAACCCAAATATATCATGAGAAAAACTTCAGACTACCATTGTGTAAAACACTTCTCTAGATGTAGGAATAATCCTTAAAGGACAATCTTTGAATGAAAGAGAGAAAAATTTATTGATAAAATTGAAGAATTCTTTACCAAACCTCATTGATAAATCAAAACCATATACAAAAATCCTATGCATAAATGTACAGATGGATATTTCATAATACTTAGTCATCATTAGAAGGACATCACCTTGAATTCTAACTTTCTGTATCTTATTAGTGAAGAACATCACCTTGAATTCTAACTTTGTGTATCTTATTAGTGGAGTATAAGTCATCAATCTATCTCTACTGCCAGGTCGAATGCTATTAGGTTCGTATTGGTTCACTGCCGTTGCGCTCTTCATGGCATTTACTGCAGCAGGTAACGAGTAACAACAGAAATAGAACATCAGACGTAATGAAACTTGAAAGCTCGAAAGTGAACATGCACACTCCATATAAGACTATCTTGAAGTGGCACAATCTATACCTTCGTCAGCACATTCAGCTTCAAACTCTTTGATTTTAGCTTTTAATATATCAATCTGAAAGATGAGAGATACAGTGAGAACGAAAATTAACGTAACCTGAACTATAAACAAGCACATGTTACAGGAACTACCTCTTCCCTCAATGACTTGATAATCTCATCCTTGTCGCTATCAAAGACATCCTCACAATCTTTAGTGTCATCACATGCTACAACCTCATTCCTAATGCTATTGCCATCATTCATCACATTGTTTATCTGATCTATATTATCAAAGGTTATGCACTTTTCATCTGATGAGGCATCAATTATCTGCTGGTAGCCAGTATCAATGGTAGTTGATTCCTCTGACTCGGATACTGTGGGTGGACCCAATTGGTTATAAGGTCCATCAACTCTTTCCTCATGTAACTCCGGGTTGTCTGCATGGCTAACTATGCTATCCACTTCATTGTTCACCAAACTGTGGTCCCCAGGAGTCGAAATAAGATTACCATCCGATGATAAGTTAATGTTTGCAGGACAAGACACCTCACTTCTATTGGGTTCGTTGTATAACCATTCCATTGGAAAAGGTGAATAAAGCGTTTCTTGATGACAAAGGATGTCATATGATAGAACACTTCCCAAGGAGTGACCATAGATGGAAACCTGAATAATACATAATGGAACAACAACTTAATAATAATACCAATAATAAGCTTGAATGCCATTTATGATCAAATTAAATGATCAGCTTTCTTTTCCAACTATACACATACCTTTCCATCATAACCAGGGTTTCTCTTAAGAAACTTCAGATATAATCTGTTAAGTTGGATAGATACCTGAATGCATCAAGAACATATCATTAAGTCAGCTCAAATCAAGTTCTGCACGGATTAACTAATATGATGTTAAGCATATTCATTCTTGCAAATGTATCAAGAGACAGCAACTTCTTCACAATCCTTATAAAGTTGATGATCAAGAAATAATGGGATAGCAAAACAAGTGGCAATTCCATTCACGGAACAGTTGAGGATGCTGAGTTTACAGAAACTGGCCTGGCACGTTGAACACTAATGGAAAACTAACACAGTAATAGAGGGATACATTCATGGCATTCTTATTTATAAATTGTCAGCTGAAAAAACCCTCTTCAGAGGAAAAGCAACAATGCAGATCCACAACCCTGCAAGAAGGGAACATAAAAGGTATCCTACAAATTGTAATTAGCCTCATGTTAACTTTCATGTTACAGGGTCGCTGACAAAGCAGGGTTGAAGGAGTAAACGGGTCCAAGGCAGGTTAGAGTTGGTAATCATGATGGGCTATGGGTGAGGAAGTGGTTAATTTATGTGACCACACAAAACTACACCTTTATGCTTCATTTGTCTCCTCTATGAGGAGGATAACTTGTACTTAACCCCCTCAAATGTACAACACATTCAATTAACTTACAGAAGCATGTGCACTGAGAATTGAAAAGTGGATGTCATTACCTCATTTGGATGATTAATTTAAAATTCAAAAAACAGTAACCTCGGTTGAAGAAAATCATAACTTAACGATTCCAAAAATGGACACAGTGAAACTATTACAACCCATGGATTTCCCTCGAGGATGGAAACCTAACATAAAGAATGACCACCTAGAGTCAAAGGATCAGGGAGATGGATATGACTATCTCTATGTTGAATAGCTCCCATGACCCATCTGAAATAAAAATAAATCTTATCTTGAAGGATAGAAATAAGGTAGGAAATGATCCAGAGATTTTTAGAAATGTGCTAGCGAGTACTTTGAATTTGCTCGAACTCGATGAAGCAATGTAAACCTTTTCTTGACAATGAAATAATGGAAATTTTCTTGTATTATGATTATAGCTACAAATTAATATGCATTTGAGAGCTTAACATAATATCAGAAAAACACAAGCCATCAAAAAGTTATTGGAGAAAAAATTACGTATAAAATTCACAGAAATGGAGGAAATGAATTAGATGGGACATACTGAATCAATGATATCCTGACAATAGATAGGGCTCATGTAATATAAGACATCATGAACGGTTGCACTCAACATGGTACGCAACCCTCTGACACCGTCTAAAGTGATTTTTTCAACTGCAGCTTCACCGCTAAGTCTCAAGCCCTTTCTCCACTGCAAAAAAGGCCAAAAAAGAAGATTACAACAGAATAGAAAAATAGCAACCAAAAAGACAGATGCTAAAAAAAAAATTATAGTTCCAGAATCTTGAAACAAATGACAAACACATATTAGTAAATTCTAACATGATATCCAGAATGCAGTAACCATCGACGTTTAAGAATTCATAGCTAAATCAACTAATCCTTATTGTCAGAAAATCTGTCCAAAGTGAACTTATCTGGATCACCACAACGCTCATGGGGACTACAAGAAGCACATTTTTAGGCTAAAACCCGAACAGACATTACCCATCCAACATGACACTGATCTACTTACCTAAGAGTTGGCTATTCCCATTGTCTCAGAGGAAGCCTATATTCTGATACTAACTTCCGATCTTTTTCAACTAGCACAAAACCTTTAAATGGTATTCAAGAACATTATGAACATTTATGATATACTCTTCTTCGATGCAAAATAAACCTTATACTCCTAGAAAGTAATAATATTCTTATTGAGGAAACTTTTGAACCTACAAATCTGCATTCAGTAATATATAATATTGCTATTTCACAAAAGTGGTCACTAATTGTTATGAGACGTGTTACCTTTGTAATTACTTAGCACCTAGAAGCCCTAGTATTTCAATTATTCAATACAATGTCAGATCATATAAAGCAAAAACACCTCAAATTTGCTGAACTTTTTGCGATACTATTAACAGTTCGGCCTCCCCAAGTCCAGTCCAACACAACCGAAGCAAGTTTACAATTTGAAAAAAAAAAAAAAACAGATAGTACAAAATAACAGGGAATACAAACTATATTTGTGCACAAGCACCTGGCATGGAATGTAAAGAACCCTCTGAGTGCCTCGTTGATGCGAAGTGAGGTGTCGTTCGGCAAGATTTGCTGTTAACTGGCGAAAATTTCCAACATCATCCACCAAATTGGACTTCTCCAACCTTTGACCAATACCATGAACCATGAATACTAAGTGCCGAACAGGAACCTACACAAGAAAACAGATGCTTTCCTAAGAACAGGGACCTCATCAGCGTGCCAAATTGAGAAGAAAAGATTGAACATAAATGAACCAACAACAGAATAGAAAAATTCACACTCTTATGGAAATGACCAGACAACCGAAATAAAAATTACAATCCAAGTTCAGGGTAGTGAGATTGCTTTGAAGGCTAAACCCAAGAGGGCATAAAATTGTAATTCATCATTCTCTCGACCCTAAGTCAGAAACTCAGAATATGTAGTTTATAAATAAACTAATATTATTTAATCATACACAGCTCCACCCATCAAATGAATGGCAGGAGATCACTCTGATCCATACAAGTAAGAGATCTCCGGTAAAATTCCACGAATGTGCTACACCTAAAAGATATTTACATGCCATCTTTCTGATACGTTTCCTACAACTTCTTGGAACAAGATAGAAACACGATTTTAAGAAACATGGAGCTTATGGGCTTGAGAAACAAAGATGATATTAGAATGGTGGAAATCACATATTTCCCTTTTCTTCACATATCAGGGGATATGTTCACATATGCATGTATGACTTGCTTTAAAGACTGAGCATACCTGTGAACAGTAATCATCCATTTCCTCCTCCTGCCTTTGACGTAATTCATCCTGTAAAATACAAAGATAACGCTCAGAGTCTCAGACACATCAACTTATTCAGCTACGAGAACAACGACATGGTATTTATACAAACTTATAGAGCTGTTGAGTATGTGGGTTATGACAATATAGTTATAGCAATAATAACATCAATGAGAAATTAAGATATGTTTAGGCTCACAGACATGGACAATGTCCTGAGGGAATAGATTTCCATTGAACCCACCCAAAAAGGGATCCATAAATACACAAGAAAAGACCTTATTCACATTGTCTAGATGCATAGAAAACTGCCTTCTCAATTGTCATTTATGCCAATTATCACTGAGTTAGACATAGTATAATTCATCAGTATATTGTGATCTTTGGAAAATAGTATGATAACTACGAAGTAATTTATCAAATTAAAAAAATTATGATTACTACAAAATAACTTATCAAAGTAAAAAAATTGGCCAACACATCATAAGCCTATGTCAGAAGTTAGTCGTGAAGATGAGGATGTTGGTGTTACTATGCTCAGAAAATATAGCTACAGGCAGAAGTACAAAGGATCACCTGTGTTAACTTCTTTGATTGAGATGGAGCATATCCACGTCTCAACTTAATGCCATTTCTCCCAATGCTTACAACACTAGATATCCCAGAAGCATCAACGCTTAGCCAGGCTTCCCATGTATCATCTTCCCCTGTGAAAAGAGCATGCAGTCCCTGTAACCAGGAAGCACATTATAGTACCAGTCCATCTTAACAACCATTACAGGTCATATTTAGTCAAAGCAGAGGGCCATACCGCTGTTGAGCCTTGTAAATCCACACGAGCGGCAAAGAGACCTGACACTTGAAAGGTTCTTCTATGCCAAACCTGAAAGCAAGGGATCTTAGATTTATCAGTTAAACTGTAGAGAGCCTTGCTTATCCCTAACTGATGCCGTAAGGAGGCAACAAAAAACGCAATGATGATAAACAAGACACTAATTAATCGGAAGCCCGTTACATTTGCACCTAATTGGCAGTAAAAATTGCTAAGACTTTCAGAACCAATGAAGAAATCAAGTAATTATTATTGGGAGATGAGTTAACTATTCACAATACTTTCTTAGCGAAAAATGGGAGCACATGTTCCAGAGTACCTGACTTCGGTATGCATATTCCAATTGCTCAGAAACGTCTTCACGCAGAGGAAGCCAATCAAGGCCACCTTTTCGAGCAAACCAGTGCCCTCGTAACACCCGCCTGTTCTCTCCAGTCCAGTAAACAGGAAAACAGTGCCTCTTCACCAAGTCTACCTGCAAATAATTAGTTATCAACATTCTATGTTCTGTCAAATGCTAAGAAAACTCAGCACCCACTGTGAGAATCCCAAAGTTTTCCACTCATATTAAAGAAACGAACCTAAGATGGGTAAAGAACAGGCAAGAAAAAATATTTAAATGTCTGCATTTATATGGTAATAACAGTTTCAAGAGGTTAGACTACGTAAAATAATTATGCCCAAGTATGGGGAGTTCCGAAGAGATGTATTAAAAAAATCGAGACTGCAGAAACTAAACAATGAGAGAGTTCAATTTATAAAGATACTAGTAGTTGATCCTGTTCATATGCACAATTACAAATAAAATATTATACATTATATTTGCGTATATAATATTTAAAGTATAAGTTAAATAATGAGTATATCAAATTTTAAAATTAACCTTCTGCAAAAATGAACATTATAAATATAAATTGCATAAGTTACATATGAATCACTATATTTATGACATAAATTATAATAAATAATATAATTTTTATAATTTTGAGAGATTGTGACCAACTAATTGACTGAAAATTATTATTATTATTATTATTATTATTATTATTATTATTATTATTATTATTATTATTATTATTATTATTATTATTATTATTATTATTATTATTATTACTTATGTGCTGAAATGTGCTGAAAATCATGTGTAACTGAAAAATATTGGGGCAAAAGTCAAGCTTCCAACAATTATTGCAACTGAAATCATGTAAAAAAATCCAAATTTTCATAAGAAAAAATAAAAGGTGATTGTAGATAGGGATGAACATTACAGTATATATAAATAATTATTATATGTGTGTAACCGAAAAAGGTGGGAAACGAAAAGAGTTCTATTAAAAACTTTGCCTGATGTTAGCCACCCGAAGATAACAAAAATCATTCAATGAACATCAGGACTGGTATACAATACAGTATTTGTGAGACTCGTAGGTCCTCGGAAATTACTCAGCTCATCTAACTAGAACATTAAGTTGGGCAAGAAAACAAGATAGGAAAGGAAAGTTACTTTTCTTGTTCAAGCAAAAGTGGATATGTGTGATAATATAAAAAATAGAGAGACGGAGAGCAAGTACATAAATGATAAAAAAAAGTAAAAATAATCATAAAATAAAATACATGTCATAAGAGTATTACAACCAATGGACTACCTCATACAGCCCTCCTTTTACAGGGACACCGACTCTCTCTTCTTCATCAGTGAATACCTGAGGACTCTCTGAAGACAACTGTTGGTTTGAAATGGATTTGATGATAAGCTGCCCCTTTGGGCCTTCACTACATTCTGCGTACTCTTTCCACCAGCTAGATAGTAGCTCATCCTCTCTCTGTAAATATAGCATACATTTCTTAACAAACTACTTTGTAAGAATAGTAATTTTCTGTCTACAGAAGTACGATACAACAAACCAGAAGGCAAGAACAAAATTAAAAGGAAATTTAATACCTGCAAGAAAGAAGCCTCTATTGCTAAAGAGTCTCTCATACCAAATCGAAAATAATCACCTTTCCCCACGATTTCAGTTCGAGGTACTGATGCAGCTACCTCTGTCAGAAACGCATCAAAATACATGTATCACGCAGAACAATATAAAGAGAGTATCCGGTGAATTTTAACGGTTCACAGCAGATACCACTATCAACAGAACAACCATTCAACAAAACAGCCATAAAGAACCTTTCATATCCTACAGTAATTTCAAGACTCATAACATGTGGATCAAATACTAGAGGTCAGCTGTACAGGTTAGGTATCGCATCCAAATGCAGCACCGAATTGTATAAATTATCAATAAACTCTACTAATTCTTCGAGAAGTGCTCCCATGAACAAATAACAACTACATTGACCAAATAAACATACATACTTAAGCCACTCACGAAACTTCAACCAAACTACATTTGATCTATCTCTTGATGCGGAACTAAGCAATGAAATTATTCAGAGGTTTTCCATTAAAAACAATTAGATACGCCCCATCATGGATGAATAAGTACCATTGCAATTAAACTTCCGTATCGTATTTACAGTGTCAATTCATTTTTTAAGCAAATAACTAAATTAAAGGTTTCATCCTAGGGAGCTTCAGTAGGATTTATTAAGAAGCATTGGGATGAGGTCCTTTATGTTCAACTAAACAGATAGAGAAACTATATCTCCTATGGATCTCCTCCATCCTGACCAGCTAAACAAAAAGACCATAAATGAAGTAGCTCTGCACACAGTCATGTTAATTTAACTGGTTTAAGTCGTTTCACCACTCGAAATAAGCTATTATCACCATATGCCAAACAATCTGAAACAACAAACAAGACAGAAACCATATAGCAAGCATGACTTCATCATCAACACCACAAAGGCGAAAACGAAGAGCATTTCCATTGACACTAACCATTTACTCCCAGAGGAACCTTGCAAAAGTACCAGCGAACATCACCTCCGTCCGAGGGGCTCCGTGTGTGGGCAAGATACTTCTGCCGACCCTCACATTGCTCAATCTCGTTGACCAACCTCCGTATATTCGAGGGCGTGTTCTTCAGCATATCCGGCGAGGTCTCCTCCGCACCACCCTCGCCGCTGGTAGCTCCCATGCCCGACGGCATCACCGCCTTCTACAAAAATAAGCTCTCCTCCTTTTTTTCCCTTCCCCAACTCAATAAGACTTCTGATTTTCGGCGCAGTACAGAGAAAATTCGTACCAAAGCTCCATATTATGCTGTTGGGGCCAGCAATCGATCAGCTCACCATCGTAGCACATACTATCTTCACCAATCGAGAACAATTCTCGAAACGTGATGGGAATTCAAGGCAGACAGATTGGGATTGCATGTGCTAAATCCGTATTCTGAAACTGAAGGTAGGTTCAGAGAGGGTAGAGAAGGAAGGAATTTTGTGTTTGAAGCTCGAGATTATTACTTTAATGGCGTAGAAGATGACTTTGCTTTGGTGATTACGAGAAAAGAAAATGAATGAATATTAGTTGAAAAATTGAAAGAAAAAGAAGAAAAAAAAAAAGATCAGGGACACGTGTTTCGCGGCGGTTGTAACAAATTCCAGATGTTCACGAAAGGGGCCCTTCTTCTGCAATTAGGGTTTTGGATTCGAAATATTGGGCAAATTTTCTATTTCAATTTTTTTTTTTTTTCTATTTTTTGTTTTTAATGAATCATATGTGACACCATATATCATTCATTTGATGGAGGGAAATTTGAAATAGATTGTAGGCAAATATATTTGTACTTTTTTTGTTTTTTTCCGAAACGATAGGTTATATAGAACTCAAAGCTGATACATAGTTCGCGGGTTAACTAACCCATAGAAATACAAATGAGGAAGAAAGTCTTCCTAAATACTGAAAGAAGTTTGCGCTCTTCCCCGGCAAAGGCAAAGCTTTGATCCCGGGGATGAATCCAAACTCCCGCCCCAAAAAACTGTACAAATGGGCCACAAAATTAGTAGACCACTGCACCCGAAGGACCTAGTCGGCTAACAAAACTCTAAGCAGCAGAAAAAGGAAATCTAAAGCAAGAAACAACCAGCCAAAAAGCCTACAAATTACAGACATTAATAAATTCCTGCCACTCCTTGCAAGCAATATTAACCGTGGCATTCTCTGGTCTCAGTTCTTTCTCGAAGACCCACAAATTGCGTGTCTTCCATATCCACCAAAGAATATAGGGCTTTGTAAATAAACCGAGCGGCTCGCGAGCGCTCGAGTCAAAGTTCGACTGGAGTTCAAGTTTGACCGAACTCGAGTTGAGCTCCAGTGGCTCGAGCACGAACTCGAATCGAGCTCGAACCTATATTTTGCATTGTCGAGCGGCTCGTTCAATGACTCGAGATATATGTTAAATTACTTAATATACCCCTTATAAAATATAATAATATAACACAGGTGCTTAATGGTAATTTTAGTTTTCCACTTATTAAAATTTCTAGCTGAGCTCGAGTGATTGTACTTTTTTATCGAGTCAAACTCGAGCAGCTAAAAAAAAAAACAATCCTTCTCGATAGGTCAATGTTCAACTTGGCTTGGCTGTTTGTAGTCCTACTTACCTCTTATTAGTTAATATAATTTAATATCTCCACATACTTCATTATCATATTGATGAAATGAGTTGACTTTGTAATCCTAAGATCAAAACCATATGCTTGAAATAGGCAAAATTGTATTAAAATTTAAAAGCCACAATGTTTAGGTTTTTTTTCAATTTAATTACTACTTTTCAACTCTTGTAATTAAATATTTTGTTTTTAAAACCTTTTAAATTAGATCACACATATACTTTTTTACGGATATTCCAGCGAAAATCGAATAAAATAACATGTAATTCTTAATGAAATCAAATTATTTGCTCAATCCTTGGTATGCTCCAACACTAACAGTAATTAAATTAACAAGCAAGTTAAAAGTCCAAAGGAAAAAAATAAATAAATAAATAAATAAAATATACAGTAACTCAAAACCATGAATTATTACTGCCAATCCGAAGTTCAGACAGATATTTTCACCCCCAAGCACACATAATATCTCAGGAAATTCAAAGCAACATGCATGAAAAAAACAAAAACAAAAAAAAAAAGCAGAATATTTACAAGACTCGAAAGTCATTAGCACGTTTGCTTATCGTCATCATCGGTTTTCATTTCAGTAACCTCCTTGGATAAAAGCATTCAGACGGTTCAGTTCATCTCGATGCTCGTTCACAACTGCACGAACAACATCACCAATCGACACCATCCCAATCATCTCCCCTTCGTTTATGATGGGAATGTGCCTTATACGGTTATCTGCAGATTCGGAAGTTAATCAAGAATCGGTTAAAAGCTCAAAGAATTTCGAATCTTGGAATGTTAGGCGAAGAAGAAGAAAAAAAAGAAAAGGTTTACCGGTCATCAGCTGCATTGCTTTCAAAACTTTAGTGTCTGGTGTGACGGTAATAAGTTTGTTCTGCAATTGGTTCATAAATATTTACAGTTCAGTAACTTATGAGATTACTATAAAATGCACGAGGCAAATTTACCATTTGTCGTCATTGAGATGAATTTATTTTGTTAAAGATTCATTGAAGATTTTGTATCCCTGTTGAAGAACGAACTATCCGGAAGATTTTTGTACCAACAATCTTTTATTAATTGTACCAAACTGCAAAAAAGCTCCAACAATCTTTCAAGGGAAGATATTCTTGAAGATTTTTGTTATCTAACAAAATCGTCCAATCGGTCTAAGGCAACCAAATGTTAGACCCATTTGTAACTTGGAAACATCACTGCTTTCTTTTGTTCTTTTAATAATTATTGTAATTCGCCCGACAAAATTATCCATATGAAACTTCCTCTGTGAAAAGATTTATTATACCTCTTCAGTCATGATGTCCCCAACCTTTGTCGACTTGGATGACCTTCCCTGGACGATTATTTTCCGGAGGTAATCTGCAAATTGCATAAACAAATTAGCATTAGACCACCATAGAATGTAAGTAATTTAATTCACTGATTGAAGCTTTGCTAATCTGTGATCGTGTTGCAAGTATTATTGCTTAATCAAATTATATTCTACATTTGCATCTTTTGTATCTGACAAGCAACCACCATTTACAATCTTGAAAATTCTAAGGTTTCTCACGTATTTAACCGAAAAACTCGGGACAAAGCTTTTTATTTAACCCCAAATGGTAAGTTATGCAAGATTTTGCAGTCATCATAGTCGGTTATAAAATGCCTAATGCAAGCAACTTAACAGCAGCAAGTCGGAACAAACTGATGTACACCTCTTTCAGTGATAATTCCCGCAATAGACTTTTCCTCCCCTGGTTTAACCACCACCAGAGCTCCAACATTGTTCTGAGTCATCTACATTTGACCGAGAAAAAAAAAATGAAAAATGTTCATGATCATATCTCATTTTCATCTTCCGCATAAAAAATTACGAAAGCAAACATCAAGATTACGGTGGGGGCATATACGGAAGAACAAGCAAACAAACAACACCTGGATAATTAGAAAAAACCACCAAAAAGAGCTTAAATGCTTATCTATAAACGTCAGACTCGTATTTTTACCTAATCCAAAATCTCGAAAGATAATTTGAAAAAAAAAAAAGAAAAAGATGTGTGTTGTTTACCGATTTCACGGCTTCATACACAGTGTCATCAGTCGTGCACCAGAGCCACGACCCATCTGCGCCCTTCCCTTTGGCTTTCAGAACATCAGAAATTGTGGTGCTCTCAAAACCGTGCTCTTCGATACGGGCCGTAGAGGTTGACTCGTGGCGTGCGAAAATCGGAGTCCTCGTCATGGCTGGTGGAGCCACACGGACATGGCGAAGAATAGCATTCTTGAGAAGACCACCATTCGAGGAGAAGATTGCTTTGATTCCTCCTTGCATTGTGCCTAGCAAACAAAAAAAAAAGTGCACCACATTATTGTAAGTCGATAAAAGTATCAAAAGTTTCTGCTACCGATAATCCTCTACCTGTGATTGCCTTCGAATCTTAAGCGAATGCTTGCAAATTCTACACAAGGTCAGGTTATTTCTTAGACTTTCTAACATCTAAAATCCTGATAACTTACAAATCACACACACACACACATAGAACAAGAGAGAACTAAGGATCTTGAAGCTCACACGGTTAAGAGTAAACTTAGCACAGCAACATTTCCATTGGAATCAATCTGGGATCCCTTACAGCCCACAAGCAAACTAACTGTTTAGGAACAATCTACAAGAGATCTACAGATCTTTCGAGCAAATTAAGACTTCATCAACATGAAAAACAGATCAATTTCCTGGTTCATCTCACCATAACTCGCAGCTAACAAATATTTAACCCTTTTCCTCTCAACCCACTTTCACACAATCTACAAACTATCTAAGCATGTAGTTTTCTTTATTCTGTACTTCAAAACACAGTTCAAAATCTTCATATATGTATCAGCCATGAAAGACCAGATAAAGGTTTCAAGATTTACCTGAAGCTAAAGGGAGAGGTTTTCAGCTAAGCTAGCAAAACTCAGTTGAAAAAAAAAAAAAAAAAAATTGAAAAAAAGTTGGCCAACAAACCAGAAAACCCTTCCTCAGATACGCTATGGCCGACCATTTTATCCACCCAACATAAATAAAGAATCCTCTCTATCATGCTTAATAATTTATTATCATTATCTATTACAAAAAAATTATAATAATAATATTATTATTACCCACTTGGGACTATATTATTACAAGTTAGGTTCATAAAAAAAGGTTTCTTTCATGACAATTTCATGGCACCTCAGCCGTCCACGTGTCTGCTATTTTTAAATACCGTACCACGGTGGTCATATCGGTCTAGCCACCGGTACGCGGTATTACCGGTTGGACCGATAATATCGGTGGTATTATCGGATTAGCAAATATAATAATATATATAAATATACATACAAATATTTAATACCAAATGCACTAAAGTAAAAAAAATAAATGACCATAATCATTAATTTCAACTTTTCAATGAGATAAAAATAAAATATTTTAACTATCAATTTAAATTTTATTTTTTTTAAATTAAAATATTTTATTTTTTTTATTTTTTTAATTAATCGGTATTTTGGACCTGTATTTTGCGGTTTTTACGGTATGATCCCGGTACAAACCGGTATAACCGTAAATCCAGTATTTTGGGTTTATTTGTACCGTACCAATGGCCGGTATCTAGTATTACTGATATTACCGTACCGGTATTTAAAACACGGGGTTAAAGTGAATAATTTGTGAGAGTAGCTTATAATGTCTTTTTTTTTCTTCACTTTACAAACTCGGTCCCGTTATGGTACTTCCCGTCGAATATTTTAATCGTTGGATCATCTATTTTATATAATTACACGTGAATTTAATAGTTAAAACAATCGATAAAATGGTACCGTAATGGGAATGTAACATTTCCCTAAAACTTATGAAGGGTAGGCACATCAAAACCAAGTGTTACTGTGGTCTGCTAAGCTAACATAACATTTTTTATATTTTTTTGGGTAAGTTGACAGAATTTATATTTGTAAAATGAAATATCCAAGTGATGTGATAAGGTTCACTTAATGGGGACAACATTGGATAAGGTGTGGACTTTTAAGGTTGTGGGGACAAACGAAAAAATACTTCAAAATTCAAATATTTGTTTTTGATAATGTCACTTGGAAAAATATCTATTGCCAGGCACAATAAAATAATTAAGGGTGTATTTATTTATAAATAAACTGAGTGAATATTTAAATCATATTCAAAATTTGAATGGATATTGTATATTTTGCTTTTTTACAAGTCTAAAGAGAGAAAGAATA
>CACSLK010034598.1:17599326-17613199 GCA_902706635.1 Striga hermonthica
AAAAAAAAAAAAACAGTACCTGAAGAAGAGCAGTCATAAACATATGGAATGCTTGCGTATTCTGGTCGATCAAGATTGCAACTCGTCCAAAAAAAGTTACCACACCTTGCATCTGCATTGGTCAAAGAACACAGAAAGCCAATAGGCATTTGCAGAACCTAATGAAAAATTACTGCCTAAGCAAGCTATTGAAACAAATTCATCAACAGTACTTTTGATTCACTATCTACTGGAACTCTTCAGTTTTCCCATGTTTTCTTCACCTTTCGCTTTTTTTTACCTCTTTCTATGGTGGGGGAGGTATATTGTGAAATGCAGCAGGTATGAATCACCTATTTCTCTTTGGAACATGATTCTTGTATCCATTATTTCTCAGACACCAAGTACCATGAACTTTAAGCAGCTATGGGGGCGATCGGCTACATATTAAAACCGGTTTTGACCAATCTGATAGATTTTTTACACTCTTAAATATAAAATCCAACTCAACTCTCATCAATATTATCAATATAATTAAATAATATCAATCAATTTTCCCCATACATAACATCAACTTTTATTCATTATTCATCCACTAACATGTTTTTTAATACCTATCATTTCCATTAACATCTCTCCTACTTCTACTATCATATCAACTTTAATCATTACAATTTAAATATTATTTCAATACAAGCTCAAAATCCTGAATCAACTTTTATTTAAAATCAATTCACTTTAACTCAAAATCCAATACAACCGGTTTGATTTATGTCCAATCACCCCCTAAGTTATGGAAAATTGCTCGCACAACATAAGTAGCAAGTATTTGGGCTTACCACTCGCATTAACGAAACCCAAAAACTCGGTGGAGAAGGAGGAGGTCCATAGGGATTATTGGGATTATTGGGATCCTGCTCACCAAAAGGGCCTCCCAAGCCCATCCCATAGCCTCCCATTGGGCCTCCATAACCACCACCACCACCGTACATTCCCCCACCATACATGCCGCCACCTCCATAAAGTCCACCATAACCTCCTCTGTACATGTTATTTCCATACAATCCGCCGCCATATGACCCTCCAAGTCCCCCATAGGACCCATACATCCCACTTCCATATCCGGAATTGTAAGTTAAACCTGATCCGTAGCCTGAGTGAAAAACAAAGCAAAGGGTTATGATGACATCAGGTACTGAATTATACATAGAAATGTAAGTGTATACATATATAGCTAATCTGCAATCCATTGTATGGTTTTGGCTAAAGATTTCACCAACAAAATGTGCCTATCATAAAAATTAGGTGCACATCTTCATAAGCTCTTCAGTATTGCACAGGCAAGATGTTAGAGGGTGAGTGGTATGAGATATATATTATTTCATGCACCTGAAAAAAAAAATACGCTATTCATTTATCTTCTTATCAATTCTATCAATGTAATATCTAAAATAAAACACAAATCAATACTACACTACTCACTATAAATTTTACTATTCATCCTCATCCATTCACACAGTTCTAACTGCCAATCATTATTTTATTATTTCCCTATCACATCAGGTTTAATCATTACCTTTTCATCACACATCCATTCACATGATAGAAGTAAGTAATTCTTCCCCCAATTTGAATTTAACATGAAGAAACAACTATTGAATGCTAATCGAATAGAATCAATGAACCACTTGCAGAAGATGTCGCAACTACTAGTACTTATTATAGGTCAAAATGGTCACTACAAAGTTGTGGCCACTTTTAGTGATTATAGACTTATAGTACAACATTATCAATAGACATGGATATGTACTGTACTGTTTTCAAAGCAGAGACTAGAAAAGAACAGAACTCCTAAACTCAAGTCACTAGAAAACATCAATATATTATAAGACTAAATAAAAACATAAGAAAGTTATGTCATTCACTTGAAACATGAAAGCTTATGGGGCCACTTGTAAACACCTCTAACATCAGGTTTGATAGTACGGACCGATGCTGTGTAGACAACTCTTTATTCTATCCAAATCAGCATCTCATAAAGAGGATGTTTTCTTAGCACTGTTTACTCTGAAGGAGAGAGAAAAGAAATTGCTTAAGATAAATTAGTTTGGTGCTTATCGTGATGTGGTCTATGTAAGCTTATGCCACAGATCACGAGTTGAAATTCAGATTATACTAACTACTAATAACATTTTTCATCTGGTCAGTGTGAAAATATTCACTTATGGTTCACAAATGAATATCTTTCTTTATCATGATCTAAACATACTGGGTAAAGATTTACTATCTGTAAACTCCATTTTGGGTGAGCTAAAGTCCCCATAATAAATAAAATGAAGTAAAACAACAATACTGCCAGTCCCAAATTTCAGTCTTCATACCTCCATAGCTGTTTCCATATGTCTGTTGTTCCCAAGGCCTGGTAGGCACAGGCCTCCCCAGGGTGTTCCTATTAATGGTTGTGTTCCTATCAGCAGTTGAAATAACTTCACCAGGTTGAGCTGTTCCAGAAGCTTCTACTACGTCACTTGTGTTACCAGCAGAAGGTGGCTTAAATGGTGCAGCTCCGGATGAAGAACCAACTCTTTCCCATGGTTTTGGTGGAGGAGCACCACCTGAGCAAGAATTTACCCAACACCATTCATAAACCAGTGAGCCAAATGGAAACAAAACAATCGCACAAATTTATGGAACTGTATTTTCATTTCACTGATTCAAGCAGAACTAAAGGCAAGACAAATTTGCAACCGATTGAGTGGCAAACACGTCTTACAAGGCTTTCGTAATCTAACACTGCTATATACTTCTGCACATCATTTTACTGCTATAGCGAAGTTGAATTACGATCAAGTGACGAAAATTAAAGGGATATCTAGATTTATGATAAAAATTTCATCTTTATCTTTGAAAAATTTATACCCAATATATTTAAACAAATGAAAGGAGCTCCGGTAAGTAGGCCATCAATTCTCAGCAACAGAAGGGATCAAGAAAAAAAGGGACAAACAGAACATCAAGAAAATTCTCATAGCACATAAGCTCCAAATTTTGATAACGATGGTGAATAAACAGAACTAACCAACAGGTCAACACATCAATCGCTGCAGTTCCCCCAAAAAACGAATGCATAAAAAATCTACAAAGCCACCCCCGAAAGCGCATAAATATTGAAGAGATTAAGCGTGCAGTTAATCAAATTCATCAGAAAAGTGGAGATTTCTACCTGAAGGTGGAGAATTATTCTCCATGGATTGATCACAGAGGGTTCACGAACCCTAGAGGCAGGAGACCAATGGATAAGAAATTGATCGGCAATAATGGCAGGGGGGCAAGAAAATTCTGAATATGCAATTACGACTTTGCCCTTTATTTCATTTACTATTTAATTTTCCTTTGCACTGTTCATATTGATCTTGAGTTTTGTAGTTATTAAAAATTGGTGGTTTAAGACTGACTTTAGCGGTGGCCCAACATAGTGGATCACCCTGATCCATGTCGCATTATGATTTTGGGTCGTGACCTGAAAATGGGACACTTGTTTTATTTTGATTGGATAAGTGTTATTTTTTTTTTGATAAAATAAAATAAAAAATTTCTATTTTCTATTCTCTACAAATAGAAACTACACTTGATATATTTTGGAATAAAATTATAACTTTTAAGTAAATTAAATTAAAATAAATATTTAGGTTGGTTGGATTGGGGATAAAGGTTAATTAGGTTAAAAGATTGAGTTGTATATTTAGAGGAGAGAGAAATAATTTTTATTTATTATGTTGGGTTGAGTTGGATTGGAGATAAAGATGGTCTAGTATCCTTTTGATCCCATTTATTTATACTATTACTCACGTGCAAAAATATAATAAAAATATTATATTATATAATACTAGAATTATAATTAAATAATAGTATTACATTTTAAAGGTTTGATTATTAATGTTTATATGTTGATGCTCTACTCGATACTTTTGAATGAGTAAACACATCCTTATTCAAAGTCATCGATGAATGTGGGAATGTTATTAATTTCAGTCATTCGAACACCCTATCAACTAGGTCTGGTTTGTAAACTATTCGAGTTGAGCATGGACCTTGTCGAACGCCAACCGAACTTTTTTCTTCACTGTTCGAACTCGACGAGCTATATAAAATGTTGCTCGACTCCACTTGTAATAAAAAGAAAAAAAATAATGATCGAAAGCGACTCGATACTCGACATGGTTCGAGTTCGACTCGAAATTTTAACAATTAAATTTTAATTGTAAAGGTATTATTTCAATCTAAAATGACAATTTTGGTCTTGATGTTCTAATATGGATAATTAAACTATATAGGGTATTTATGTAAATAAAAAGACGAGCATCTCGTGGAGTGACTAAAAAACATGGCATATAATTGTTTTTGTAGGAAAAAACTTTAGATGTGATTATAATGTTTTGGTTCTTAATTAGACAAGACAAATACAGACATGAAGCAAGTTGTTGTGATTATATGATTGATAATAATATTTTAAAGTTTTATCTTCCAAATGGATACAAAATTATACAAGTTCTTTTAAAAGAAATTAGATTTAATAATTATGAGATATTTAAGTTCGTAACTTTGTATCTCGTGTTATCATCGATTCTTTAAAAAATGTAATTCATATATAAGATGAAAAATGCTCAAATATTTGATGAAAAATATATTAGTAATCTTCAGATTTGGAAAAGTCTCGAATCGTATAAGTTATGTGTATATATATAATATTAATATTATAAGTCATATAATAATTATAAATTTTAAAAAGTGGTCTTTAATAAAAATGAACGGTATCAAAGCTATTCAAATTCATCACTATATTGATTGCATAATAAATAATGTATTTTTTTTAAGTTCGAGGAATCCTAACAATTAATTAAACAAAAAAAGTATTATTATTACCATATATGATTTGTGTTTAATATAATAAGTTAGTTTCAGTAATCAATATTATATAACTGAATAGTTAAAAAAAAATGATTACACTCAATTAAGTTAAAATGTAGATTACATTTTAGTAAAAACTATTAATTTATTTATCATCAAATGAAATAAAAATAGTTTGAGCATTCATGCATATCAATGTCTGCATAATTAAGTTAGTTGATGGGTGCCTACATCTAGAAGAACAGAATCCAAGCTTACCTTTAAAATGTTCACGCTGCAATTTCTTAAATCAACTTTGTGAGACCGAACTTTGAACATAACACTCGGTGGAAAAGTCACGAATTTCAAAAGAATTACGAGATGAAACTAGGAACAAAGCAAAGGTACTGATAAGTCATAATCATACAATGTGATTATATGCACACCCTGTTTTAAGAAGTCTAATGAAGCAAACTAATACTCAAAATCTCACTTTTTAGAACAAGACCAAAGTTTACTTTTGGGCTGAAGCTAGTAAATAAAAATCCCAAATAAGTCATCCCTTGGTTTCTTCTTCATCCTCCTCAATCTTGGGTGCTAAGTAAAACCTTATATAGCCCATTTCTGCAATCTTGTACTCAACCACAACTGGAAGCTCGGAGGACAAGCTAATAGTAACCGTGTTCGATAAGGGAGTTGCCTTTGTGAAGGAGTTCAAATACCTTAAAGCAAAGGTTAGAGAAACTGGCTCGTTCATCTCTATAACCGTGGCATCCTCGGGCTGCACAAAATATCAACGTTGAGAAAATCATAAGTTTTCAACTTTGAGTGAAGGGGTGAAAAATGGGCTAAAAAAGCATGAAATGTAAAAGATAAAGAATAATCGTGCAAGTTAGTTTAATAAGAAAAAAGAAATCATTTATCTTGAAATAAGAATTAGAAAGAAGAGAAGTTAAAGTGCTCCACATTTATTTAAGTTGAAACAAATTAGTAATAATGCTTTGTACACTATGGTGTAAACAGTTTTTATAGTAACGTTGATGGTGTCTTTTGGATTAACCATCGACTTTTATATATACGACAATGATATGCTTTACAAAGGCTAACAGAACAACCTTGTCCACTGTGGTATTTTGCCTGCAAACAACATTTGCTGTCCCAATATCTCCTCTTGTTGAGAATTTTACACCTTCCTTAGTGACAGAGATCACAACTGCAAACTCGAATAAATCCAAAAGGGGAACAATAAGTCAATATATGTGAAGAGAACATTAAATCCTTTTAATGTAGTGAGCACTAATAGGCATTACCCGTGTCACCAATACTGCTCAGATCTTTACAGATTCTAGCAAATTCAGCAGATGGCATCCTAACTATAGCATGATACTCAGCTTCAGGAATTCCAAGATGCTCACTGTCAATATCCATGAGCTTCATCTCAAAATCTGCAATCTTATCTTGAGCTGAAAAATATAGTTAAAAAATCAGTATATACAGATACTGGAAAGCTAACCACACAGTGCTTATTTGAAATAACATACCAGGCAATCACTCATGCAGCGCGACAGACATAAGTAATAATAAAAGAATCCTTGATGTTTCTACTACATAGACATTGTTAGTTTGTTATGTTAGTGCTCGAGGTGTTATGTGTAATTTGGAAAATTTTCGAACAGAAATAAGGAGTTTTGTAAACGTTGTTGGTCACTATATGGTATTAGTCGTCGCATAATAAGAACTTTGCAGATAACTTTATAATAACTTTAGGTCAAACCTTCATATGAATATGGCAAGTAGACTCTTTATACAGTCCCATCTGTTTTTCATACTTAGTCTTTCCACCCCATAACTAGATCCATAACCATATTAAAGCATTAAATAACTGAAACCCATTAGAAAATTTATTACACTTCAGAATGCATGTAACAGCACAGATAATAAGCTAATTTTTAGATTCTTGAAGTCAAAGGGCTTGATCCACAAAATTAACACAAAAGCTACAAATATCTCCATCTAATCAGACTAAAATCAACTTCCAGGATCTCAAGCATCATATATAACAAAAGAATTGATTTTTATGGCTTACATGATCTATAACAACTAATTCCACCTCAATCAACAGGTTTAATAAGCCACAGTCATAGAGACAAACACGACGTACCAAAAAAAAAAAAAGCAAAGGCATTAACGTACTTGGGCTCTCGAACATGAAGGTGACCGTGTCACTGCCGTCATCTGCCTTGATGGTGATGATGTCATCATTTCCGGCACACTTGAGCATCTTGGCCATGTTGCCGAGGTTCATGCCCATGGAGAGGTTGCGGTCGCACCTGTAGTGCTCAAAGCCCTCGGATCTGAGCAGAAGCGCCACCAGCGCGACGTGGCTGGAATCCATGGCCTGGAGAGAGAATCCGGTCGCCGAGCAGTCGAAATTGGCATCGTTCACTAGATCTTTGATGGCTTCCAGAACCTTTTTCAGCAGGCTACCCTGCACGAGCCTCAGCTCCAACATTTCTACCGATGTACGCTCGGGATTCTCGGTGAGAATGCTATAGGAATTTAGTGAGTGAGTTTGGGGCGTGGAAATTGGGGGGAAATGGAACTGCTAGGGTTTACAGAGAAATTCGAGTAGTGTCCTCGACAATGTAATGGCTTTGATTGGCGGGAGTTCGGGTAAAAATGGGTGCAATATAATATCAATTCCCGCCACAATTTTCAGCAGTAGATTTTTGTTGGATTTATTATGAAACCATCACAATTAATTATTGCGATTTATTATTTAATAGATTTGAACGTGCACATTAACGACGTTTCTAACAGAACTCAACAATATGTACCTTAGCCTTAGTCGTCCACGACTTTAATGGTCTGAAAATTAGTCAATTGTTCCCAACTTTAAAATTTATCATCACATTTGGAAATTTTTTTGGTATTGCACGTGAATATCAAATTAGTCCCAACAAATTGTCTGTGGTTGACTAGTTTAAAAAAAAAAAAAAAATCATATTTTGCAAACAACATATGCAAATCAAGGTCAAACAGTGATCTTGAATTAATAGTCCAACCTCATCACATAAAGTAAAAGAGACTATAATACGTAATTTAATGTTAGGATGTAAACGAGTCCTGCGGGGATATAGTACCATTGTGGGTCAGAATTGGACGTATTAAATAAGGCACAATTCCACTTTGCCAACACATTAAAATTATTTATAGTAAACTTGATTTTATTTATAAAGGTGAGAGAAAAACTGGAATAAAATTTTGGGTGGCATAAATTGAATAATTGTGTGAAAAATGAGTTCGAAGAATGAGATATCTAAAAGTAAAAAAATTTGACAAACCCACCAATCCTCCTTATGGTTGATCGTCGACTATAACCTAACGACTAACAGTGGTTACAAGATCCAATTGTTGTATATTAGGCACTTCCTCATCTAGAACCAACTTAAAATTCAAATTACAAATTTAAAATACATTTGTTTAACCAATGGTCCATATGAGGTTTGTTAGTTTTCATATTGGTCTAAACCATGTGAATCATAAGTGTGATTGGCTACAAAATACAATCGTTTTTTGACTGATCGATATTTTTTTTTACAGTATTTAACTCAAAATTCAACTCAATTGTTATCCAACTAAACTTTCTTCATTAATATTACTATGATCAAATAATGACAATCATGATAATATGCAAAATCAGAAACACAAGGATGGCACTTTTGGGTTGGAGGGTATCTCAAATTTCAAGCTCAGCCCTGCTTATAGACAGCTACAATTCTCAACTTGCTGCAATGTTAAATCAGGGTAGCAGTAAAGAATGGGAAAATGGGTGGAGATTAAAAAGAAACTTCATAAGACTTATGAGGAGGAGGAAGAATATTGGAGACAGAAGTCGAGAGTCAAATGGTTAAAACAAGGGGACAGAATTTCTATGCTTGTGTCAAAGATCAGAGAAGGAAGAACAACACTGAGATGTTGATCAAAGATAATGGGACAAAATGTGAGGGAGAAAATGAAATTCTAGGTGAAATAGTGAAGTGTTTTAAAAATATTCACATCCTCAGAACATAAAAGTGGATGATCTCAATCTTGAAGGGTTTCAGAGGGTGATTACAGACCAGATGAATCAAGAGTTGACAAAAGTTGTAGATGAAGAAGAGATAAATAAGGCTCTTATGGAGATGAATTCCAGCAAAGCCCCGGGTATCGATGGTATGACCTCCTTTTTTTTTCCAGTCTTGCTGGCTATTATTAAATCTGATTTTTGTGACGCTATTTATAATTTTTTCCAAAAAAGTTGCATTCCTCATAAAATTAACCATACTGTGATTTCCTTGATCCCAAAAATTTTGAACCCTCTCAGAGTGGCTGACTTTAGGCCTATTAGTCTTTGTACGGTTATGTATAAGACTCTATCTTAATAGACTAAAGGAAGTCCTCCCATTTTGTATTTCTCAAAACCAATCAGCTTTGGTCACGGGTAGACAGATTTTGGACAATGTCATTTTTAGCTAATGAGTGTATCCATTTTCTGAATAGTAAGAAGAAAGGAAAAAAATACTTTCTTTGCTGTAAAACTTGATATGTCTAAAGCGTATGACCGAGTGGAATGGGATTTCATTATTCTGATGTTGGAAAAACTAGGGTTCTCTAGAACTTTCATCTTTTGGATTTTTGGTTGCTTAAACTCTTTTTCGTTCTCATTTAATATTAATGGTCAACTAAAGGGCTTTGTTAAACCTTCCAGAGGCTTAAGGCAGGGAGACCCTCTTTCTCCCTACCTGTTTTTGATCATTGCAGAAGCCTTGTCTTTTTCTCTTGATCAAGCTTGTAAAAATTCCATTCTCAATGGTATTAAAATAGGTCCCCATTCTCATGATATTTCTCTTCTTCTTTTTGCTTATGATTCTATTGTCTTTTGTAAGGCTAACAGACAAAATGCTGATGTTTTGCACTCTATTTTGTTTTCCTATGGCAAAGCTTCTGGTCAGGTAATCAATCTCTCTAAATCTTCAATTATTTTTTCTAAGAACACTCATGTGGATTCGAGGGACTACATCTGCCAACTATTTGGAGGGGTCCAAGTGGTGTCATCTTCTAAATACCTGGGGATGCTCTTAGGTTTTGGAAGAACCAAATTGGATACTTTCAAATTTGTGTCAAATTGTGTTTTCTCTAGAGCGTCAAATTGAAAAAATAGGTTTTTGAGTGATGCGGGGAGGGATATTTTAGTTAAATCTGTCTTGGGAGCTTTACCTGTATATATTATGTCTTGCTTTAAATTACCAGTAGGGATTTGCTTATCTATTTGTAAAGTGATTGCTGATTTTTGGTGGGGAAACAATGGTGAGGGGAAGAGAAGAATCCACTGGGCTGAGTGGGAAAAAATTAGTTTTGTCTAATGATAGAGGGGGGCTGGGGTTTAGAAATTTCTCTTGTTTTAATGATGCTCTAATAGTTAAACAACTTTGGAGAGTGATTTTATCAACCCAACCTCCTGATGAGTAGGGTGATGAAAGGCAAATATTTCCCAAATCAAAATTTTTTGAAGTTCCCCCTAAAAATTTTGATTCTTGGCTTTGGAAATCTTGGTTAAAAGTGAGGTATGTTTTGAAATTGGGGCTGGGCTATAGAATAGGTGATGGCAGTAACATTGATATATGGAACTCAAACTGGATCATGAATTCTCCTTTAAATAATCCATTCCGCTGCTATGAAAGAGACAAACATGTCTTGAAGACTGTGAGTGACCTCTGTAGAAGAGATGGTGGTGGCTGGGATGAGGAGCTTATAAAATAAACATTCTTACCATTTGAAGCTGAGGAAATTCTAAAGCTTAGACCACCTGTTAAAGAGAAGAAGGATCAAATGGGGTGGAAGAATTGTCCAAAAGGCCATTACTTAGTCAAACATGTGTATAACTTCCTGGTGAACAAGATAACTTCCCAGAAGGATGGTACTAAAGGTAGTGGCAGTGAAGCTATGAAGAAGAGAATATGGAGGAAAACTTGGGCACTAAAGGTAAAAAGCAAAATAAAGATGTTTGTGTGGAAATGTTGGCACATGTATGTGGGTGTGAAAAAGCAACTGGTGAAGAGAGGTATGGAAGTAGACCTTATTTGCCAACAATGTGGGGAGGAGGTAGAAACCTTAGAACACATACTGTTTACTTGTACAAGAACTAAGAGGATCTGGAAAATTTCTGGCCTTTGTTGAGATGGATTGCAAGATAAAAGAAGATGACTTCAGGAAATGGTGGGCTGCTCTGATGTTGATGGATAGAGGAAACTGTAGAAAAAAGAGAATTGAGCTGACTACTTACTTACTATGGTGGCTGTGGTGTACAAGAAACAATTGTGTTTTTCAAAAAATATGGCTGGATGAAAAGTAGGTAGCAGATGGGGCAATGAAGGATTGGAGAGAATATACATCTGTTAATGAAAGGAATGAGGGAGCATAGGAGTAGTGGGAGGAGCCTAAGGAGAATGACTGCAAAGGTAGGGCAAACCGGCAAAGCTTTGTGCCAGTGCTGTAGCTGTCATTGCTTCTGTTTGGACTGGAAGAATGGAAGTCTTAGTTCAAGATTTTTGTTCCTCTGGTATGTAATTAATTAGATATAGATGTAGCTTGGCGGCTTTTGGTCCTCTGTAGTTTATTTGGACTCCTTTTTGTATGTATTGTATAGATGTTTATTGTTGTTTTGTTTAGAGTAGGGATTGCTGGTTATGGTAATCCCCCTTAAGCTTTTGTATTGTATTTTGTGGAGGGTTTGTAATGAGTCCAATCTATTGATTGAGTTTGTACATTGTTTTGGTGTGGTAATAAAATTTATATGTTTGGAAAAAAAAATGACAATCAATCTCATCACACTTTATTGAAATTTAATTCACTATTCATTCACTTGCATATTTGTAATTATATATCATTTTCAATAATCTTTTTCTTATTTTTACATCACATAAATATTAATAATTACATTCAAATACTTACTATTATAATAAAAATTCAAGATCCCACTCAATCATCCACTTATGCAATAAAATACTCCATCCGTTTTAAATTATAAGTCTTTTGACTTTTTTGATTCATCAATTTTGTTATGTATCTAGACATACTAGTACAACACCCGTGTATTACACGGGTGATTGTTGATAAATCATTCTTAAATTTTAAAATTAATGAGAAGACTATATTAAATTTAGTTTACTTTTTTTTAAAAAAAAATATATTACTATATATTTTAGAATGATATGTGTTACTTATGACTTACATATGTTATATTATATTAGTTTTTATAACTTATATCATATAACTACTTGAAATATAAATATATTAGTTACAATAATGATCAGCTACCCACGGTGGGCACATGTTAATATACCCACCGTTTATGTGACATGCACACATTGGTGATGTTAATATCTTAAAAAAAATACATCACCATGTGTGCATGCCACATAAGCGGTGGACATATTAACATGTGTCCACCGTGGGTAGGAGAACATTATTCATATTAGTTAATAAATAATTTTATTTTTCTAATTAATATTAATAATAATTTTATTATTGTTATAAAGATAAATAAAAATTATTTTTTTTATACATACAATATTGATGTTAAATCGAAACTCATCAAAAGAAGATTAATTTGACATATTACATATGTAAAACTGATAAAAAATGCAAAAGTTATTAACTTTTAAAACATATATACAATTCAATAGTTATAATAAGAAATGATATTAAAATACAATTAATACATATAACATGACCATTAATAATCAACATATATATGGTAATCCGAACCTAATTATTTTTGGTTTGGAATTAAATTAAAATTTACCCAAACTTAATAACGAAACATATAATTTTGTCACATAGGATTCCGAAGCACCAGAAATAGCTACGTAGGCTCAGCGCGTTCTGTATTTATATATAGAGGGATAGAGGGATTATTATTTAGATACATAACAAAGTGAATGTACCGAAAAAGTCAAAACGACTTATAATTTGAAACATAGGGAGTAATTCACTTTAACTAATAAATTTAATCAAAACCGATTTCATTCACCACGCCCTAAATAATTCTTGTGATCCAAAACCCATGGCAATGGGCCGAGATCGCCGGGCCATCCCGTCCGGTGGCCATACCTGGACGAACAAGACGATTTATTGAGCAACCGTCTAATCTTAAAATTCTCCATTTTTATGGATTTTAATTAAATTTTTATAACATTAATAATAATAATAATAATGATATATTCGCCGATACAAAAAGGACAAACCTAACCGCCGATGCGAAACCGATTCTCTTTTTCCATGTTTATCTGAAAACCATTTTCTATCTCTCTCTCATAATCAACGTTTTCTTTCGCTTACTTTGTGTGAACCCATTTGGGATTATCAATTCAATTGTCCAGTAAAACGCAGTTGGAAATCTTACCCGATTCCTGAATTTTTCAGATTTTCTTGAATTTGTAGATTTCGTCGTTTATTGAGTTTATATGATGGCTGCGAGTGCCAACCCGTCATCAGGCGGCCATAGCAACGCTTGCAACGGCAGTACTAATGGCGGAAAGAGTAACGGCGGCGGTAGAGAGAATGGGAATGGCGCCGGCGGCGTCTCAGCGGACAACCCCGTGGCGGGACCCACACAAGTGGCTCTCCGCCACAATCCCGGCCTGTCGCTAGATTGGACGCACGAGGAGCAGTCTATACTCGAGGATTTGCTGGCAAAGTCGGCTCCCGGTTCTTTTTTGTTTCAATATCATAGCGTGCACACATGATTTTGTCTGTCTTGTGTATATAAGTGATTTTGTTATGCGTTTCCTGGTTACAGAATGAATTCCGTATTGTTATTAGTTAAATTTTTTATACTTAGGGCGAGAAACTGCATTTCGAGGTGGTTTTCTGCTTTGTTTTGGGGTGGTGCCAACCTTATTATATATCTTTCTCAGTCCGGAATGAGGTTATGAACTTTTGTTTTTTTTTTTTTGTTTTTTTT
>CACSLK010034598.1:17617459-17632738 GCA_902706635.1 Striga hermonthica
CTGATTCGTCTATTGTCACGTGAACCTCCCCAAATAAACCTTCTGCAATATTTCTCCAGGCTCTCGCATATTGAAGAAGGTAGCCTGATTGATTGCATAGTGTAGTAGGGTAGAGAGCTTACTACCGCCTGTGTCAAGACCACCCTCCCAGCCAAAGAAAGCAACGATGCCTTCCAACCTGTCAATCGAGTCTCGGTCTTCTCAATAATTTGTTCATAAGTTTGTCTCTTAATTCTCCCATGAAGGAGCGGGACGCCCAAGTAACGGCCAAGGTCTTCTACCAGAGTAAATCCCAGCATGCTCGAGAGGGCTACACGGTTATCAATCGGTACATTTTTGGAGAAGAAGATGGTCGTTTTGGAATCACTCACTCGTAGTCCCGAGTCCTGGCAAAAACAATCAAGTACCTCACGGAGCGTAGTCACCTGATCAACTGAAGCTTCGAGAAAGAGAAGTAAGTCGTCGGCGAATAATAGATAAGGAATTTGCACACTCCCGCACCCCACAGTAATCGGTTTCCACTTCCTTCCATCAACGGCTCGCTGAATGGCATGAGCTAGGCGTTCAATGCAAAAACGATTCAATCTTTAATTAAGTGTATATCACAATCAGTAAATGGGAGATAAGTAAGTGCTTGACTAGTTAAAAAAAATAAATCATATTTTGCAAACAACATATGCAAATCAAGGTCAAACAGTGATCTTGAATTAATAGTCCAACATCATCCCATAAAGTAAAAGAGGCTATAATACATAATTTATTGTTAGGATTATAATCACAGTGTGTAAACGAGTCCTGCGGGGATATAGTACCACTGCGTGCCACAATTGCAAGACCTGGTCATTTGATGGCCAGTATATCTTGCTAAAGAAATGGTCCCCAGGCAAGGTTGAATTTTCGGTAGAAGAGGAGGTTATTAAGGTGTGGGTCCAAATACATAATCTGCCCCTTCACTGGGTAGCTATGGAAACTGGAATTAAGTTAGGAAAGTTAATTGGGAAGGTCTTGGATGTGTTGGTCCCTGCTGCTGGAAGCTGGGAAGGGCATCTTATTAAAATGTTGGTGGAGATGAAAATCTCTGAACCAATACCTAGGGGTGCTAAAGTTAAACTAGGGGAAGAATGTCAATGGGTGAACTTCAAATATGAACACCTTCAGACATTCTGCTACTACTGTGGGAAGGTGGGTCATAGTGATAGGAATTGCAGAACTAAGAGAGAAGATGTGGTTAGAGGGGTGGTTAAACATGGCCAATATGGGGAATGGCTTAAAGCTGTCCCCATAAGTTTCTTAGAATCTAGGAGTGTTCATTCTTCCACTGGGGGTAGTAGCCTAGGCAGAAGTGGAGGGGGTGAGGCTACTAGACATGATCCCCAGAGTGGGGGGGTGGGAGAGAAAAGGAGCAACCGGGGTGTTGATCCTGGTGTTCCTAATGATAGGGTGGTAGCTCTCAGGCCTTCTGTTCCTGAGGAACACATTAACATAGGAGAGGCTGCTGAGGAGGGAGAGGGGAGTAGGGGGCTGAATATTACTGCTCAGGTAGTGGAGGTCCATGATGACTCTCAACTCATGGACATCACTGTTCAGTCTGTGGATGTAGGGGGTAGAACTATTCAAAGACAGAAAAAAACCTTTGTGAGGAAAACCAGAGCCTGTGCTGCTAAAGGTACTAGGAAGAATGTTGTGATCAGGGAGAAGGGGGAGGGCCTTAAGAATAAGGGGAAAGAGAGTTCCAAAAGGGTCTTTGAGGATAGTGTTGGGTCTGATCAAGTAGATATTGACAGGGGTTCTAGTCAGAAGAAAGTCAAGGTGTCTGATATGTCTGTTTCTTTGGTGGAGGAAACCAGCCACAACTGGTCCCGAGGTGACCAATGAAAGTTGCGGTGTGGAATTGTAGAGGGTTGGGGGGACCCTCTACAATTTCCCAAATCAAAGAGTCCATGAGGACTCACCTCCCAGATTTTCTTTTCCTTTCTGAAACAAAAAAAAAAAAAAAGAAAAATTTGTTAAAACTGTTTGTAAAAAATGCAAATTTGAGAATAGATGGGTTGTTGTGAATCCTGTGGGAGCCAGAGGGGGCTTGCTTTTGTATTGGTCTGGTAACATCTCTGTGGAAAAAGTGGAGTGTTCTGAGTTTTGCATTGAAGTGTTATTTAGATTTAAAGACTGTAATGTTGCCCAGTGGGGTGTGTTTGTGTATATTAGTAGTATTCTTTCGGAAAGACTTTTTCAATGGAATGTTCTTTTGAGACATAGTTTGCAATGGGGTAGGCATTGGTTTGTGGTGGGGGGGACTTTAATGCCATTCTCTCTAACCAAGAGAAAAGTGGGGGTCTGCTGAGAGAGGAGGGTAGCTTTAAGAGTTTTAGGGACTTAATTAGGGGGTTGGGAGTAGTTGATAGTAGAGTGATTGGGCACCCCTTCACCTGGTCCAATCACAGGCAAGGGAATGAGTTTGTTGAGGCTAAACTGGATAGAATCCTCTTGTCTCCTGATTGGATTAGGACTTTCCCTAATGCTGTGGTCAGACACATTCCTTTATTCTCCTCTGACCATTGCATGCTCCTTTTGGATGCTGATGGTATTGTTGCTAAGTCCCCTAGGAGGTTTTATTTTGATAATAGGTGGTCTAAGGTGGAGGGTTACCATGATGTCATTGATAAGGCTTGGAATTTGCAAGTTGGGGGTCACAGTCTTTTCAGTATCCAAAGTAGAATTAAAAATGTTAGACAAGCCATCTTGAGGTGGCTCTCTACTTTTCCCCATAATTCTGCTAAGGAAATTGATAGACTTAAAGCTAGGATGGAAAAATTAGAGGACCAGGGGGCTTTCAAGGACTGGGAGGAATGGAGGAGTTGTAGAAATATGCTTCACATTGCCTACAGGCAAGAAGAAGCTTATTGGCAACAAAAAGCTAGGGTTGAGTGGTTGAAGGGTGGGGATAAGAACACAAAGTTCTTTCAAGCCTCTGTTAAACAGAGGAGAATGGGGAATAGTCTGGATAACCTTTGTAGAAGTGATGGGTCTAAATGTGTTAGTGATCAGGATACCATTAGTGTGCTTGAAGAGTACTTTGCCAATTTGTTTAAATCTACCAATCCTTGTGTGGAGTCCTGCAATCTTGAGGGCATTCCACACTCTATCTCCTCAGATATGAATTCCAAGCTTTCTGAAGCAGTTTCAGAGGAGGAGATATGAGAAGCTCTCAGTGATATGCATAATGACAAAGCTCCAGGTGAGGATGGCCTCACTGTGGGCTTTTTCCACAGTTCCTGGCCCATTGTGAAATGTCACATTTGGGAGGCTGTTTCTAATTTTCAAAAGAGTGGTAGAATTCCTAAGGGTATTAATCATGCCATCATAACCCTTATTCCTAAGAAAAAAAATCCCACTCAAGTTAGTGAGTTTAGACCCATTAGCCTGTGTAATGTCATGTATAAAATTATAGCTAAGGTGCTTGCTAACAGGCTTAAGACTGTTCTTCATGTGTGCATCTCTTCTGCTCAATCTGCATTTGTTCCAGGAAGACAAATCCTGGACAATGCAATTATTGCTAATGAATGTATTCATTACATCAATAGCAAGAGGAGAGGGAGAAGTAGGTTTATGGCTGTTAAATTGGACATGTCCAAGGCTTATGATAGAATTGAGTGGGATTTTCTAGCCAAGGTTTGCCTGAAGATGGGTTTTAGTCAGAAGTTTGTGAGTTGGATTCTTGCTTGTGTTAGTAATACCTCCTTTAGTTTTAATGTGAATGGGGTGCAGGCTGGGTTTGTGAGGGCTAGTAGAGGTTTGAGACAAGGGGATCCTTTATCCCCTTATCTCTTTATCATAGTCTCTGAGGCTTTTTCTAATTTGATTTGTCAAGCTAGAGTGGATAGAAGATATCAAGGTATTAGAGTGGGGAGAGAGGCTCCTGTTATATCTCACTTGTTTTTTGCTGATGATTCCTTGCTCCTATGTAAAGCTGATTCTGCTCATGCTCTTACTATTCTCAATATCCTTTCTGAGTATGGGGCTGCCTCTGGGCAGTGTGTTAATCTTTGTAAATCCTCGATATATTTCTCAAAAAATTCAGACTATGCCACTATCTCTGGGGTGTGTAGCATTTTAAAGGGGATCAAGCAAGTTAGAACTTCTAAGTACCTGGGTCTACCCTTGGGAATTGGAAGATCTAAGAGAGAAACATTCAAATTTGTGAGTGAGGTAGTTAAAAACAGAATCTCTAGCTGGAAAAATGTTTATCTGAGTGAGGCAGGTAGGGAGGTGTTGTTAAAATCTGTGATAGGGGCAATCCCTAATTATATTATGTCCTGCTATAGAGTGCCTGTGAGTGTGTGTAATGATATTTGTAGGGATGCAGCTAATTTTTGGTGGGGAAAAAAAGATCATGGGGAGGGTTTTAAATGGCATTGGGCTAGATGGGACAAATTAACTCAGGATAGGAGTGAGGGGGGTTTAGGGTTTAAAGATTTGAGAGATTTTAATGAGGCTCTGTTGGTGAAACAATTATGGAGGGTTCTTACTATGCCTAATCTTTTGATGAGCAGGGTGATTAAGGGTAGATACTTTCCTAGGTCTAAGTTGTGGGATGTTGAGATTAAAGGAGGGGACTCTTGGTTGTGGAAGTGTTGGATGGGTGCTAGAAAGTCTCTGAAGTTGGGCCTTAGATTTAGGATTGGGGATGGGAGGCTAGCAGATATTTGGGATTCTCCTTGGATCCCAGAGATAAAAGGGTTTGTGCCAGTTTGTGGGTTCCCAGGGGATAGGATTAGATTGAGAAAGGTGAGAGAGCTTATGGGGGTTGGGGGTTATCAGTGGGATAGGGATCTTATTCACCAAACTTTTGATCCAGTTACTGCCAAAGCTATCATTAATATCCCTCTGAATGTTGTGAGTATGAAAGACAGATGGGTGTGGCATGGGAAAAAAGATGGAGTGTTTTCTGTGATTAATGTTTATGATTTGATTAGGAATCAGGGTAAACAGGAGGGTAAGGATAGGGGGTGTAGTGCTAGGAATCGTATGGACAGGATGTGGAAGGTTACTTGGGGTCTTCCTATTCAGAATAAGATTAAAAATTTTCTGTGGAGGTGCTGCAATAATTTCATTAACTCCAATATGCAAATGGCTAGAAGGGGTATTGATTGTGACTTAATCTGTGAGTTGTGTGGGGAAGGAGTGGAGGATTTGAATCATATTTTGTTCAATTGTTATAGGGCCAGATTGTGCTGGAAGTTAGTAAGAGTGGGCTGGGATAGGGTTGATAGGAAGGATACTGATTTTGGCGTGTGGTGGTATGAGGTTTGTACTGCTCCTAAGGCCAACCACATGATTGATAGGATTAGTTTGTCTACTTATTTACTATGGTGGCTTTGGAAAACTAGGAATTGTTGGATTTTCCAACATAAATGGGTTAAGGAGCACAGGGTAGTCCAACAGGCCTATGATGATTGGCAGCAGTTCAAAGAATGTGAGAGATTAGGTAGAGAGATTGGGAGAGATAGGGGTGAGAGGGATGTGGGAGGGGGTGAAGAGAGGGATATCATCTTTGGGAGCAATGTGGAGAGAGAGGGAGGGGGGGAGAGTAGGGGGAGCATTGGGGTTGCTGTTAGTTGCTGGGTGCAAGAAGGAAGAATGGGAATGGGTGGTAAGGCTTTTAATGCAGACAAGGATCTTCAATTGTGGGATACATCTAGGGACTTTAGTGGCAGTTCAGTGGAGGCCTACATTGAAGGAACTTGTTGGATTCTTGAGCAAGCTGTAGCCAAAGGGTGGAGGAACATCAACTGTTATTTGGACTCCAAGGCTATGATTGAGTGGCTGCAGCAGATGTCTGAAGATGGGGAGCAGATGGATACTAGAACTTCTGATTTCAAACATCTCTGTTCTCTTTTTAATTTCTGTGCTTTTTCTTTTAATGTTAATTTGTGTAAAGATTGTAGCTTTATAGCCAAGATGGCTTTGCAAGGTGATTCTTAGAACATCATTCTATTGTTACTTGGGTAGATGTTTTGGTCTGCTTATGTAACATTTGTGCCTATTTAGGCCTCGCATTGTAAGATTTTTATTCGAGTAATTTTATGTTGTTTGTCGTTTGGAAAAAAAAAAATAAGGCACAATTCCAATTTGCCAACAAATCACAAATTTTGATAGTAAACTTGATTTTATTCAGAGAAAATTTGGAATAAAATTTTGGGTGGCATAAATTGAATAACCGTGTGAAAAATGAGTTCGAAGAATGAGATATCTAAAAGTAAAAATTTTGACAAATCCACCAATCCACCTGATGGTTGATCGTCGACTATAACCCAACGACTAACAGTGGTTACAAGATCCAATTGTTGTATATTGGACACTTCCTCATCTAGAACCAACTTAAAATTCGAATTAAAAATTTAAAATGTATTTTTTTAACCAATGGTCCATATGATGTTTGTTAGTTTTCATATTGGTCTAAACCCTGTGAATCATAAGGGTGTGATTGGCTACAAAATACAACCGTTTTTTGACTGATCGATATTTTTTTTTTTTTTTTACAATATTTAACTCAAAATTCAATTCAATTGTTATCCAACTCAACTTTCTTCATTATTACTATGATCAAATAATGACAATCAATTTCATCACACTTTATTGAAATTTAATTCACTATTCATTCACTTACACATTTGTAATTATATATCATTTTCAATAATCTATTGCTTATTTTTACATCACATAAATATTAATAATTACATTCAAATACTTACTATTATAATAAAAATTCAAGATCCCTCTCAATCATCCACTTATGCAATAAAATACTCCATCCATTTTAAATTATAAGTCGTTTTAACTTTTTTGATTCATTCATTTTGTTATGTATATAGACATATTATTATCTAGATACATAGCAAAGTGAATGTACCGAAAAAGTCAAAACAGACTTATAATTTGAAACGGAGGTAGTAATTAACTTTAACTGATAAATTTAATCAAAACCGATTTCATTCACCACGCCCTAAATAATTCTTGTGATCCAAAACCCATGGCAATGGGCCGAGATCGCCTGGCCATCCCGTCCGGTGGCCATACCTGGACGAACAAGACGATTTATTGAGCAACCGTCTAATCTTAAAATTCTCCATTTTTATGGATTTTAATTTAATTTTTATAATAATAATAATAATAATATAATAATAATAATGATATATTCGCCGATACAAAAAGGACAAACCTAACCGCCGATGCGAAACCGATTCTCTTTTTCCATGTTTATCTGAAAACCATTTTCTATCTCTCTCTCATAATCAACGTTTTCTTTCGCTTACTCTGTGTGAACCCATTTGGGATTATCATTCGGATATCAATTCAATTGTCCAGTAAAACGCAGTTGGAAATCTTACCCGATTCCTGAATTTTTCAGATTTTCTTGAATTTGTAGATTTCGTCGTTTATTGAGTTTATCTGATGGCTGCGAGTGCCAACCCGTCATCAGGCGGCCATAGCAACGCCTGCAACGGCAGTACTAATGGCGGGAAGAGTAACGGCGGCGGTAGAGAGAATGGGAATGGCGCCGGCGGCGTCTCAGCGGACAACCCCGTGGCGGGACCCACACAGGTGGCTCTCCGCCACAATCCCGGCCTGTCGCTAGATTGGACGCACGAGGAGCAGTCTACACTCGAGGATTTGCTGGCAAAGTCGGCTCCCGGTTCTTTTTCGTTTCAACATCATAGCGTGCACACATGATTTTGTCTGTCTTGTGTATATAAGTGATTTTGTTATGCGTTTCCTGGTTACAGAATGAATTCCATATTGTTATTAGTTAAATTTTTTATACTTAGGGCGAGAAACTGAATATCTAGGTGGTTTTCTGCTTTGTTTTGGGGTGGTGCCAACCTTATTATATATCTTTCTCAGTCCGGAATGAGGTTATGAACTTTTGGGTGTTTTTTTTTTTTTTTTGTTTGTATTCCTGTGTTGCCGCTATTTTTGGAGCTTGTATTATTATTTCAATGTTATGAGCGATAGTTTTGGTACGCCAAGGAAATTTAGGTGGGATTATTTGCAGTGTTATGAGATCTTATAAAATTATAAACACTGGGTAGTTGAAGTGAACTTGGTGCCAAACCAAACTAGTTCACAAGTATTATGCTGTTACTCTGTTTCCTCTATCTTCGTTTTTGAGGTGGTGGGTTAACATGTTTGTATTTGCTATCTGTAACTGGCCCTATAATTTGATCTTGAGTGCCGATTGCTGAGAATGACAAGTTATAAGAGCTCGTCACCCCATGGGCTGAAATACTAGTCAGATTAAAAAGAGCTCATGCCACTTACAGATGACACTTTACAAACAATCCGAGTTTCAATTACCATGAACTAACTGACGATGAGTAGGAGCTTTGTTTGTGCTGCTTGACCTTAGTTGGTGTCCATGTCGGTCTGTTCCAGCTCATAGTTTGTAAAATAATAAAAGATGACCATGAATGATAGTCCACTCATGTATGCCTTCATGGTGTCTGTTGGAATGTTCACTAGTGAGTTGTTCCATATTGATTAATTAGAGGAACTGTGCCAAGCTTATAAGCATAGTGAAACACCAATTGATTTTTGGATGAAACCTTATTTAGGGGCAAGTAGGCTCACCCTTTCAGTGGGTGCGCTTCAATTGTGTAGGACCGCACTAAAGTCCTCTGGAGTGTATAAATTGACTATAGGTCTAATGTGGGACCTGCGGCGACTCGATTGATTGTGCCAAAGATGGGACATGCGATTAGCAAAGACTAGCAAGTGAGGGGTATATGAATGTTCACTCGTGAGGTGTCCACATTGATCAATTAAGGAAAATGAGCTAAGCTTTTAATCTTAATGAGGCACTCCTCCTATCACCAATTGATTTTGCAATTGAATTTTACTTAGGTAGTGACTAGCGACACTCTTCATTGGGTGCACTTCACTTGAGGAGGACGCACCAGCCCCCCTGAATGTATAAATATAAAAGTGGCATACTTTTCCATTGGAGTGTTGTTTTCGAGTGAGGAATTGTGAAATCCATACTAGGTGGTTAGTATTCTTGTTCACCCGATCACATGGCTCATATATAAATGAAGTTCCATGAATATTCACATACTCGTGAATAATGTGCACTTGTGGGTCACTGTTTCTTTTGCAGTCATTTGTCGTATTTTCATCGTTTGCAAGTCGACCAACAACATGGATACACTAGACATGATAAGAATCAAGGAAATAATTAAAGCTGTTACATGTATGAACTTTTAAGAGTTTATGTAACTGGGTAGTCCTCTTACCTGGTAAAATAATTCAAACAAGGGCCACTTGAGCATTTATGAAGTTTACTTATCTTGCTCTCTAGTATCACTTTTCTATCCATGCTTACAGCTTAGACAAAGACTTGAACGAAAAACTTCGTAGTCTAACCTTAGCCACCCCATTAAGACAATACTGCATTGACCCTTTTGTTCATGTTGGCCATATGTACTGAACTGACTGGCAGTTCTTTCTGCAAATTTCTGTGAACCAAGTTGATTTTTACATAACTACTGCAAATCTTTATGATGTTCCATCCACGTGGTGGCATGCGTTAGTTTTTTCCCGTATCCTTCTAATAACAGGTGAACTTTGTTTGCAGGTATGCCTCAGAATCCACTGTTGTTCGTTATGCTAAAATTGCTCAGGCGTTGAGTGATAAAACTGTTCGAGATGTTGCACTACGTTGCAGATGGATGAGTGTGAGCTCTCTCTTTCCATACTTGGGCTAATTCTCCCTTTTCTTTTGGATGTTTCGTAATGAGATTTTCAGGATAAGTGTTATGATCTTCGACATGTTTAATACATAACTGAATGTAAAATCATGTAGGTTCATGATATCCATTACTTTATTTTCTTTTCCTGGGAATGAGGTGGGGTAAGAAATTAGCTCATGACTCCTGTCACATGTGCCTGGGTCATAGTTTTTTTCCTTGTATTTAATGTTTTAGCTATTCGACGATCTCCATCGAGGTGAGGCTCTTTTATAAGAGCGAATAGATGTCCCTCTACTCCTGTGCTAGACATTCGGCTTCGAGTATTATTAATAAACAAAGAATTAGTAACACTTTGCCATGTCAAACTATATTGATTGATGTATTCAATTTCTCTTAGGAGAACCTTACTTTCTTGAAGTATTAGGATATACAGTTTTGAAAGAACATAAAAACACTGGCTTGTTGCCAACTCTGGGGAGTGTCCAGCAAAAATTCACTTTTTGAATTTCTAGTTGAGGAAAGGTGTGACGATTTTGGATTGAATATATAACTAACATAGATTCTTTCACTGATGAGCCTGACAAGTGGTCTCTTAAAAGAATAAAAATGAAATACTAAATGGATGAAAAGGTGCTATGTTTTCTATTTCACCATAGTATGTGAGATTGGTAGACTACAAAAACAGGAGAAGAAGTAACCGAATTCAGCATCTCAACTATTTCTACTTTCTGCTAAGCCGAGCAATCCTGATTTAAATGGTTTACTGTTTGCAGAAAAAGGAGAATGGAAAGCGGAGGAAAGATGAGAACAGTTCAAGGAAGAACAAAGACAAAAAGGTAGGCTAACTGAACAGTTTTTTCTACCTGATACGCCTCTCCCAGTGCAATTGCGGGCTACAGGAAACTGTGGAGATTTTTCCAAGTCATGTTATATGTTGTGCATGCTATCAAGTTCTGGCTTCACACATAGTTTTTCCTAATAGTTTTTAATGTTTACATTTGCTTTGACATAATCTGAAGCTATTTCTAGTTTTTTAAGAAATTTCTGTCTGTATTTGAGAATTTGTTATCGCACAGTTGGCATCCTATAAGGGGTTGGGAACATCTGTTCCTAGTGAGGTTGTTTAAACAAATTCCTATTTACTCTGATTGGTTGTAGTTTTGCTATTGGCTAGCATTAGCTGATTCATGCAAGGCGAGGCTCAGTTGAGGACCACTGACTTGGATGAAAAACAAACAGATGTTATATGTCTATTTCCTTCAATTTGTTTTGCGTAGCTTGATATAAAATGAGTTAAGTTTGATCATTGATGATCTATATGCCTATTTGACATCTCAGCATTATCTAATAAGATGTTATTAACTCGGACTTAGTGATCTATTTAGTTACGTTGGAAAGTTTGCCAGTGTAATCAACCTGTAATTTAGAACAAAAGGAAGAAGCGGATAATTTGTCATGATTAGGAGAGCTCTTGGCTACTCCACCACTATTTATATTGCGGCAGTTTGGTTTAGTGATACTTTGAAGCGAAGTGAAACTCAAATAAGTTATTTTGATACATTTTATTCCTTTTTTTTGGTGGCTTTGGCTTAGTTAATCTTGTGCCAGTTGATCATTTGACTGAATATTTCACTTTCCTCCTGGGATTGTCAGGAAAAAGTTACAGACCCAAAATCTTCTCAAGTTGCAAACCGCTCCAATGGCCATCCCTATGCTCAGTCAATGATGTCAGCAGACAGCGATGATGGAATCTCATTTAAAGGTAAACACACTCTTATCTTTTCTTACTATGTAAATGGTCAGTCTCTTTCTCTTCTCTCAAACTTAGTGGCTTCCGATTGCTTGTTTTGTAAAAGCACATCGATTTCATATATGGTAACAAATGGTGTCAATGAAGACCTAGTTCTGTAATCTAATCACGATGAAGTTGGTAAAAGTTTTCTGTGACCATAATTAGATTTCTGTTGGCATCATACTCTTTTTTTGCTACCAAAGTTCTTAGGCTTTGTAATGTAAGTGCCAGAGACATTTCAATCTTTTGTTTAGTCAGATATTAAAAGGATGTCATGATTTAGAATCAGGCTTACAGTAGCTCCTGGAGGTTATGGAATTCTTATGTGTTAGTTTGGTACTTCGCTTGGAAGTTTTTAGAGTTCATTTACCCTTGTTAGGAATTGCTTCAGTCAGGTGTAGAAAGGTGCATGGTTTTCTCAAGATAGTGCCCATCTAAAGTGTATAAATTCTTTTATGCATGTCTAAAAAGTCTCTCTCTCTCTCACACATTTAATTTATTATCACTGATTATGTTTAGTTATAAATTAGATGGTTACTTCTATGAATCTGGTGATAATCTTATTAGCTCGTGTTGTTTTTCGTTGTGAATCAAAATGGCTTCCAATATTAGTGATCTTTTGGTAAGCCAAAGTTGTTTTTTGGTAAGTTTGGTTTGCTTGGTAAAAGTCAACCCCCTCCCCCGTTTAATGGATGGCGAATTTTGATAAATGCAATAACTATTCTACCCGTCATATATAATATTTTATTTATTTGTTTCTTATACCATTAAGGGCATAATTGTCATTCTTACATTAATTTCCGTCCGCTTAATTTTGAACCAAATAAGAATTACCACTTTCCATCCACTCCCCTTCTAAGAAATCCTCCCAAACGAAGTAAGATTATCTTACATCCCCTCCACCCCCTCCATTAAAATCCCTCCCCTCCCTTCCTCCAATTGAACCAAACATTTAAGTATAGTATATTCGGACACATAAAATGAAATTGTTTGTTTAGACCTATTCACTTGACATATTTGGTGCGACTTTGATGTTGTGTTCTCTTCTCAGACAGTTGTATTGATTCACATTCCGTGCTATCTTGAAATTCAGTTTTTTTTCAAAGCTAAGCATTTGTTAGCACCTGAGAAAATCACATGGTTATAGCTTGCTTGCAATTGGCAAGCATGCAACTTGCATACTATGGCCTTGATTTTTTTGGCCTTGTTCAATTATTGTCAGATATGAACTTTAAACTTTAAGCAACCTTATATTCAAATGTATTTCAGCTATTGGTGGAGCTGCTGGGCAGCTTCTTGAGCAAAATGCTCAGGCGTTGGACCAAATTTCCGCCAATTTTTCTGCCTGCAAGGTACTTGCAGCTTCTATCCATTTAAATTCTCAATTTTTCGAATCTCCTTTTACATGGATATTCTTTAGGATTAGGTAGGACCACGTAACAGTTTGGTTATGGTATCAATTGGTTGGCTTTGCAAAATTTGGACTTCACCAACTTATTCAATTGTAAACATTGTAATGTACATCTCAGGGCCTAGTCAATTTACAATTTTCAAAATACTTTTTGCTGAATGGATCAGCTTTATTAAGAACATGGTACATAGTTTATACTTAGGCAATGACTTATCGTAAGTAACACCATATCCATTGTTTGATGTGCAGATTCATGAGAATATCAATCTTTTCTGTCAAGCTCGGAATAATATTGTTTCACTCTTAAATGAGTAAGTCAGACACACTGCTCCTATTGTTGTTTAACATTCCTTGCATGTTTTTTGAGCTGTAGCTGAAGATTTTGGGGGTGCTATTGAATATACTTTCATATATATATATATATATATATATATATTTTAATTTCTGGTTAAGAATAGGAATAAGAAACTTGCAAGAGAAGAATGATGATTTTTCATCATATAGCTGTGGTATAAATATAGCTAGAAGAATAATTGAAAATGGTTGCTTGTTAGAAATATTTGTGTGAGTATTGTAAATTTCAGTAGGAATTGTGTGGTAATGATTGCTCTTCAAGGAAAGATGTGTAATGGAACCCAGAAAGGCGAGAATAAGTGAATAGAGAATAATTTGGAAGTTTTCATATGTGATCACTCATTTGGTATTAATTCTCCGTTGATGCAATTCAAATTAAGATAAATTCATTTACAATCGCCCCATTGTTTTTCTTCTTTTGTCCTTCAATACTTTGGTAATTTTGGATTATGAATGATTTGGCAGTTAAAACGATCGTCTGTTTACTTATGGTAATGGTGGGATTCTATTTCTTTCTTTCTAGATGTTACCTTCAAAATCCGATACCCACATTTGGCTAGCCATTTCTAAGTTTACCACATACGAACACTTCGGGATTTCCTTACAATTCTTCTATTTTACGTGTTGCTGATGATTTTTGTTGGCACACTAACATGAATACAATCGCTTTATCCGTATAGAGGTCATATGTACATAGCAAACATCTAGTTTGAACCTGCAGGTTTCAAATCTTTCCTAATATCCGAAGTTCTTTGGTCATATGACAATAAATATTACTGTCGTGTTCTTCTATTGACTCGGACATTCTAACTGGAAAATTTTGAATGGCAGCTTAAGTGACATGCCGGAAATAATGAAGCAGATGCCACCTCTTCCCGTGAAGCTGAACGAAGACCTTGCAAACTCCATTCTTCCTCGTACATTCATGCCGAAGAAACCTTGAGATATCCTCATATGGGTAGCATCCGGGTCATTAGAGCTTTCATTTAGAAGTCGGTTTGCTCGTCTCATGATGAATCTAAAATATCTGTAAACATGTGTCCCCCTTCATTTTTATGTAGTTGTGGCAAAATAAGTTGGCTAATCAGCTCAAGTTTAGCTTCAAGTGTTATGTGAAGGTGGTGTTTAACTTTTGCTCATCCTTCACTTCAAGTCTGTTGACATGTCTTACAAAATAGTCTAGCGTAGAGTTCATTTTTACGACTGTAAATAAGGGTAGGCGTAAATAATTTGACGTTCTCAAGTATCGCTGTGTAGAAACCGTTCAAGCACGTACGCAAAATTCTGCATTTATGAACTTCGAATAACCGATTAGATGGTTGTCTCTCTCTCTCTCTCTCTCTCTCTCTCTCTCTCTCATTTCAACTTCTTTTAACTAGTGGATCAACATAAGCCCGTGTGAGTTTGTGTGTAAGATCCAGCGTAAACTGTGTTAGATTAAATGGTAAATTTTTTTGTAAATATTGGTAGCATCGAATCTTCTATTGAGCCCAACTTTCATGGCAATCAAGACCGAAGGTTCAGGTTCCCACTGCAGTGTTCAAGCTTTACGAGTTTGCGTCCTTTTCGTTCCAACTTTAAAAGTTACCAATTGTTTTCATGAAAAAGTGGTTGATTTAAAATGATATTTATGATAATATGAAATATATTATAATACAATTATATGTAATATTGATAAGTGTACTGCATAATATAAACTTGGACTCATGTATATAATTGCATATATTGTTCATGAGCTACTTTTAAGCTCAAAAGGCAACTACAAGCACGGTTTAGGGGCAACTCAGTTGGTAGCACTTTTTATTTGGGACTACTAGGTCGGTTTGAGGGGCAACTCAGTTGGTAGCACTTTTGATGTAGCGAAAGCGTGAACGAACGGGAAGATACAAGGAGATACTCTCTCCAGAATACGGGATACTCTCCCAAAAGAAAACACGATCAATTATTTTCATTCATCAAATTCTACTCCCCAATAA
>CACSLK010034598.1:17673557-17694192 GCA_902706635.1 Striga hermonthica
AAAAAAAAAAAAAAAAAAAAAAAAAAAAAAAAAAAAAAAAAATTGTACATAACTATACAGCTTAGGAGTGTCTAATTCACTGACAACATATAACTAATCAAGCTGAAAAATATTTCAGCTGAAAACACACAGCAAGACATGTATTATACATATATCCCAAAAAAGAGGAAAAAAAAAACAAAAAAAGAAACAAAAAGGAGACATACATATTAAATACAAACATGGATTATTCTTCTTCAGATCCTCTCTCACCATTGTTGTTCATCAACAAAACAATCCATTAATATACACGCTACGATCACGCCCGAACGATGAGCTCCACAAGCTTCTCTTCGTCTTCCTCCTCCACCGGCACCACCAGCATCTCGTCCTCGGTCGTGAAATTGTACCTCTCCCCCACCGCCCTCAGCAGCTGGTAAACCTCGAACATAGTGGGCCTCTCCTTGTGGGCCGGGCCCACACACCTACACGCAACCTTCATAAACTGATAAACCTCCCCATCAAACCCCTTCCCCACCAAGCACTCATCGACCGCGTCCCTCAGCCTCGACTCCCCAGACAGGCCCAACACCCACTCGGCAAGGCTCCCCTTGAACCCCTCGTGGGCCCGTGGGCCCACATGGGTCGGCTTCTCTCCCGTCGCCAGCTCGAGCAGCACGACCCCGAAGCTGTACACATCACCTTTTGGGGTGGCCACCAGGGTTCGCGCGTACTCGGGCGCCACGTAACCCAAATCCCCGAACTCGCCATTGACGAATGTGCTGAGGTGGGTGTCGACCGGGTTCATGAGTCGGGCCAGCCCGAAATCCGAGATCTTGGGCTCGTAGCCCGAGTCGAGAAGGATGCACTTGGAGCTGATGTTGCGGTGGATGATGCGCGGGTTGCAGCTGTGGTGGAGCCACGCGAGGCCCTTCGCGGCCCGTGTGGCGATCTTGAGTCGAGTGGGCCAGTCCATCACGGGCCCATTTTTATTGTGGAGACAGTCGTGAAGGCTGCCGTTGGGCATGTAACTGTAGACGAGGAATCTTTCGTTTTTGGTCAGGCAGTACCCGACGAGCGGGACGAGGTTGCGGTGTTTTACGTTCCCTAAGGTTGTCATTTCGGAGACAAATTCCTTTGACGAGTGCTGAGTGTCCTGAAGGCGTTTGACCGTGAGGGAGGTCCCGTCTGGGAGTTGGGCCTTGTACATTGTCCCGGTTCGGCCCGAACCGATTATGTTCTCGTTGCTGAAGTCGTTGGTCGCCTTCATGAGGTCGTTCAGGCTCATCTTCGAGACCGATTTCTCAAACATCGACAGCTGTGAACAGAAAGTTGCGATTTTTTTAATCTTAGACAACAATTATCAAACCTCAAAGTTTTCTGATTCAGCCTTTTGTCACTCTGATTCTTAAAAAAACGACCCTCAAAGTTTTTCTTATTTACCGAAAAGGAAATCAGAATATCTTGAAAAGGTTCGCATTTCTTTGCATATCAACCCTTATTTTGTAAGAGAACTATACATTTTTTTTTTTTCCTCATTTGGATTGACTGACTACTATCCCTGTATTTACGGTTAAAACTTCAAAAAGAAAAAAAAAACGTAAAAATGCCTTGCCTTGACGTGCTTAGCACCCTTGATACTCTTGGCCCATTTGTTCCCGAGCGGGTCATCTTCCTTCCTCTTCTTCAGAGACATCTTACGCATATATAAGTACATACCAACAACGACACCTAAAGCCCCAGCAGCAGCACCAGCAACAATTCCACCAATTATTGCCGGGTTTCGATTCTTCACACGGCCCATGCAAAGAGGCAGCCCAGGCCCGCCACAAAGGCCCGGGTTACCCACATAACTATCAGCTCCAATGGCGGTGGAATTATAAAATCCGGGCACAGGCCCAGTCAGCTGGTTCCTCGCCACTGAGAACAACTTCAGTCGGCCCAACTGACCAATCTGTGAAGGTATTTGACCGGTCAACCGATTATTGTCCAGCTTGAGTGTGTTCAAGAAAGTGCAGTTCGCAAGATTCACCGGAATTTCACCCGAGAACTGATTTGATGAGAGGTCGAGGGAGGTGAGTAGGCCAATGTAACGAGAGATATTAACCGGAATCTGTCCGTGAAGCTCGTTGCTCGAGAGGTCGAGGCCCGTCATGGACGAACAATTTTGTAAGCCCAACGGGAATTCGCCCCTTAGTCCCATGCCAGAGAGTTTGATGTTTAGGACCTGGTTGTCATTTTCGTGCCAGCACTCGATGCCGTTGAAGTTGCATATTTGTGTGTGGGTCGCGTTGGTGAAACTCCAGGTTTCTAAGTAGTTGTTTGGGTCTTGCAAAGAATGTTTTACGGCTGAAAGGCAGTCGATATCGCTTTGACTTGCGTGGGAGAGTTTGATAATAACCGGGAGGAGACATGTTAAAATGGCAATGAGAGCGTGTGGGGCATGGAAATTAGATGACATATTCGTTTATTTATTACGGAAAATGGCCTTAAGAAAGGTCCTCGAAATGTATAAGAACGGTTTCAAGATTGATATCGCATGACAAGACTCGGAGTTCTGTTCCTGAGAGAAGATCCAAAATCAGGCTACATATAGAAAATGTTTCGAGTAAAAAATGCAAAAGGCAACTATGAATGAAGAGTGCTTAACGGGTAATCAGGCATGATCTCAATGTAAGAGGAACAAATGGCAAGTTGACATAATGAAATAAATTGACAAGAGATCATCATCGCACGTCTATGTGGATGCTTAGGAGTTCAAGAAAGTAACAGGTACTAAAGCTTTACCATCTAAAGAAGCCCAAACAGGTGAAAAGAAAAGACAGAACACAGAGGATGACTCCCTAGGATAAGAGTCATATGTCTAAGGTGAAAGCTATGAGACAAAAAAAAGAACTTTCATGTACAATCCTGCATAGCCTTGAACATTATCAAATCCATTTTCTCCGACCAAATCGTACAATAGCAAGAACAAATTCCAAGGTTTTATGACTCTAAGGAACATATCATGCTTGCATATCCATCCATTTTCTCTACCGAATACGCTGCAGTAAGTTTCATCTTGTTTGAGATATATCAAATACTTTTGGCAAGTGACATAAGAAAACATCAAAGGACAAGGAAAAGTAGAAAGAAGAAAACTCACAAGAATCTTAAAAAACCAAGCTGAACAAAAAACAAAACCTTAATAGTTTTCCTTTCAGTGAAGATCATACAGCCACATAAAAGGTAAGAACCTAAAAGGCCAACAAGAGTGAACTCAATCATGAACAAGTAAGAATTCACATGACAAATCAATCAAACTCACCTGTTAGGCTGCAATCCCACAAAAGTTTTACTGAAAATACAAAAGGGTTTACCAAACAAAACAAACTATAAACCCCTGAACTCAAAATCAGCCAAAATAAAAGGGGAACAAAAAAAAATATCAAACCCTTCTGAAAGTCATCCAAAAGTCAGCAGCAAACATCACTGAATAAACAAACTAAAAAAAACCCACAAACAAGACACGAGATTACACAAATTTGATACACCCCTTGTAGAAAAATATAAATAAAAAAGACTCTTAAAAAAAAAAAAAAGGAGAACTCTACCTGGGTAGTGTGAAAGATTGGATCTTTGGTGCTCAAACTTCAAAAGGGAGACTTGGGAGTGGACCGAACATATATAATAAAATGGGGTTTGCAAGAATGATTATTATTATGTGATTAGTACTTTTCGAAAACAAAATCCCAAATCTGTGTTTAACTGTTGAATTTCGTGTCCAAGACGGTGAAGACTGTGAGAGCGAGACTCTTGAGTCCTCTCTCTATTCATTTATCTATTTCATTTTCCCTTTTCTTGCCCCCTTTTTTTTATGATTTTTTTTTTTTTTAATTGTTTTGTCTTTTTACAGTGGGTGGAGCTGAAAGACTGGAGAGTGGGACTGCAAAGCGAGAAAAAGATGGTAAAGAGAAAACCTATGAGACGACCATAAATTGCTTGACTTTTCTTGTGCCCCAAAAGCGTGTTGAATTAGCAATTCTTTGACCACCAACTAGCCCACGTCTAATTCTAAGACGCACTTGTGATATAAATAAAATCAGAATTGAATTTTTTAATTAATTTAGTTAATTTATTGAGATATTTTTTAATAAAGTTGATTGAGTGAATTATTTAGGGGATGCTTGGACATAATTTTTATTCAAAAAAATTTATTTATTTTAATCAATTATTTTTTTAACTCAAATCTAAATCGACTTTAATTCAATCACACTATCATCAAGTTTATCAAATAATTAAATAATAATTCTTAATCATTCTTATACATTATATCAACTTTAATTCACTCACATAATTTTAACTAGGGCAATGCTATATGTACACCCCTTTTTAATAAATTACACAAAGGGGGTGTACTATATGTACACCCATTTTTTTACACACAAGGGGGTGTACATATAGACACCCCCTTTTAACTATTCATCATTTCACATTATATCTCTCTTATTTTTACAGCAAAATCGATTTTTATTATTTTACTGTAAAATTTATTTTTAATATAAAATCAAATTCACACTAGCAATTAACATTACAACCTTTTTCAAAATTAACCATACCAAAAAAAATCTAAACAAAATCAAAAGATGTTAAATCCAAGCATCCCCTAGTGATTTTTTAATTTCTATTAATATTTAAAATATAATAATTTAATTGAGGTGATGTAGAAATAAGAGATAAGTTATTGAAAATAATTAAAAAACATGTGAGTGGAAGAGTAGTAAATTAAAGTTGATTTAATGAGTGAGAACTTATGATGATTGATTCATATTTATTTAATTATATTAATGATATTAAAGATCAATTGGTTTGATTCAACTTGAGTTAAAGGATGTAAAAAAATTTTTCGATCAGTCAAACTATGGGGAAAGCTAGGGTTCCGTTACGGTATCATCCCGTCGGATCATCTATATTCTATTAACTACATGTGTATCCAACGGTTAAAACACCATACGGAATAATACCGCAATTCCAAACTATGTTATATTTTATAGCCAAACACGTCTTAAGACATCACAAACCTCTTGAGATATAAATAAAATCAGAATTGAAGCTATTAATTATTTTAGTTAATTTATTGAGATATTTTCTAATAAAGTTGATTGAGTGAGTTATTTAAGGGATGCTTGGACATAATTTTTATTCAAAATTTTTTATTTATTTTAACTAATTATTTTTTTAACTCAAATCTTAATCGACTTTAATCCAATCACACTATCATCAAGTTTATCAAATAATTAAATAATATTATACAATCATTTTGTACATTACATCAACTCTAATTCACTATTAGTTCACTCACATAATTTTAACCATTCATCATTTCACATCATCTCTATCTTACCAACATCAAAATCAATTTTAATTATTTTATTGTAAATATTATTTTAATATAAAATCAAAATCTCACTAGCAAGTAGCAACTAATCTTGCAACTTTTTCAAAATTAACCATACCAAATCAAAAAAATCGAAACAAAACAAAAAGAATTTATATCCTGGCATCTCCTGGTGAATTTGAATTTCTATTGTAATAATACTTAAAATATAATGATTAAAATTGAGGTGATGTAAAAATAAGAGATAAGTTATTGAAAATAATAGTTACTTAAAAAACATGTGAGTGGAAGAAAGTACATTAAAGTTGGTTTAATGTGTGAGTACTTATAATGGTTGATTCATATTTATTTAATTATATTAATAATATTAAAAAAAATTAGTTTGATTTAACTTGAGTTAAATAATGTAAAAAAGTATATTCATCAGTCAAACCATATTATATTTTATAGCCAAACACGTCTTTAAGACATCACAAAGTTCGTTATGGGCATGCTTGTTTATGAGTTATTTTACTCATTTTATCTCATACTCAAAATCTAACTCAACTTTTAATTCAATCTCACTATCTTTAATATTATTCATATAATTAAATAATACAAATCAATCATTCTCACACATCACATCAACTTTAATTCACTATTCATTCACTCACATAATTTTAACTACATATCATTTTCAATCATTTCTAATCATTTATTTCTTACTTTTACTATCAAATAAATTTTTCTTCTTTTATTTTAAATATTATTTTAATACATTTTTAAATTCCACTAAACTACTAACTATACCACATTTTTCAAAATTAACTATAGTTACCCAAAATAACTCATTTTGAACAAATTGTTTCATAATCAATCAACCCCACACATCTTCATTCGAGGCAACCTAGTTATCTAAAACACATATTTATATATTTTTAATAAAAATATTTTTGTTTATCTCGGTTTTAAGAGTATGGTATTTAAATTTTGAAGTATGAAATCATAACTTAAATTGACTTTATTAATTATTATTAGGGTAGAATGCAATATAAAATTTTACATTTTTCTTCTCGTCGGCTAATTTGTTTCAATTGGTGCTTGATTGGATGTAAATTATTCTTCAAAAATGATATTATTCATTTTTTTTCCTCCTTCATCACATTAATATAATTTAATGTAAAAATACACCAGTATTGCCCACACATACACATAAATGATAAATATATAATAACTAAAAAAAATACTATTCATTCAATTGCATATTCAGATAGTCAATCCCTATCAATTAATATATAATTATTTTATAATATATCAAAATTAATAATTACATATTTATTTTACATATTTCACGTGTTTTATTAGGCAAGATAAAACTTTCAGGTAAAAGAAAAATATTTATTCAATAGCCCTTGTATTCATACCTTTTAGTATATACAATACAATAAAACATTATATTTTAAAATAAAAAATAAAATATGATGTTTTGCCATGTTTAATATTTGTGTGCAAATCAATAGGTTTGATTTTTATTAAATGAAAAAAATTTTGGTTTCTCAATGTAGTAGAAGACTTGTCTTTGACCCAATGGTTAGGGAAATGGGTCTATTGTATTTATTTTAGCAAAAGGGTACTTGTTGACAGAGTAATTGACCACATTTATTTTTTCTATTGATATTTTTAAATTATCTAACATTATGTAATTAATTTTATGGTAAGTCAATTATATAATTATTGTTATTTCAATTTTGTGTGTCACATATGCTCTGAAAATATGTCATTGACTTTCCAAAAATTTTCATTGTTATTTTCTATAGGAAATAAAATAAATGGGATGGTTTGTACCAAAAAAAAAAAATAAAATAAAAATAAAATTAAATTAAATGGGATGGTAAAATATCAACAGTAATGCTAGGGAGTCAATTGTTGGCTCCGATACGGAGCCAACAGCCAATGGAACAGCTCCATGTGGGGCTGTCCCACATTAGAGTCATGGAGGACAATCCCACATGGAGCTGTATAATTAGTTGTTGGCTTCGTAACGGAGCCAACAATTGGCTCCTTAGCATTACTGAAAATATCAAACGCAATTCAGTGACTTATAAGGTCAGTGTGCGCCTGTTTTTTTTTTTTTTTTTTTCCTAACAATAGAGTAACATTGATAACACACACAATACAAAAGTCGAACAAAGCAGCCGAAGTCGACGACCATATGACCGAACTGAGAAGAAATCCTAAAAGGAGTCTAAAGACCACAACTCACCCACAAAGATAAAAAATACAAGCCTCCCATAAGTGGAGAACACAACTACCACAAGTGGACAACAAACACTCACAATAGTAGAATAAGCACTCCCAAAAAGAAAACGAAACACTACACACTATACATTGAAAAGAAACACATGGACACCATAACAAACACACAACATACAACACCACAAGGACACTACAAGAACACTAATAAAAAGAGTACTAACTACTATCCTCCCCAACAACCGACGAGTGGAACCACCCCATTTGAGAGCCAACACTTGAAGACGACCACCAGAGAGACAGAAGCATGGCCCAACCACAACTAGAGAGACACCAGAAGAACAACGGCTAACTAAATACGGGCCAAGAACCATACCACCTCCAAATGGAACGCCATCTGTGCACCACCAGGAGACCACACCCAACAAGCACCCCAACAAACTCCAACAGCGACCGCTGCCAACCCCAAAGAAGATGACAACACCACTGTTAACTCTAAAGAAGACGACAATAGCACATGTCGGAGACACTATTCGTCCCAGCACCATAGAAACAAAGAGAAATCAGAAATTAGGGGAGCAAAGGGCACAAACCTCAACTCCCATCACCCGCGGTGGACGCTGCCGGTAGCCAACGGGTTCGCCGCCAAGTCATCCAAAACCCTCAACCTTCTATCGGTCAGGTGTGATTGAAAATAAAATTAATTGGTGTACTGATTTAAAAAAATGATTAAATGGAAGACAACGTGAATTTTTTAATTTGTATTTAAACAATTTGTATTGAAAACACGAATGATATTACTTAAAATTATGTGATAAGTGAATACTGAATTAAAATTGATATGATGCTAAAGGAGGATTGATTTTACGGAGTGGAGCTAATTTGAATTAAATTTGAGTTATACCTTGAATTCACAAGTGCTAAAAGAATAAAAAATGTGAAACCACCAACACTTGTCCTCCGAAGGAGATCAAGGATAATGTGAAATTAAAAATTTACATTAAAAGTTTATTTACTTAAAAATTAAGAATGGATTATAGAAGCCAAAAAATAACAGAAAAAAGAGGAAATTCTGGAAATAGCAATTTTATTAGAGTGGCGGAACGAAAAAGCAAAGGCATTTATAAAGGGCAACGCATGTGCTGTCAGCGTGTTATCTGTCGGAATTTGACAGTCGTACATAAATACAACTTCTCATCCCTAACCTCACTTTCCTATTTCCCAAAACATTCTCTCTCTATAGGGAGCAAACCCTCGATTCTCACGAGCAAGATGGTCTGAGGTTCCCTTTTTTCCGCCGCCAGTCGCCGCCGTTTAGGTCTGTTTTCCGGCGCTGCCAATTTGTCTCCCGATCGGTATATTCTCTGCTCGCGAGATCTGTTACTTTAATTGTTACAAAGGGTCCGATCAAGGATCGAGCCTTGTTCTGTTTTGGGTTCGTTGGTGTTGATGAATGGTCTGTAGTTTGGACAATTTTAGCTCTCGAGCTGATGTTTTCAGCTGCATTTCTCGATTTGACTTGCTGATTTGTGTGAGTGTGAGTGTGTGTGGTGATTTTTGTTATCCTGCTTTTGTGCGGTTTCTTGATCTGATTGTTCACTAATTAGGTGAAAACAAATAATGGAGAATTACTAGTTTGTGTGGGTTTTTGGCGCATTATAATCACGTTTAGTTATGTCTTTATGCTTCTCAGATTTTTTCTTTTTTTTGTTTTTAGTGGATTTTCTTGTGCAGTGCTTCATATTGTTGTTGACTTCAATTTTTGAACGAATTCGACTCTGACCCGTGTTTTGACTTTTGACTTGTGTGCTTAGTCAATTGGGTTTTCACAAATTCTGTTACTTATATTGCTGAAATGGTTCTCTTATGTGCCTGTTCTCTTCACTCTTGGTTCGGTTATGTTTCCGTTTCAAGTCAATCCATTTTATCGTCCTTATCCCAAGATTCATATATGTTTCTGCAAGTTTGTCATATCACCCGACGAGCAGTTGCCTTCCCACAAAAACAGACGAATAATTGAAAAGAATAAAAAAAAAACATAACGTACACTCAAGCAAATATTATGTTTCTTGATTTGCTTTGAGTTCTTAAGACTAACCGTAAAGCAAGTTCTGTGAGGGTGCAAGCCCGACTATGGCTATATTTCTTCATAGTATTTGTTGTGCTGCTGAATGAGGTGCAATGTTCATTATTCCTAACTAACAAGTTGTTTAAAAATTTTATCCAGGATCTTTGAATCATGGATGGAAACTTATCAGCTGCCATGGTAATGGACTCCACAGACTCTAAGATACAACAGCTTCAGAAAGCATTTGCTGAGCTGGAAAGCCACCGAGCTATCACTCTTGATTTGAAATGGAAACAGCTCGAGGAGCATTTTCACGGGCTCCAAAAATCTTTGAAAAGACGTTTCACTGAACTTGAAGAACAAGAAAAGGAATTCGAAACCAAAATATTCGAATCAAAAGAGGTTCTCGAGAAGCGTAAAGCAGCCGTTTTGGCTAAGGAGCAATCTTCTCTTGAGAGGCTTCAAGAGAAACGGGATGCTGCGGTATCGTCCATCTTAAGTGCCATGGGGAAGCACGAGTATCCAGATTCTCCTGTTTCATGTGTTGATTATGAAGAGAATCAAGTTGAAGTTGAACCACAAGTTCTTGAGGAAAAAACATCTGATGCACCAAAACCTGCCGAAATTATGAACATCGAGGTGAAGTCTTATCCGGAGTTGGTGAAATTGTGCCGAGAGATGAACTCTGAGGGACTTCATAAATTTATATCCGAAAACCGAAAGGATCTCGTTACTTTAAGAGATGAAATTCCTATTGCTTTGAAGGCTGCGGCTGATCCTTTCTCTCTAGTTCTCGACTCGCTCAAGGGTTTCTATGGTGGTGACATTCAAAACTCAGATTCCAAAAAGGACTCGAATCTCTTAGGCATTCGTCGATCGTGTATTATGCTGATGGAGTGCCTTAGCAGTTTATACTTGAATGTGACTGTGGACTCACTTTCTGATATTATATCGGATAATGCTAAGGAGAGGGCCAAAGCTATTGCTGAAGAGTGGAAGCCAAAGTTGGATTATCTCGACGTTGATGCCAGCAATGGGAATTCATTAGAGGCCCATGCATTCTTGCAGCTTTTGGCCACTTTTGGAATTAATTCGAATTTTGATCAGGATTGTTTGTCTAAATTAATTCCCATGGTTTCCCGCCGGCGGCAAACAGCTGAATTGTGCCGTTATCTTGGCTTGTCAGACAAAATGCCAGGTTAGTAATGTTTACTCTGGTCAATGGTTTAAATATTTTTCTATCATAAGTGATTACAAAAAGTTCTTATTAAAGGTTGCTATTTATAAATGTAAATGATGGTCTCTTGACATGGTTCTCATCTCCTAAACTCAATTTTTTTTTTTTTTTTTTTTTTTTTTTTTTTCTCTTTTTTTCTTTTAGAATGTTTGCATCATCTTCCACCTGATGATCGAACTAGAATCGTAGACCTTGAATTGCAAAATTACATTTACCCTACAGAATATACTTAGTTAGAAATGATTATTCAAACGATTGAGGCGGAAAGCTCAGGTCACAAATTGTGAATATCTTAATGTCTTATCAACTTATTGCTTATGTTATATCAGGTGTGATTGATGTGTTGGTAAAGAATGGAAGACAAATTGATGCTGTCAATTTAGCATTTGCCTTTGAGCTTACCGATCAGTTTTCACCTGTTGTATTACTGAAATGCTACTTGTCTGAGGCCAAAAAGGTGCCATCATCCACAAAATCCGGAAATACATCGCCTAGTGCCTCTCCACAGGTTTGTTTCTTGTGCCTCTGTCTTTATTCGATTTGTTGGTGAGTTGATCTAATGTTCAGTTTTAAAATGCATTTTAAAATACTGTAGGTTTGCATGATGGTTGTCGAGTATCTAGGAAAAAAATGATGTAATTATGGAAAATGTTCTTCACCCTCTTGAGTTAGCTCTACTAGCGATAAAAATAAAGGGTCTTCTGCTAGAATTCTTTCTTACTCGTATTTTGGAAAGTTGGCAAACATTATCCTTGAGGTGTATTCCAATTAAAAATTTAGGCCGTGTTTCAAAGATTGAACTACCTTGTTATATAAACCTTTTTTCAGGTTTGTTATACTTTAAAACACTCCTCTATTGATGCCTAGGGTTGAATTTGTAAATTGGTGAAATACGGGTACTTGTAGTTACACTTTCGGAGTTTGTCAAAAACTGGCGTATCTAGCAGAAATTTTTCACTGCTACTAAACCGAAGTTTGACATTTCACTGTATAAATTTACATATTTGTTTAAAAAAGTTTGACTGTTTGACCCGCCTTCATTTCCAGGCACCCCATAATGAAGTGAACGAGAAAGAGCTATCCGCACTCAAAGCCGTCATCAAATGCATTGAGGACCACAAAATCGAGCACCAGTTTCCCGTGGGCCCACTCAACAAACAGGTAGCCCAAATCGAGAAGGCAAAGGCAGAAAAGAAACGGGCCACAGAAGTCTCCAAGCCACAGTCCAAAAGGCCACGTGCAAATGCCGTAGCCCACATACCGGCCCGAGTTCATAATGAGAAGAACAACTATAGAATAGCCGAGAGGTACCCACAACAACAGTATATTTACGAGAGACCATATGTTTATCCTGGGCCAAACGAACACCGAATCCCGTCTTATGTGGGCCCGCCGGCTGCTTATACGAGCTTTTCCCCTGGACATGGCAACTTCTTTGGGAATGGTTACCAGTATCAGACCACCTATTTGCACTGATGATGATTTATGGTACGTTGACTATTAGTGTTTGACCCTTCTTATTCCTACGTGTAATGTTAAACTTATGAGCAGACTTATTTTAAGTATTTGAGGAAAAAATGAATGATGGGCATTATTAGCCTTGTTGACTAATTTACTTGCCTGCTGTAAAAGTGCAAAATCCTCGCGTTGTAATGAATGTACTGTGTACTTCTTTCCTAATGTCATGTTTATAAATGTTTGTGTTAAGTGGTTGTTAATGTTATGTACCGATTATTGGTAGAAAGGTAAATCCAACACTTAAACTTCTCCCGATACAATCAATCACAACCGATACATTTCTTAACTTCTCCCGAAGCTAACTGCTATCCTTACAACCTAAACTGAAGATAGATGAACACTATGTTTAAGGCAGGTCATAATGTTGGCTATGTCAGTCACTTTTCATAACTGTTGATTTGCATTTAGCTCGTTGAGATCCATTGGTATCCAAAACAATCTCAGCTAATTGAATGTTGCCACTCAATGTTGATGCCTTGTGAGAGGGCATCAAGGAATACCCGTCAACAAGTTTCGTGCACTTCAAACACCATTTCTCCATTAAAAACTCGATGAGGTGATGTCCACTGCAGACGATAATCACAAACGCAAGTCTCTAATAATCCACATTTGGTTTATAATCTTACTTGAAAGGAAAATCATTTATTAGCTGTCACAATTACTGATTAACATATTGAAGTATAATGGTAAACTGCATACAAACCTCAAAGATGTGTCCATAAACAACTTAACACCTCATGGGGGGTATTTTGCAATTTTAAAAAACTAAATAGTATACTGTCGAAAAAAAAAAAAAACACATTTTGACTTGGTAAAGAGAGTGCAAGATTCAGTTACCTTCTGTTGTGATATGTGGTGATGAAAACAGAATCTGGGCATCTCTGGAGTAAAAATGTCACGGTTGCGAAAAGTTCATCAAAGGCTTAGCATCAGAATTCAATACAAACTCATTAATAGGTCAGATGTACAGTACAGATATGGGAAACAAGAAAATAAATTTAAAGAGCACAGCAAAAACAAAATTAATTAATTAATTAAAATGTAAACCTCACCACTCGAGTCGTAGAGCACATCAGCTCCAAGGATGATATTTGGGCGTAAATTGAAGACTGGTTCATCCCATAAACCCCATGTAAGCCCCAGTACCTACAGCAAGTGATACCCTAATTGATTATATTTTCGATATTGCATGAAAGATAGTGTGGAATGATGTAACCCATACAAAAGGGAAATATTCATTAAACAAGACATGGAAGAATACCCTGCACTTGAGGTTATTTATATTGCACAGTTTTCTCATATTATCCATCACCTGGAAGTTGAAAAAACGTTTTCATTAAGAAGTAGTTGGATAAGTTTACAGTAAATAATCTCAGCAACTAAATTTTGTGAATTTCGGTCGACAAGATTATAAATGCAGATATGATTCTTAGCTCAAGCAGTCGAACATAAAAGGAAGAAGAAAGTTGGATTTTCACAAACTACATTGTAATGCAACAGCAACACACACGTATTTACCTCTACAATCCAAATTATACAGATATCAATAGAAAAAAAAAAAAAAAGAAAAAAAAAGCAAACTCATTGTTATTTTCAATATGTACCAGATGGACTAATAGATCCAAACCTCTGATCTACTAGAATCATCAGTCAATGTCACGTCTGCACCAACTTTAGCAGCAACCAATCCAGGCAATGATGTTCCAGCACCAAGCTGTTAAAGAACAAAACTGACTTTGAAATAGAAACTTGAGCAAACAATTCAACTTAATAACAATACACGATGGCCTCTTAACTTACTTCAACAACATTAGCCCCAGCAAACCGTGATTTTTGCTGCCAAACGTACTCCGCTAGAATTATACTTGACGGCCATACAAAAAGTCCGTATTCTTCTTTCATATTCTGATAGAATATGAGAAAACAACAAAATGATGAACTCGGCTTTTCTCATTCACTTTTTATTTCTTTTCATACTCCATCTTTCATCAACTTCAGAAAATAAAGCTTTGGGGCAGGGCTAAATGATCAAAAACCTGGATGATCCTGATGGAGAAACCATCCTCAGTGCTCCCAAAGTAATGATGAGAACTTGTGGTCATTCCATGCTCAGTCGAAATTTGGTCACTCTTTTCAACTGAAGAAGACTGGGGGAATAGAGCTTCAGTATACTTTTAAACCCAGAAAACCAGTGTTAAACGCTCATTTTTTTTATCTCCAATCATACGGAGAGTGAACCAAACAAAAGGCTACTGAAGGTAGTTATGGCTAATTGGGAAAATTTGAAAAACTACCACTTCACTTTTCGCTCCATAAAAATGCCACCTTTATCATTTTCGGCTGCAATATTAGTCGTTACCAGCCGTTGATTTGATCGTGAAAGAAAAGGGTGGCATTTTTTTGCAAGGAGAAAGTGAAAAAGCTTGGTTTTTTTCCCCCTAATTCTCCTTATAGTGATGGATTATTAGGTCTTCGTGGAAACCGGCCAAGATGGTAAAGATTGAGACTTGACTCATGGCAAAATCTCAAGTAAGGTACACTGAATTCCTCTAGCATATGATGCACCTATAGTCCATAAAACTATGTTGGAACTTCTAAATGCAGCATGGTTGAACTGAGACCAATGAAATTCTTCACCAAAATGAAGAAAAAATAAATAAATAAATAAATAACAACAACAATACAACCAGTTGAACTCAAAATAAAATTGAAATATTTCGATATAAATAAACCAAATGATGTGTTTTATGCTGCTCACGTCTCAATTGAAGTGTATATTCCCTTATATTCTATATAATTTTTTTCTTTCTATTTATACCTCATTATCATCGTGCTGGTCATATTGAGGCTTCAAATTCGACTTGATTTCCTTCTTGTTGTTCCTGGACGCCATGGATGTGCTGTATGGCACAGGGCCGGCGCAAATTAGCTGAAAGCGGCAGCTGATTCCAACCGCTGTGAGTGTTATTTTTCTCCTTTAAACCCTGAGACTGGAGCCCAGTAATTATTTCAGGCGCTCCCACTCAAGTTCACTTTCAAGTGAATTTTATTTTTATGAAATGGATGGGCTATTATATAAAACTAGCATTATTATGATTGTATTATAAACTAAATAAATAAATCATGATTTACTCATTACTTTTTGAATTGAACAAAATCGGACAGTCGATCAGATGGATCAGGAGCCGGTTTATTGACCAATCTAGTTTGCTATAATAAAATGTTTACTAGCGAACCAGCGAACACCTGTCGGAGTACAAGAGCATCCGAATGGGGGTGATCAAACAGCCCAACGTCTTCGTTGAAAAAGGTGACGGGTTTGTTCTAATATAGTCGGTTTGTATTCAACATTTCGAGCATGTTATTGTATGCCTTTGTCTATCTTCGGAACATGATCGACATTAAATAGTATTAATCATTCTCACACATAAGGCTGTAAACGAGCCGAGCCGAGCTCGAGCTTTAGGTGTTTGAGCTCGAGCTCGAGCTCTTAATGAGTCGAGCCGAGCTCGGCTTGTTAAGTAAACAAGCCAAAAATCAAGCTCGAGCTCGGCTCGTTAAGGCCACGAGCTCGAGCCTAAACGAGCCGATCTCGAGCTTTAACGAGGCGAACTATAAAATATTACATAAATTTCACTTTTCGAGCCTTATCGAGCCAAGCTCAAACGAGCTTTAAATGAGCTCGAGCTCGGCTCGTTAAGGCTTCGAACTCGAGCCGAACCGAGCCTTAACGAGCCGAGCCAAACTCGTTTAATTTAACAACACTACTCACACATTATATCAAATTTAATGCACTATTCATTTATTCACATAATTTTAACTAATTATCAAATTTCAATAAAAACTTTCATATATTTACATCACAAACGACTTTAATTATTACATTTTAAATATTATTTTAATTTCAAAGTTAAAATCATCTACTCAATCAACATTATTAAAATAACCAATTTTTACAAACCAAATCCAACCAAAAAGTTGGATTCATAAAAATTCCAAAAGAATACTCATAATAAAACTTCATCATTTTTACACATTCAATTAATGTCAAATTTAGTCCACACACTCTCAAAAAACAAACCCTTTCTTCCAAAAGAATACACCTAAATAAACCTTCATCATTTTTTTTTTTTGGTACATAAAATTAGGCATAGCCTAATAAGAAAAAGGATCACACAGCTACTACGTTCCGTGGGTGGAAAATACCAATGATATTGTGTTCCAGCCACGGGTTAACGTCATCCGGAGGGTGTTGCAACACATGAAGCCCAGCAGGGCTGCGAGTAGCCAATGAGGCCAACGAGTCCGCCGCAAAATTTGATTCACGCCAATCATGGAGGAGGCGCACCTCCCAATCTCTAGCAATAAGCTCCCGGACACCTCGGATCAAACTTCCATTCACTCCGACCCCACCATGGGGAAACCTTCATCATTTTTAAACATTTAACTAATGTCAAATTTAGTCCACACACTCAGAAAACAAAACCATGTTTTCTGGTAAAACAGCCCAAGAATCCAAAAAACGGAAAAGAAAAGGAAAAAATGAAAGAAACATGGAAAAAAACCTTCATAAAGACCCCAACTATTCACACACCCACTTGGGTCCAAAAGCTCCTCAAGCAAAAGCAACCATTTTTCCTTTCGTCTCCTTCCTTTCATCTCCAATGAAAGCAAAGCTTCTGCAACCCCAATGAGCAAATCCCACCAATCTTAGCACTCCATTTTCCCATCTGCAACACCCCTTTTCAGTGTCCCATGGATGAGTAAGCTCTATATCCCCTTTGTACCAAATCGTGTTCATACGCTTGAATGATTTGATTGTATTTTTTTTTTTTTTTTTTAATTTATTTGCAGATCTGATGTTTACCCGAAGGACCCATTCACCCCTCCACCCCGTCGCACCTCCTCCGCCGCCGGAGGCGGCGGCCCTTCCACTACCGGTGTCCACGTCACCGCCCTCGACGGCCTCGTGAACGTGAACTCCCTCTTCACCATCGCTGTCTTCGTCGGCCTCTCCCTCACCACTCCCGGCCAGCACAGCCTCGAGAACTCCTCCGCCTGCGATGCCGGCCTTGACGTGGCCCGGAAGCTTCTCGTCTTCGAGGTCGTTTCCTTCAGCTTCTTCCTCTTCTCCTCCCTCGTGGCACAGGGCCTCAAGCTCGCCATCAACCTGCTCAACAGCAAGGACGTGGACGAGGTATTCCGGGCCCACATCAACCTCCGTGTGCTGAGGCTCGGGATGTTGGCCTCCGCAGTGGGGTCCGTCATGGGCTGCCTGTTCCTCATGTTGTCCATGGTGAATGTGATCGAGATCAGGCTCGGGATGCTGTCTTGCGGCAGCCGGTCCACGGCTCACGCGGTCACGGCCCTAATTGTTCTGGTGACCTCTGCCCTCTTGGTTTATATTTCGACTGCTGTGTATGCTTTTCTGCATTGAGTTTGATGAACTGAGGAAGATGGTAGTTGGTTTGGTGCTCTCGATGTGTTTGATGAAATGCTGGATTAGCTACTTGTTGTATACTTGGAACCAATCAATCTCTTTTTATATGATTAGAGAAAGTTTCGGCTAAAGATGTGATCTTGTTGAAGTAAAGTCGTTTTCTTGTTGAAAATTGATAAGCTGATAAGTTTATGGATATCTAACCTCAGTTTTTTCTTTTTTTATGATACCAACATTGTCCGAGACGATTAGCGGATTTGGAGTTCAAGTAACTTCTCGTGGTTAATTTTCAGTTTTGTTGTTAAGTTGATTTTGGAGATGTTTTTTACCGGGCGCTATTAGATTTGCTCATAATATGCAACCTTTGAGCCAGATTTTCACGCATATTGTGTATCACTGATTTGAAAGCCATGTAAAACATAACTCTTGACTTTCATTTTTACGGACTAAATGGCTGTGATCTGCAAGGTTAAGATTGCTATATTCTTATTTCAAGGACATCTCTTGAAGAGGATGTTTCTTATCTGACGCTCCATTGAAGAATACTCGTGAGGAGCTATTTTATGTATCTGCATTATTCGACCCTCACCACAAGGTTGAATCCTAACATTATAAGTCCTAGCACAGTAAGAAACATAGGCCTTCGTCAGGCAGATGGCAACTGAAGTTGGATTATTGAAGTTTCTATTTTAGTGGATTTACTTTCTGTTGAATGGAATATTGTATCGAGTTGTGAACGAAGGTGATAAAGCTCCGAGGACCAAACGTGGGCTTCAGTTCTATGATTTCCAGTTCTATTTGATCTATGTTAACTTCCCCTTCAATATGATGTTGCGACTGTTGAAAATCTCTCCATTGTTTGAAAGTTGGTTAACTAAGCGGCTCTTGATGAAACACGGGCCTTTTGCTTACGTGCAGTTCGATAACAATGTTACACGATACAGATAAACTATTGATATCCTTTCTACAGGATTTTCTTTGTACATAAAATTTTTCAATTTTTTTACGAACTTTTGCTCTTCTCCATGGCGATGTATTGGTTTGTATTCTAATCTAATATAACCAATTCATGCAGCCAATTCCAATGGTAAGTTTTGAAGCAACAGTTTGGATTTGGCTTGACTAATTTTCGGCCTTATTCTCAGGGGTGAAGATAGAACTAAATGGACCTTTCTTGAGGTTTGGTCTTTTAGTTTATACCGTATACGTAATCTACTATCGTGTAGACTTTCAAATTCACACACTATCACCCCAAATATTGATGTCATTTGACGCACAACAATACCTGTAATGCGTTGTTTTTTCTTTTGTTTTTTTTTTTTGTTTTTTTTTTAAAAATTTTGTCCAAATTAGCAAGGCTTATCCTGAAGAAATATGACTAACTTGACCTTAAATCTGTTAATAAAAATAGGGTGTTATTAGTAGTGTTGTTAAATTAAACGAGTCTGGTTCGGCTCGAGTTCGAGGTCTTAACGAGTTGAACTCGACTTAGCTCAATAAGGCTCGAAAATAGAAATTTATATAATTTTTTATTGTTCAACTCGTTAAAGATTGAGATTGGCTCGTTAAGGCTCGAGCTTGAGGCCTTAACGAGCCGAGCTCGAGCTCGATTTCAGGCTCGTTTACTTAACGAGCCGAGCTCAGCTCGACCCATTAAGGGCTCGAGCTCGGCTCAGTTTGTTTACAACTCTAGTTACTAGCAATTCACTAAAAATATCAGTTTTATCCTTTTTCTTTCCGACACTATTAGTTTGAAAAACGCAAAAATAAGTCCAATAATTAGAAGAAAAAAAACGCTACTTTAATTTCTCATGCTGCCATCAAGCAGGCTGTATGGAATGCCTCTGGTAGTAATGTTTGATTAAGAATTTAAGGCCAATTTTTTCTAGATGGTAAACAGATCAAACTTTTTCGATTTGATTCATAATTCCAATTCAGTATTCATGATTCCTATTCGTAAAATTTTAATTTCTAATGCAAATAAGAATAATTTTTACTTTTTTAAGTATTCAATTTTTTTTTTTCGAATTTGAATCCAAATATGACATATTAAGTTCAAAATTATCAAATATTGATTCGTTGATTGATAATCGTTATATAAAATTCAATATGTTATGTAGAATCTAACTTTTATTTATACAATATATATACTAAATACAAATTAATAAAATTTATTTATATTAAAAAGTTGCATTTAAAAAAAATAAATACTTCATAAAAACGAATTTCAAATCTATTATATTAATCTTATCAAATACAAATCACAAAATTAAATTCAATAACAAATACAAATACAAATCGTCAAGTACTTAGTACTTTTACGAATTCGAATCGAATAGTCGAGTATTCACTTTAGTTAGTTTAAATTCCCAAACTTTTCTATATCTATACTATTATAAAAGTGCTAATGAATCTGTAAAAATATAATATTCCTAAATTAACCTTATTTTGTCAAAATAATTTTGTAATTTAATATTAAAGTTTAAACATACAGTCCTAATCTGCCGTCAAATTAATTTTGTAAGTTAATATTAAACATACAGTCCTAATATGCTCCCAAGTCCTTCACAAAGCGACGTCGCGAAATCATGTACCTAAATCCTTCACAAACGGACCTCGCCAATTCCTTGACAAAGAGACCTCTCTGTTGATCAACCACGAATCCGAAATCGGTAACAGACCTTGTCGATCAAAAATCAACATCTTCACGTTTCCTCACCCGACATCCAATTGGCCGACTGAGAATTCAGTGCCATTCAGGATCTCCTTCACCCGACATCCAAT